>OZ012707.1:63862707-64352501 GCA_963942595.1 Cylloceria caligata
CTCGTTATATCGTCTTACCGTTCTCTCGTCGTTGTAACCTCCCAACACCAGTGATAAGCAAGCGAAAATGCGAAGCGAGAAAATTTCGGACCTGCGTTATTCCGAGTACGTTTACTTTATTAAAAGAGAATAAAAAACGAAATATCTTTAAAGCTTGTCGAGTGACACAAGAGTCTCTCGATATTGACATATTTATTTTCGAACACTTGCGCGCTCGAATGCGCAGTCGATTGCCAAAGTGTTCGAAAAGGCATCAAACGTAGATTTTGCATAAAAATTTCATCTATTAACCTCGAAAATTTACAGTGAATTTCAAATAAAATGTTCACTGATTATTGAAACAAGAAAATTCTTAAATCTGATGCTTGGCACTGGAATGACTACAGAGAAATCGATTATCGATTTTGTAGTACAGAAGAATCTGAGAAATCTCGTTTTCTCTAGCCAACCGAATGTACATAACTATGCACAAAGAAATAAAGAGAGTACGCCAAGAGAGCCTCGATTTTTCTATCGCTTGGAATGGTAAAGTCTATATTGCCGAGGATAAAAGAATAGGCAGAGTTCAACACGAGATGTTTCATCGATTGGCGTAAACGAGCCAAGAACAAATCGGATTCCCCGAGACGGATTCGCTATTGGATTCCTTATATAGGCAAACCTCGTGTTCTCTACGAATTCTTACGCTCCACCTTTACGTTCATACCTATGGCATATAAACACGTGAAAATGTTATTTCACAAGTACTCGGTATAACGGAGATTTAACAATCAATTTGAGAAAAATTGAGATTAATAGAGCGATATTAAGAAGGAAAAGGTTGGTATCGAATGAAACAATTTGCGCGTAATCATTAAAGTATAGTATATTCTTATTGTGTTAATAAATTGTAAGAGTAATAACGGCGGGACCATTCCCTAGTGGGAGATAAGAAAAAACTAGTTAGATACGAAGAAGAGAGCGGTATTTTCGTGCAAAAAAAAAAAGGATTTTGGATATTCGGTGTGCGAAGGTGCGGTAACGGCCGAAGAATTGCGTGACCTGACTTGATTAGAGTCGCGAGGCCAACGAGCGACACGGTATTCTAATTGGTTCCTCTCTCGCTTCTGACATTTGCTCTTGGGTCTTTACCCTCGACTAGGCGACCGCCGAGGTCTCGACCCTAACTGGGAGTATAGTGCCACCGAGTAGAACAGCTAAGAAAGAGAAATTACGGGATCACGTCGCGTCGGCTGGCGTCCTCGAGCTAATCTCCCATTCCTTAGAAAGGATCTCTCGCTCTTTTCCTCTTGGTCTCCTCCTTCGTATTCTCTGTATACTCTAGCGGACTGTCCTATATCTTTCCTCTTTTAAGGCTTGAACGACACCCTCTATCACGTGCAGCGGTTTTCTTGTTCCAGCAAATGATGAAATCGTTGAATAGTAATTTCACGAATTAATTGTAGTTAGGAACTTCTGAGAAGTGGTATGATATATTCAATTAGAATTTAACCCTGTAAGATAAATACGGAAAATGATATTAATTCTATTGAATAAATTCTTTTAGTGAATACAAATACATTTTTTATTTTTGTTTATCGGTAAAAGAATCGTATCAAAATCGTATCAAAAATTCCATACGATAAAGAGTATTCACAACGATGTTTGATTGTATCCAAAAAAAAAAAATCCCAGATTCTAATGTAAAAAATTGTCAGAGGAATTCAATTTTTTTCATTTGGGAAACAATATTGAAAAGAAAAGTAAAACTTATTTCACAATTTGTTATATTCGGATCTTACTAATATTTTTTCACATGATCAAAACACTGTAACCAATAATCAATCGCATGGGATATTTGATATGTTTTTTTTACTGCTAAAATAAATAAAATATGTTTATTTATAACTATAAATAATGGAAGCTCATATACTTAAAAGTTATAACAGACAATAGTATACATTTGTAAGCATTTGGAAACCATTGTTGAACAGTTTTTATTAAATACAAGACTACAGGAATTTTTACTGCTTGAAACCGTTTAGTCCTGTGCAGTCGACTACTTCATGACTAGATCGTTTAAAGGATATTCGTAATGTGTGAAATTCGTAGGAAAATATTCGTAACGAAACGATCAAATAACGTTGGATACAGATGCTTTGAGAGGCGATGAGCAAGTAGATACAAAAATGGACAAAGGGAAAGTTATAAAAATTGAAAGATCGATAGACTGATGTTTCGCTTACCATGGTTGGTGTATATAAGTATGTATAGTGGGTTGAAAACGAGTTTCCACGAGTAGTAAATCACACCGATGAAGTGCGAAGATCGTGCGATTTCTCCTTGGTATGTCTCTCTCTCTCTCTCTCTCTCTCTCACGGGGTGAGGCGGACCGCACTCGAGCGTTCGCTCTTAGTCCAGATCATGCGGCGAGGCAGTAGTAGCGGCAGTCCTGGTGGTGGCGTCGGCGGTATTTCATTGAAAAATACCAACCTCTCGCCACGCTCGTTGAACGCACGGGCTTGAAAAGGTTGGGTGAGTGAACGTAGGAGCGGGTACGGTCGTCTACGAAGGCAAAGGGCGGACGTGAAACGAATGTCTGGTTTAGAAGAGGTTACGGAGATTTCGTCGACGCCTAGATTTTTTAGGATTTCTTTAAAGGCTTTGAAGACAAAGTAAGGGAATCAGTGGATGGGTAACCGTGGGAGACTGCGGTACGGTAGAGAAAAAAAAATAATAAAGATAAGAAGGAGAAAAAAGATGGATACAGAAAAAAAAGAGAATGAAAAACGACAATACGAGGGTAACGTAATTCGACAGAAATCTTGTGAATTTTAAGCTTACTTTTTTCCCCTCTCGCTCTCTTTCTCTCTCACCCTCTCCTTTTATAAACTGGAAGAACAGTACCTCGCGAAAAATAGCCTCACTCGTGCACAACGAACCCCTCGTAGTTCCGACCAGACGAATATCATTTTCGCCACTTACTTTACTCGCAATCAGATTTCATGCTAACCACATCTGTATAAATTTTATTGTTTCAGGCGAATTGCCGGCTGCGGTACAACATGGCAGCGGAGTTTCTACCGCTGTACTCAATCTCTGGCTCATTTATCTGACGGCGAGTTACGGTTTCTTCAGATGACGTTTCTAAGGTATGTTATCGAATAACAGAGAATGAACACCGAGGACTTTCTACAATTTCATTTTTCATTCTGTCATATGTCTCGGGTAATGAATTTTCCCTTTGGTACAAATCAACATAAGATACTAAGGTCCCTATTATTCCTAATTACGTATAAATTCCTAGGCCTGATTCAAGATCTCTCCCATCACTCGACAAACAAAAAGTTCCGGTCAGTATTTGGGGCATTTCAGCATTAATGTTCATCCATATCTTCATAAACAGTTGAAGTGACAGATCTTGCTCATATATACGCTTCACTGATTTTAAGGTAAGGTAAATTCCTCTGTGGTAATAGAGGGGAGATTACTTTACAGATTTTAAAAAAAGTTTCAAGGTTGGACATTCCTTCCCCATTATTTTGGCTCGTCGTTTACAAAAAAATCCAAATGTAATATTAAACGTTCATAAACTATCTGCGATTACGGAAATCTATTCGGCTCAATAGCCGAACTTTTTGGAAGTTCGAACGATCGCGGATATTTTTCAAGCAATTCAAAATGTCATAAAAATGTATTTCTTTTTATTGAAATTAGAAGAAGCAACGATTACCTCTGTTCTCGTTTATCAAATGTATGTCAGCTTGATTGCACCAATCATTTTCGAGATAAAACGTTTACATTCTTGAGGTTCAGCATATGATATGCACACTAGAGTGGATCGAAAAAAAATCATTTATCATTATCGACTTCTAATAGCAAACATCATCTTCCAATACTTCAATGCGTTCCAAAAATCTGTTTTTTTTTTGTTTTTTTTTTTTTTTTCATCTTCCAAAGTTATAAAATGGTGGGATACAAATTTTTAAAGCGAATGATTTATTTCTTCCGTTTTTTGCGCATTTTTTTTTTTGATATCATTTTGAAAGAATCGAAAAATTAGGGATAAATGGAATTAATTACGATTTATAAAATAAACATTGTGTTTTCAATCACTCACTCTAAGGAATGACAAAGTTTCTATTAATATTACTTTCCTATCCTCTGGGACATTCGTCCAGAGTCTAATTTAATTGTCGGTTGGGCGGTAATGCTGGACGAGCTCGAGAAATATAGTAACTCATCGTTTCATTTTACAATATTCAATTTTACCATATTAATTGAAGACCAATCATTCTATCGATCGTTATCCCATTTAAATAATAATAAATCATCGACTACAATGCTCTATTAATATATTATTGTTTACGTGTACTTTGCACATTACATAATATATGATTGTGATATTTTTAATATCCGCTCTGATTTGCATATTTGATAAATATATTATATATTTAATATATATCACTCAAATACAGGTGATTTATATATCAAGCGGTCAAATAGTAGTTATTTGAGATATGTTTTCCTTGCGTGTCAAATACATTGCCGCATATATTTATTGTAACAGTAGGGGGGACTTCGACGCCGTGCGCGCTTCAAGCACCAACCCCCCTGGGCGAACCCGGGCCCTGACCCCTTCTGACAACGATGGCAGCGACAAGATAATTGTATAATATATTATAACATAAATATATATCTGTGTTCAGAATATATTTCACATCTATTTATTCTACTTTCTTTGTATACATTTTCCATAGTTAAATTTCTTTGAAAGATATAGAGCGATTGAAAAAAAAAAAAAAATTGAAATATTTGACACGCAATGAAGTAATATATTTTTGCTATAAGATATTGTTTATAGCATTTTTCAATCACACACACACATGCGCCCATACGAGCATACATACGAACGGATATTTTACTGAACCCACTTTTCTGTACGTAACAGAAAACTTTAAGCATCCTGATATAAAAATACTGTTCTTCATGAAAAACAAAGTTTTAACTACGAGGAAGTGAAATTAAGAAAAAGTAAACAACTTTAATAAAGTTGTATTCATAAATTTTACAGAAGGTTATGCATTCTTCGTGTAAGATTTCTAAAGTCATTTATTAAGGGACGATCAGTTAAGCTATTTTTATAACGAAGTGGTACAGTGAAGGTAGATAGCCAAAAAAAAAGTAATGAAAAATATATTGAATATCCATAACAGAGACGTCTTTTCTCTGCTTGCATTATCGTAACGACTCTTTACGTTGGCTTACTTCACAAATTTTTTATCCAAGCTTTCCATTTAGCAATTCATCCCGCGTACCGCTGCAAATTTTGATTAATTAATTTAACACTAGCTACGGACTCTTTATGTCGATGTTTTTAACGTAATATATTAACCGAAGATTTGATCAACTTTTATAATAAAATAATTAAAGTGGCAAAAGAATTTAACAAAAATCTAAGTAATATTAAGAACGATATCCTCCTTCATTTCTAACGTAAAACCACCGAGATGACGCGCTTATACTACCTTATCCTGTGCAACGCTACTTTTCCAGGCTTCCTCCTTGCTCACTTTTTTTTACAAACTACTCTCTCGCTCGCTCTCGCCCGTACTCTGTTCAGGCTTTCTATAATCCGAGTTTCAGATGAGTTTTCCAACGGTGCCTGGATAGCAGGAGTCCGCGAAGGTCCACGATGTGCGCGCGCGCTCATCGACTTATAAAAAGCTCGCGAAAAGTTTTCGGGTTAACGTAAAACCTTCGGCAGTTTACTAAAAAAAAAAAAGATAAGGGGTGGCAAGAAAAGAGCGATTCGCTAGGTTAGTCTGAGGAAGCCGGAAGTTCACTCTACACCCCCGCTTCCCTGGTCTCCTTTCCTTGAAGCCCATTAACGAAACTCGATGCCTCGTATCGGGCATGTAATCCTCGAACCTCCCCATACCACGTTCTTCTTTACTACTCGCGCTAACTTCGCATACCATAAAACCTCATTCACGAAACATCCATGACTTCATTTATGCTTTCGCAGCCCATCTCCTTCTCATGAATACCTTCCCTTTTTCTCATTAGAAACGGTGGACGTTATAGGGGACTTTACGATTTCAATAATATTTGTTTTTACCGATTGATACGTGCAACAGAGTTCTTTTTTTGAACACAGAAACAAATCTATCGATTGGTACAATCAATTAGGAAGATTAAAGACGCTTCAGGTGCCTCAATACGTAGTTGGTTGCCAGATAATTAATTAATTTACGCAATCACTGTATTCGTATTAAAATATTCATAAAAACAAGTTTTACGTGAAAAAATTTAAGTTGTCCGTTTGAAGTAAAATGGAACACAAATAAATGATTTATCGCGGAAGATATATCGAATTCGTTGTCGCTGATGTAAAAAAAAACTCCACAAATTGTTATGGATGCAGTAAAAAATATTGTTGTATCATGCAAAAAGAAGTGAAATTTGGTTAATTTTACTTTTTAACCGCATCACCGAATCGGCCCATCCTAACCACATATTTGCAATTGATGTTCTCTCGCGTCGAGTACTATATCATCCGTTATTTGGTACAGAGACAGGATGGGCATACCCATACACATATCTCATTGAGGCCCATTATTAAACGCTAACGAATTTTATCGGTCGTTGGACGAGAGTCTGTCTCGCCTGTATGGTGACTCCGGCCTTTATCTCTCGCTGTTATATGTAATAACGAATCTCGACGCGCACAGAGCACCAGCAAGATAATTTTGCGAGTGAGCGGTGTTGGCAGGGGGAAAGGGTGAGTGAGCCCATGCCGACTGTATATATGACACTGGGCTAACTGGGTAAACTATAGTTTACACGTTGGTACGGAGACCCGCGCTCGTGTTCTGTATCGAGAGGACGATGGGCTTTTAGGGAACGCGGGAACAGAGCCCGCTTTCATTATCAGCCGTCATAGATCACTACGGTAAGCTCGGTGACGTCATATCCGCCTATCCCTCATCGCAAATCACTGAGGCTCAGCAGCAAGCCGCTGCACCAGAAATACGCACGCATCCACACGCGTTGCGCAAAGCCCTCCGGTATGCACCGTCGCACCGAGTACGTACAACCGACAAAATCCAAAAGCCTGTCCATCCGGCATCGGCCACGGTTACGACAACGAAAAATACGTTCTAGATGTTGTCGTTCGTTACTCCGAATGTCGACGACACACTAAAATACGTTTTTATTTTGCTGCTCAGACAATTGCTAGTGAAAACTTGCCAATTTACTTATTTGCAAATTAACAATATTGTATTTTTCATTTAAATTTACACTTTTATTGCATCAGTGATCTTATCGATAAAAATCAGAAAGAATTATCCGGTGAGACGCGTTGCGATACCTTTTGCTAACGTGAGCGTTCGCACGCTGACCAACGGGACGCGGCGCATCGGCAAGACGCGCTGCGCCCCGCAAATCCATTATTGTTCATGTCGCACTACTTTCAGCACTACACCAATTAGTTAGTTCTTCTCCGAGGGTCGACCACGATGGTCGGTCCTCGTGATACCATATCTGTATTCTATAATTTATTTTTAATATCCAATAGGACGTAGATTTGTTCGCGCAACCCATTATATTCTTGCGCATCGTTTAATATATATTGGTGCTACTCTTTTGCAACACTCAATTTTACGATCGTATTAAGCTATAAATATATACTTAAATAGTGATTGTCCGCGCAACCAATGATATTGTGCGCGTCCCAATAAACACTGCGTAGTATATATCAAGAGACTATTACAATTACATTTATTGGTAATTCTTTCAATACCGTTTTAATATCTAATAATCCTACGATTGTGTTAAACTATAAATATATATACATACGTATATAAGCATAAATTCTTGTGTGATTAACTGTTTTAATATACATAGTACATTTTTGGTGTTTATCCTGTGCTTATTAATTAATTATATAAAAATCGCCCCTCACCATCCGTCCTCCAATCCCGAAGCAGCGCATTCTGTCTCAAAATGGAGAATAAATTACGTTCCTTCAAATCCAGGACGTAACAATTTCAATAAATAAAATTTCAAAGTCAAAAAACTGGAAAAATAACACATTTTTGGAGGTTTTTGATTCTGATAAATTGATTTTTTTAAGGAACCTAAAAAGTTATTATCGTCCTTAAATACCTTTTAAGATTTCGCCGCATCTTTTACGAAGGTCTTTCGCGATAACTCAATAATTAATGGCAAGTTATGGAAAAAAAAAATCTTTGAACATGTTTATCAGTTGAAAATATCATTGAACGAGCCAGTAAGGTAAAATTATGAAATATATTATTTACTTTGCATAAAGAATAAAAACGACTTTTTAGATTTACTATATTTTCACAAGGATTTCCGATATATTCTGTGAAATGCGATTACGAGAAAGTATCGAATAATAAACCAAAGCGATAAATCTCAAGGCGCGCGAATAGAGCCTTGTGGGCCGGATTATAGAATTCTTATTTTCGTGAGAATCATGAGCGTCTTATCCAACATCGAGTGATTCACGACGTGGGAAATCAAGTGGAATGCCATCGACGTTTGTCGCGTCGTCGGAAAGCCGCCTCGGTCTTCTTGCCACATTTCTTTTTTTTTCTTTCTTTTTTTTCTCTGGCTTTTTACTTTCTCCGCACTCTGTCTCCCTCGCCCCTCCCTTACCTTCCCACACTCCCTGTTATCTCTTTCTCTTCAGGCATAAGTTATTTGCCAATTTGACCCCATCCCCGACAACCGCACAGACGACAGTTTATTCTTCAATAAAATTCTCCAGGCCTTCTTCCACTTTCCTATCAGTGTCACATAGAGATTGCGTCGAATAAAAGTCGATGACTTGGGACATTTTATTGCGACTTGCTTTTCAACGATTGCACACTATGTTGAAATATTTTATACAGACATAGAAAAATCTTTTACCAATAAATTACAAGAATTTGCGTCTAAATTATTAGTACTCATTAATATTCTCTAAAATAGATTGCATTTTCCGTCGTAAAAACGTGTTATTCTCATACAAACAAACATCTGCGTAAATTTTAACGCAAAATTGTGTTAGTCAAAAGAATTGAAAACATAAATAAATCTGAATTAGAATAAATAGAACCAGAAATAATATGAAAAATATGAAAATAAAACAGAGTTTCATTACTTGACAAAACTTTCATGAACTCACACAACTTTTTTGCATTTTTTTTTACAAATACATGGGAAAATGTATGTACCGTACGTTAATTTTGTAGTTAACGTCACGTGGAATTAACATCGGATACTGAAAAAGCATCAGGACTTTTTTTTCGTTGCGTAGACTCATTTTTACGTTTGTATTATTTACATAACGAGCTTTGATCTGCGAGCTGATTAGTGTTCCTTTGCAGCTACTGAATGTACGCTTGGAATATACTGCGGTATGTATTTTAAAAATATATATAAAAACGGTGGGAATGCACGCTTGTACGTACAGAAGAGGATCGTAGCGTAATATAAGTAGTGAGAGCGCATCTATGGTCAGACACTCGGTGTACCGATGATCCGCGGTTGGATAACACAGAGCCGCACTAACCACACCAACTCATTAACTTGTTACTTATCCTCTTTTACTTTCTATTATCTAACACACCGTTCATATTATGCGCCTAAGCAAAAGGAAACCTCTATACTTTTAGTTCACGCTTAATTAATTAATTGTACATTTACGGTCCGCTCATTTTGGTGAGATAATTATGACTAATTTTTTTTTTAGTTTCATTATACGTTACGATAAGAATAAATGTTTGCATCAGACATCTGTGAACATTTTTTGGCTTCCTGCTCATAATTTAATTTCTTTTATTTCACCTGAAATATAATAAAAAAATTAATTTTTATTTTTATTATTCAACCGATTCGCCATTCAACTAAGATGTAACTCAAAGGTTTATCTTAATTTTTTTCAATGTAGAAATAATTGAAGAAGTTACTTATACAAAAGGTTTCTTTAGGCTCCTGAGGTTCTGAGGAACTTGCCGTAATCAGAACCCGAGGGGGTCTTGGATTACTTAGGTTCTTTTTGGAATAGAGGGGAAGGGCTTCCGATAAGATCGGATAAGTTCAGGTTCTTCAGGTTTTTGCCGGGACAGAGGGAGAGAGCTTCCGATAACATTGGATAAGTTCCGGTAAGATTGGATTTTAAGTCTTGTACACAACTACAGCGAGATCTTTTTTTTATAATATAAAGAAATAAATATTGAGGGGTGCTAATAACAACTTATTGTTCTTTTTTTTTGTCTCTGAACCTGTTTATATATAGGATGGAACTTTACAGAAAATCTTACGAAACCGTTTCTCGCTTAAGTTAAATAAAGTAATGGAGAGCTCTATTTCGTTCAAAATCGTTTGAACCTATGGAAAAATTATTTATACAAAAGTTGTAGGAATTCACAAAACACATACGATAATCACATGTACAATTTGGCCAATAGAGGCGTTAAGGCTAGTAATGTTTTCAAGCGAATTCATGATGCTTATTCCATAAAATTGTAGTCGGTTTCGAGACGATTTTAACAGAGAATATGTCTTCTAACTTTAAAAACACCGGTGTTATACCACATTCAAGTATCAGATTTCACTCACTGCCACTAGCAATTAAGTCACAGATGTAACTAAATGTAATTAGTAATGCACCAGGATAGAATTTTGAGTTTTTCTGGTTCGAATTTGGGTCGTGATTAACTTTTTTTCACAGTTCCTTTGAAAATTCATCAATTTCGATTGGTTGATCAAACCAATGAATTGACAATTAAAATCAATATAGGGCTCCTCGTTCCCGCGCTTTTAGAATCTACCGCTGACCTAATTCCATGTTTCAAATTCACCGGTCATAGACGCAATGTTCAAATTAATGTTAAGTCTAAGAGATGCCTCATCATTTTAGTTTAAACGTCCAGTGAGGCGCCGCTTAAGATTTCCCCCTGCACATTCGTAAATTCATAATATTTTTTAAAAAGTAAAAATCTATATTTTCACAAGACGAGAATCGAAAATGAGAACAAAAGGTTAAAGATGGCACACCCTAAAATATATGTAGACAAATATAGGATTTTCTTTATCTTTATCCTCGTGTTTCCAGGCTCATTTTATTTTATTTTGTCAAACTTCGCGTCGGAAGGATTTTCGAGAGTTTAGTTTTCACGAGAGAAACAAATGGCTTCTCGACGAAACTCCTTAGGAGTTACACAGGGCTCTAGCGTCGTATATACAACAAAAAACGGTTCTATGTGAGCAAAGGGGAAGTGGATAGGCGAACTTATACAAAAAAAAACTCGTCGGCAAAGTGCTACCGAAAGATTTACAGAAATACTAAAGATACAACACGTAGAACAGAGTGGGCATGTTGTACGGAACCGAACGCAATTCCTGACAGATCCACATCTGACCGTCGAGCATTGATTCCCTCGATGTAATTTGGAAAACGTTCAAATATTGCTATCGGCATTATAGATAAACAGAAAATCAGTACAAATCACTTGATGACGGTGAAGGCATGGACGTTATTACGTTCATTAAATTAACTGTAACTAGAGCCAATACAAGCAAATATGGTTTTATCATGTGTGCGAAAGGTAGTTAAGTATTCGTACGATCTATGTACATACATGAATATAAATATGGATTTATCCCGAGGCTTTCCAGGTTGATATATTACAGTTATGTTGGCTCCAGTTCGAGCATCATTTTTTTTCACATGGATAACAAGTTGTTTGAATTGCGCCTCTCGTTCCCGCGCTTTGAGAATCTAGCGATCACGTCTCTAACATTCTTAGTTGCGCCTCGCAAATTTTTATCTGGAGACTTATCGGTGAAGGATTAAATTAACTGTAACCCGAGCCAATACAATCAAACATGGTTTTATCGTGTGTGTGAAAGGTAGTTAAGTATACGTATAATCTATGTATGGTACGTATATGGATATAAATATGAATTTATCCTGAGGCTTTTCTGGTGAATATTTACAATTATGTTGGTTCTAGATCGAGTAAAATTTTTTTCCACATAGATAATAAATTATTATCCCACCGGATTTATTGCAAAATCCTGTCGAAGATATATTTTTTTTAATTTAATAAAATCATCACAATATTATTTTAAAACTGCATTTTATTAGTCTATGCCCGGTCAGTAGGATGGATATTGTTGCGAAATAGAACTCAAGGTACGAGCTACGGAATCACGATTTTGAGCACGGGAATGAGAAGCCTAATTCAAATTGCGTATTTGCGATTCATTATAAATAACGGGTCTTATTGCTCGAAACAATTAAATAAAAATTGATTGAGTAATCAGATTCGACAATTCTTTAACAAAGAAACTGTTAAAAAAAATTCTGTCACGATCCAGGTTCGAACCGGAAACACCCAAAATTCCAACCCGGTGCGTTGCCAATTACGCCACCGGGGTTCAAGCAATTAGGTTCGATATTTATAATGATTCGCAAATGCGCAATTTCGATTAGGCCTCTCATTCCTGCGATTAGAATCGCGAACACGTATCTCGCATCATGAGTTGTGTTCCGCATAAATATCCATCCTACTGACCGGACATAGATGCTATATCTATATAAAAATGTAAAACTTAAACGGTCGCTTGCCTACAATTATTATGGTTAAATTTAATGGACCATTATATACTAAATAATTCTTCTAAAAGGATTTTAATTTTTCAAATATTTTTAACAGAGTAATTCAGTATTATTTTGTGTGTGATGATGAAACAAAAAAACTAACTAATCTCTCTTCGATGTTCTTGAACTACACAAGAGTGCGATATCACGTCGGCCTATCGATCATTTAGGCAAAAATTGTGGAAAATAAGTTACCGACTATTTCGTGCAGCACGGATAACTGTCAGCCGTATAATTAAGCCTTCGCTTAGTATAGTTTTTTTAACTCGGATGCAACGTAGTAATCACAGATTCAGGCAACGCTGATGGAAAAAAGCTAGATACCGAATATAAGTGCATTCTGCTGGTTCGACAAAAATTTTTCGTTATTCGAGCGTGCAACACATGCCATAGATATAATACACTACAACGATATATATATATATATATATTATTGTTTGAACACATTATAATTCAATGATGGCTTCAGTCAACCATGAATATAATGTATATGCATTTTTTTTTCTCTCTTTCTTATACAGAAAACTTGGTGTTTTTTGCTTCCTCATAGAAGAAGCTATGTTTTCGTGATAAAAAATGTTCTCGAGATTTTGATGTCAAAGTACTTAACAAATCCAAAAATATTATGACATAATTTTTTTTTAAATATCTTTGCGCTCAACATTTTGCATGCGTGTGCGTGTGCGTTTGCGTGTGCGTTTGCGTGTGCGTTTGCGTGCGTATGTGTTTGTATGTGTGTGTGTGATGAGCTTGCAAAATTACAATGTCTATATCTCGAGAATGAGGCGCTGAATCTTTCTGAAACTTTGCACACCGAGCTGGGTTGAAACTCGTGTCAGATTGCTGGCAATTTGTTTGAGTTTTTTGGAAAAAAAGGAGGTCTGCGAGTTAAAACTTTCTACAAGAATAGGCCAGGGGACAAGGTTGTTCGGTATTGAGTTTTGCATGAATCGATCAAGGTTTTCAGATTTTATTGAAACATGCGTTTTTGTAATTTTTCGAAAAAAATCTATTTTTCCTCAAACTTTCGTAAATTTTCAACAATCCAATTAAAAATTGGCATACGGATTGGCTAGGGGACAAGGATGCTTGATCTTAAATTTTCTGAGAATCTATTAAGGGGTTTTAACTTTATGAAAATTTCAATTATACTAAATTTTCTATTATATTGAAAGTATTAATACCATTTACTCTGTGTCAGAATTGAGCCAAAATTAAAATAACCATTACCCATAGAGGAGAATTTGTCAGTGATAGAAAATCACGAAGAAGCAATGTGCAAATTTTTAATTTGCATCCTTTTTATTTTCTCATAGAGGAAGCTGTGTGACGGTGAAAAAAAAAATTTTTCCAGTTTTTTTTATTGTGAATACCAGAAAAACTGTACTTTGACGTAAATATATTTTTCCAATGAATGCTTATGAATTAAATATTGCAAATAGTTCGTATCAAATAGTATGATACATGAAGAGAGATCTATAAAAAATGAAAGTCGGAAGATACCTCCATGAAATTGTCTCTCGACCACAGTTGATAATGATTTCATAATTTAAAAAAATATAAATATCTTTAAATTCCACTAATTATCTTCGGTTGGGAGTTAAAATATTGTTTTTCATCGTCAAGGCTTGTCAACAGCTTGTGGTAATTCTACGAACAACATCAGCACTGATTGATCCCTGATTTCGTTCTGTCATTTGACTGGTACACAGCCTATATAATATCTCTCTGTATTATGTATCGAATATTGAGAAGCTCGAAAACGACTGACTTTCACGACGATCGAATAAAAGATTCAATCGGATTAAGTGAAAATGGAAAAATTATCAATACCGCTGGATCTTGCAAAGGGGTTGATGCTCGCACCAGGGCTACGGTATAGGCGTTGGGCATCCTCGTGATTCGTAAATGGTTGGAATATAGCTGCTGTTGCGAGATGCAACTATGGAACTTTCACGGATGGTCGGTTTGCACGGAAGCCCTCAACGTATAGCTTCGAAACTCGAAGCGCGCGGACAGGGGGTAATTGAAATCGCGCGTCGGTAAATCGCGACCACCGCGCGCTCCGAGGGAGAGAGGTGCGGCCGCGGCTTTCAATGCACGGCTTGACGGTTTTCTCCGCTGGCACACATTAATAACTCCATATACACTACACGTATATACAAAAATATATGCGCAACGCATTTGTATGCGTATGGGTATGAATTCGTGAGCCTATAGGATGTGTAGCGTCGATGGAAATTGGCGAATTTAATCAAACGTTCCGGTATTTATTGATTTATTAAATTGCGAGCAACGTGGTATATAGCTCGTTGAGAATAACGAATTGACTCTTTCCACGCGTATCACGAGCAATTTTTGCTATTTCCAAGCCATGCAACCACGAGAAAACTGTCTTTATATTCCTTGATCAACTGATTTATCGAAAGAGAGATTATTGGAACAAGGTACGATATCCAAACTATCGAGAGTAAAGTTTGTCGATGCATAAACGTATAATATATTAATTATCTACTCAATTAATTTTTCACAGTCATCGGCACATCGGTTAATCCCAAAATTCGCTAAATGGTTAATACACAACGAATGGAATTAAGAATAAATTATGTTGTTAATCTAAAAAAACATCTGTCATTTTTATTACAGAATAATGTGTTTTCATTTTGCTATGACTAATGCTTCCTGGAATCAAATTGCTGCACAAAATTCAATACATCACCATTAACACTTTGCAGTTAATAGAAATTTTCTATTCACAGTGAAAATAATTAAGCTAAGCAGCTTATCGTGTCAACTGATATTGGATATTAATACGCGCAATGATATTATCACAAATACGTAAATTGATAAAAATAATTTTAACATATAAATTTTTTAAATTTATTGTCAAAATAATTAGGTTAAACAGCTTGTCGTTTAAACTGCTATTGGCTACTTGTATAATGAATATTATTTCTCATCGCAGTAATTTGTTAATCCACAATGAACAAAGCTGGGATATTGATCTCCTATCGGATGTACATTTATGAGATATCCGTATCTTTATTCACCTGCACGTAAACTTGGCGATCCCCAGGCTCGCCTGAAGAAAACTTTTTCCGAATCGATCTTTCCACTGCTCACGTTTCCCAGTGTCTCGGGGATTCGTCTCGAAACACAGGTACAGACAGCGGCATATATATATCTCCTATATCTCTTCTAGATGGGCGAACCAGTACTGTATATATAAATACTGCAGCGGGAGGCGTTCAGCGTCTAGCAGAACAAACTTACCCCCGAGGTTTATTCGCCTCCGAAGACTGAAGTACGTTTACCAAAGTATAGGCACTCCCTTCTGCCCTTTCGCCCCCTTAACCCGTATACTTTGAGCCCAACTCAGTGCTCTTGCGCAAAGTGCACTCGAATAAGTTGCACTCGAGCCTATATATATTTCTCATAGCTATACTTATAGTTTGGATTTAGTAGTTATAGCCATTGGTGAAACTTTTTATCTGAAAAATCGAGAGATGGTTGTATAGGCCCTCTCCGAGGACTGGTTCGAGTTGCGTTTACATTGGCTCACGATTTTTCGCAATCATAGCATATTCACTGAGAAGTAAAATACTAATACTCGTGTATTATACAAGTTAGCGAGTATGAATGAGAAGTATCACTTTTTCTATTAACCACTTTGCTATTTTTGCTGCCTTAATTATTGTATAGATTCACGAATATAGCACATGAGAAAATTGCATATCGTACTGTGAAATGAAACTACATATAAACAATGTATAAGACAATGCGCGACAAGTCAGCCACCTCATTGCTTTAACCCTTTATAAGTTACAAGGCCCGAAACTATCCCGGAATGGGACTACGAAGAGCAAAGTGAGAGTAACGCGTTCTTACTGTACAACCGAAGAGTGGAAATTTTCTTGTGACGTTATAAAGGGTTAAATTGTAATTATTTCGAAATTTGTTTTAACCTACAATAAAGTTAACATTTTTTTAAAAATAGATTTTTAAGTTGCAATATCTAGCCGGTAATTAAGTTCGGGGCGAAACTTAGGTTATAAATTATGGTCCAATCTGAATCCTAAATGCGATACCGAAACTCCTTGAATCTATTGTAACGCATGAAATGGCGCTGGTGTTGAAGAGAGTTATAGCTCAGGAGCATCACGGGTTTTGCAAAAAATGATTCAACGGTTATGAAACTTGCCCTTTTTACTAACTTTGTTACCGCGGTTTTCGTCAAAAAATCACAGACCGATACTGCAGATGCTGATTTGTGAACGACATAATGTGAATTTATTAATTTGCAACCCTCGACGTTTCCATTTGTCGATGGATCGATAGCTATCTGTCTAATTATTGACAAACCGGGCTTATCTAGGCTCATTCAACCGACGTCAGGGGTTCCTGAAGAATCCAACCTACGCCCCTTATTGGTCTACATTTTTATCAATGGCATCATCAGGGTAATTGGTTCACTCCAATACCTTGCTGTTTGCGAACGACTCGAATATTCTTAGAACGATTCGCGTACTAGAAAATACCGAGTACTTTCAAACTGACCATCATTGTCTCGCAGTGTGTGGTGCGACCAGAATGAACTGTACTTGAAGGTGTCCAAGTTTCACAGCGTACACTTTGCGCGGCTTAAAGAACAGCTCCACACTTTTTACATACTAAACGGTGTTTCTCCTAGAGGCGGTCACGTCGATACGCGACCTCGGTATTTCTATGGACTCTTTCCTTCACTAGGCATATTCAAGTAACAATCTCAGCTGATTTATGGATGCTCGGTTACGTTCAGTGGTTTCCAGTGAATTCCGATAACCCTAGGGCGTTACCAACACCGTACACAGCTCCCGTTCGTTCTCAACTACGATAAGGCGTCGGTTATTTGGTCTCAGTATTTACGTGTCTACTGCAAGTCGATCGAAAGAGTCCACCAAAAATGTCCGCTCTCTGCATCCTTCCATCTGAGCAGCCCTATGGATCCTTATAATCCTGGATACGATTCCCTTGTATCCGCGATGAGCTTGCACTCTCTGGGAACCCAATGATCTATCGCGGTCCTCATTTTCCTTTATGACATATACCGAATCGGACTCTACAATCTCGTCATTCACGCGATAAAGAGAAGGCCTCCAACAATACCGATACATAAGTAGTCCTCTTTTATCGGCGAAATCATGATTTCGATTGTAGACCGTTAGCTTACAGGAGTTAGCAATACCAATTCAGCGTCATTGAACCTCTAAACGGGCTCTTTATCGCTATTTAGAGTTTTACATTACGTATCACAAGACATCCTATGCTATGACTCAATGGATATCACGCATGGGGTTCAGTGTGACAACCAAAGCATTACGAAATATCAATATTTTTACATTGTTATCATTGAAACGTTGCATTATTTGTATTTTCAAACAATCTTTATCATATTCGACATCGGTAGTTTCCATTGATATTCTAATTAGGTTACGAAGAACCAGTTTCAACGTTATTGGAAAACAACATGGCACAGTGGATCCGTTATTTTCTATAGACCGCCATTGCACTGGATATAATATTAAAAGTGCGTACCTAGCATAAAAAAGTATCATCAACATCGGTGGACGTAGATTAAATATTTTTTATTTCAAACGGTCATGTATCTCAATTGAATCGCAATATCGGTCACAAAGGACACGTTGGCAATTGTCCTTTTTTGTTGGAACGCTGGAAATAGACGTTCGGAAAACCGTTCTTGCAACTCACGACCATAAATTGCATTTCTTAACATAATTCAACAATCTAAGAATCAATGGAAATACTTTTGTTTCAGTTACCGGAGAATCAACGACTCAAAAACTTGATGAATTCGATTCGTTATCGGTGCTCTGGTTTTTCTGGCCAACGGATGAACCCTGCATGTGTCACATGAACTTTACTGACTTTTGCATCGAGTTGACGCGGGTGGATGTCGTCAATAAATAACTCTGAATATAGACTTCAAAGAAATATACCAACGGTTCGAAGTGAAGGTTCAAATTTATATTGTCGATGGTATCGACTTCTGAAAGAAACGTAGATATATCGAGGACCACATAACATGGACAGAACAACAAAGATCGGATGGTGTGTATCATCCTAAAGAAAAATTGTCAGTTGTTTGTCTTGGAATAAGAAACAGAGAGTTTACCTTTTTCGATCAGGACATTCTACGACGTATTTTGATCTCGAAAAATTTATTACCAATATGCAAGACACGTCGGAAAAATCGTGTTAGCGCATATATGTACCTGGGCTGCTGGGAATAATTTACCGAAGAAAGCGATAAATGTTCGTTCTCCCGCTCGACGTGCTTCTCTCGAAACGCGGATTCACTCTTTGCCGATAATATCCGTCACCCAATACGAGTATTGACACAAATAATAAGACAAGAACGCAACGTCATTGTATTCTCTGTATCCGCATGTAGCGTAAGTGTCGATATATCACTACGATTTATCGTTTTTCATGTAGGAGTAACTGTTTGCGCTGGAATATTCTACGAATGAGCATACATGATTCGCTGTACCTCCGTAGATGGCGCGTGCTTTGACAGACCCAGTAATACGATGATACGCATAATACGGCAGTTCCACGGCTTATCAGATCGCAAGTAGCGCCGTCACAAAGGCAACATTGGTATCTCTGGAGAAGGACTTTCCGTGCATGCGGCATATACTGTTAAAAAAGTTATCAAATTTATAAGATAAAATATTGAATTTAATACATCGTATTTACAAACTTGATGAAATAATTGAGAATTTATGTACATTGCGTTGCAAATTTGTAATCAACTATTAATTTTATTATGCGTCTACTAAATTTAATATATTTCATTCTGATTATTGAACGATGGTTAGAGCATATTTTTCCAACGCGTTATGTAATAATACATTTTATAACTGAAAATAACATCGTGTGGTCTACGATACATGCAATCTAGTATAGTTGCATTTATGGCGATATCACTGTTCGATGAATTTACTTTTAAACTCAGTAAGAAAATCGTGCCGTGACAACTGCCGGCACAATGCTCTCATGTACGTCCGCGTTAGGACAACTTTGTGACGGTACGATTTTTTAACGGCACAACGCTCCAATACCATGCCCGCATAGTATCAACGAGTCGTGAGGCCCTACAACGTGCTGCAACCGTGCAGACACAGTGTTGGCACGTCGTGCTATCGGAACATTGTGACGGCACGGAAGCGGTCATGTGCGGACGTCCGTGCCGCCACCGCGTAGCTCCGTGCCGTCACATTTCTATCTGGGAATATACCAGTTGTTTAATATTCAATGACGTTTCTGGAATTTCATCAATGGCCTCTGTGAAATAGTTTCCTGCACATGTACAGTAATTTCAACACAAAATTACTTAACAGAATGTATGCCCGCAAGCTAATGCGGCACGAGACACGGTTTTACACGGTGTACTCTTCATTTATTTGTATACGTATTCAATGTCCGAAAAAAAATTAATAAAACAGGCGGTGTAGGGCTCAAATGATCACCTGTGGCTTTCAAGCCATAACGGCAAACATTTTTCGTCCGAAAAGTATATTAAAGGGTGAGTTATCAGCTGACAATGAACAATCAAAATATTGAATGAGATGAGGTTCGAAGGCTTTCATTCGCGGTATCGATTTACCGAAAGGTAAAAACGTATTGTAAAATAATGATCGCATGACAGAATAGAAAAATAATAATAGCATTAAAAGAATTCACAATAATGCAAATCCGTGACGATCGGACAATTCCTTACGATTTTTAAGTCATCGTACCTTTTTTTTTCATTACACACTTGCTTACGCTGTGTACGTAACCATGACACCCGTGTAAGTGGAAGCCATTGCCCCAAAGTAGGGAACATTTTTGTCACTAGTCGCATCACTGGAGCCGTGGGATTGTCGTATTGCAACATCAGAAACACAACTATTACGCATTTGAGGCGAAGAAAGTATTGCTTCTGTCTCTCTCCGTTTAACACTGTAAATATCATTTGCAGTCACTGAGTAAACATTTATTCGAAAGCAATGAATATACAATAAAACATACAAAAATGTAAAAGTTTAGTTACCATGAACAAATTTTATTAAAAACTAACTATTTGTAATTAAACAGATATTATTTTTCTAATGAGATATTGCCAATGATCGAAAAATTTAAGTGAAATTGTAACAACTGCGGTATCGTCAAATTGTATTTGGCTGAAATATAATTAGTAATTCAACTAGGGAGACGCCGCCCCACTGCGCGTTTCGAGCACCAACCCCCTAGGAGGACCCGGAGTTCACCCCCCTGACCCACTTTACCATCCCCTCCCTTATTAATTCCCCTTTCGATTCTCCTGCACGGCGGCGGCGGAAAGATATTTAAAAAATTTAATATTAATCTCAATTATAAATTTATTTATTATAATTGAATTTTTTTAAAGGCGCTCGATTGACATGAAAATTCGTCTTTATAATATCAATTCTTTTTTTGCAATTTTGTAATATATTTTTAGCCTTTCGAGATACTCGCATTGGGCTTCAAAAACTTCGAAATTGCAGAAATGATATAATCTACGAAAAATAAAATGAGATTTAAAAAAAATCATCGGTTACCTCTTAAATAATATATTTGTTGTTTAAAAAAACGTGTCATCTACGGAGGCTTAAATTTAATATCCGATACATGTATTCCTATACCAGAAAAGCCTGCAATACCTGCTTGTCATAGCTGGTGCCCGATAAGCGTTCGCATGGTCCATATTCCGATGAGATCAAGTGGATACCGATTTAATTAGTCCAGCGTGCGTTCGGATCCGACGGAGAACTCTGCTCTACTCTGGTTGCCGCAAGATAAGCCATGCGGTGGCTGTTCACCGCAACTTCGAAATATATTGTAGTATATGATATATAGATATATATACTTGGAAGGAGGAAACACCTGTCTCCTCCCAGTAATTAGTGTGCGATCGATTGATATTGCTCAAGCGATACCACATCTTTCGTCCAAGTTTCACCGCAAGTGATCCAGACACGATCTAGAAAAATTGGCCACAGTGACAACTGATTCAACCAATAGGTATAAAGACACGTACCACGAAACAGAACCAAAGTTTAAAAGAAAAAAACAGAAAAAGAAAAACATAAGGTGAGAAATGCGAATAAGTTAATTATCATTGTTAATACACAAAAATATAAGCAATTTCCCTTTGAATAGTGACTTCTATAACGAGAGATATCTAGGTAAGATACCGATGGAAATTTTGAAAAACTCTATGAAAATTTAAATTGAAATCCTACAGGATCTAACATTACACAGGAATTATTTATAATAGGATTGGCATTTGAAACAATTCCACGAAACTGAAACAACAAAAAAAGATAAAAACAAAAACATAAGGTAGAAAAAGCTAATAAGTTTGGTGTCATTGTTAATATATGAAAATATAAGCAATTTCCCTTTGAATAGTCACTTCTGTAACGAAAGATTCTATGAAAAATTTTATTGGTTTCCTACTTTATCTTACATTACACAGGAATTATTTCAAATGAGAATGCCTTTTCGTTTGATAAATATAAAATTATGTGAAGTAGAATTTCCACGAGGATTCCTTGGTGGAATTTTTGTTTTTCCAGAGTTCTTACACGGAAAAAAAAGATCTAGAAAGAATTACCATATATCTGAAAAAAAATGGCTATAATCATCCGGTAGTGTGAATCTAAGTCACTACCTGTTACCAAATGTGAGATCGAACGATAATTTTAACCAAATAAATAGAAATAATTTCCACAAATATGATAAAAATTAGTTAAAAAATCTCACACCTCTTGACAGCTAGAGTACCAAAAGTTGCCATCTAACGATTAGCCATTTTTTAAAGTGATATCATAATTCTTTAACGGATCCTTTTCTCCGTCTGTGTAAGTTCCATAACAAAAATTCCTTTTTAAAGCTACAACAACAACCGTTATTAATATTCACAATTTCTTTTTTATACTGTCAAGTCAGTTGTTCGATATACAATCGTTTATTTTAACTCAGGAAAAATTATCTCAAGTATAATTGTTGTGACATTGATTGAAATAATTTATAGCTCGAGGGTTTAACCGCATGCATTATACGAAATAACGATGTAACGATATCATTTTATCTCTCAACCTGTCAAAAGGGAATTGCAAGAGTTCGAGCTTTTTTTTCTCCAGTTAACAATGGTGTGACGGATCGCATATTGTACTACAGTCATATATGACTGTATACTACGTATATAGATCCCTCGACAAGAGTGACACGATTACGTAGAGCACGGCCGCACGGGTGCCAATAACATTGACACAGGTATGGTATAAATGGTATATACTGTCATATACATCATGCATTCTCGCAACTGTGGAAAATACCTCTCGCCGCTCAACGAATCCCCCGAAGTATTTATCGGATATCGATGCCTACGCGTTCGCGTCTGTCCGCCCAGATTAAATGGAAACTTGCAAGCTCTCGATTAACGGATGAAAATCAAAAGAAGAAAAAAAAACCCAAAAATTCGTATTTCTTCGATCAATCGAACGATAATTTTATAAGTCATTAAGAATTTCATATCGGGACTCACAATTCTTTATGGTTATATTACTGTTTCTCAGAATTTTAATGGGGATAACGTTTCTTCTTTTCTTATTTATTTAACCACCAAATGAATTCAATCGGAAACGTCACAAAACTCTAATGTAATACCAATGAAAATTGTGATTGAGCAAAAACGTATCATATTGGGCGCGGAAATTAAAAGACATATGTATATATATACATAAATAATTAAGTATATTAGGTATATACACATTGAGATATGTTTTATCTATAAATATACTATATAAGGTACGATCGTTCGTTATAAGATATATTTTTATATGTAAATATGATGATGGCGTTCCTTCTTGTTATCTTGATAATATGTAATGTATGATATTGTAAACCGAAACTATATATATATTCATATATGATACAATTAAATTTAAGTGATAACGAATATCGCGATAAAGATTAACCAGTGAAGTATCGTCGAATGGAAGGATCGATAACGAAGTAACATTACAAATACAAATCTGTTTCATGCTAATCGTGTTCCTCGCACTCGATCGTTAACCAGACACTTACTGCATCGCTCAATAGTACTCACCGAGATAAAACATGTTTCAGTTTGTTCAACTGCACGATATGATTAGCTCAAGTTCTCTGTGTATTCCATCGTATGCAATCTCACCGTGATGCCAATTACATTAATGTAACTCGATTAAATTTGATCTGACTCGAAGTAAATTTAATTGGCACGATGTAAATTTAATTTAATCCATCTAAGAAGTTTTCTCTCGGTGGATATATCTAACTACCGATCTCAATTCCCAGGATATATTATTTAAGAATTTTTTTAATGGGAGGCAACGACTATTCAACTTTCTTGAGATTACATACGCTTACGATATTGATCATATACAAGGGATAGCTATTACTTTTTCCCAATATTGTTAGATTGGCTCAAGTTCATCGGGAGTTTCTCTGTATCTAACTTTACAATGACAGCCAATCGCATCAATAAAATGCAGTTGGTTCTATCAATATCGTCGGATTGACTCAAGTTCACCGTGAGTTTCGCTGTTTCCGACTTTACTATGACGGCCAATTACATTCAATTAACTCAATTTAATTCAATTGGCTCAAAGTAAAATGCATTTGACTCTATCAAAGAAGTTTTTTTTCTCGGTGGCATTGTTTAAAGTTGAAGAACCGTTAAGTTCAGTTTTATTAGCAAGCAGTCGGGACTCTTTAATAATAAATAAAATCAAGTAATATGGAAAAGTAGTTGAACTTATCGGAAAACACGACTGTAAATTTACACTGTCGGGATTCGTCGATGGGGTTACCGAATGTCCCACAGTTAGAAGGACAACGCGAACAAATAAATTCGAGATTTTCGGTAATTTACGAGAGCACAACAGCGGGATTGTACGAACAGTCGATCTGTGCAGTAGAACTTTTTTTGGTTGATTGTCAATGCTGCTGCTGCTGCTGCTGCTGCTGCTGCTGCTGCTGCTGCTTCTTCTGCTGGTCTCTCTGTTGGAAAATACTGCGCCCGCGCATTCATGCGACCCTTTGGCCAACCAACGAAGCCGGTCAGAACGACGCTTCTACTATATATCGGGCTTTCTATACAAGCTTCTCATTGGGGTATCGACACCGGAAACTCCCAGGAGCCTTGCGCTGGTCAGTTGCCTCGATCCAACGCGTGCCATCGGCTTATCGCGCTCACTCTCTTTCTCTCGTCCCACTTTCAACTTCCGTAAATTCCAATTGGACCGGGCCTTCCTCGAAACATGTGTTTATATACTTTTTTGTACTTGTCGTGTATGTGACTTGTACTTTGTATGTTTTTTCTAGAACGTCAGCTTGGTATGGAACGTACCACTTCCAACGACGTTTTACCAAAGGCTATCCAATTCGAAACATAAATTTCCATTGATTACCATTGCAACTAAAGGAGAAAAAACCTATTCCATTCTGATCATTGATCCTTAAGAGGTCGTGTATGGTAAATATTCGCAAATTTTTACACCTGCCACGGTCTCCGTGACTTCTATTGATTTTACACTTAATATATTCTACGAGGGCTTGAAACGAATTAAAAAATATATATAACATTTTTTATGTGTTTACTTGGCAGCAATTGATAAGTTTAATCAAACAAAAGTGCGTTGTGGGAGCACAGATTTTAAAAACAAATGTATTTGAGAAGCGAAAGAAAAAGGATTTCAAAGATTTTCGATCGGTATAAAGCAAATTTCGAAAGACAAGTTAAAAAATGTAAAATAAAGAGTTCAGAGAGAGGGATGTGTTACACACTGATGGAAGTAACGAGAGGAAAATAATAATTGGCTATGACGGTCCTAGCGGAAGCAAAAGAGAGGAGAATTTATCAGATTCCCGGTCAGAGAAAGCAATCCGCGAATGAAATAACTCGAACAATGTACTGACGGAAACAGCGAGTCGATAAAAAAAATGCGCTTTTGTTGTTGCAACGAGTTCCGTCACCGTTATTTTTAGCTTCGTTGCCTCCCAACGATACTGCAGCACTATTTCGATTCTTCCTTTTTTTTCACGTTTCAATTCGTGTTGTGATGTAACTGTGTTCGTTGGAGAAAAAATAATCGGTGAGTTCTGGTATAGTTAAGAGGGGCGAGAGATTATTTGCTCGCTGTCTTACCGACGGTTCTACGTCTGAACAAGCATCACCAGCGATATTTCACGATTTTCAACTCCGTCACTTGCAGTGGTTCACGCATCACTCGAGTTATACGCAATTACGTAATAATTGTACGTTTGTTTATATGTAAATCATACTATGGCTATTGTAAGTGATAAAAATAATAACTTAATATAAATATACGATAAAAAAAAAGATAATTACATTGCTGCTCGAATTTCTAGTGAGAAATCGATCAGAAAATACTATGAAACGAAGATAACCCGTATCTGTCGTCGTTATCGATGCATCGTCGATCACGTGATTGTCTTGTGAAGTTGAACAATCGTCAAATGTAATTTTCAGCGAATGCATGGCAAGATTGTATTCATAAGTACGACTGAATCGTTCGATTCGAGAAATAAATGGATAAAACATATTTTTTTATCGTTGGCTAATATTCTTTTTATATCTTTGTTTTAATTCACATCTGCGGTGAAAAATTTCCTACTCGATCAAGGTAAGTTGGCCGACTTGTACGATATGTTAAGACTTGTGACAAGTTAAGACTTGTACGATATGTAGTAAGTGCCGTGGTAGTATTATAATTCGGTAATAAACAACGCGTATCGTTTAGACATTTTTAGCAATTTAAACGTAGACTCCAAAAAACCCTCCCAAAATTCAGCAGAAGTAGCATCGGACAGCGTCACTCCACAAGTACACTCCGACCACCAGGTGGCACGTCAGTGAACGAGCTCCTGCTAAGTTGACTGGATAACGTCTCTCAGTCTCCTATACATTTTCATATGAACCTTCAAAACTAGAATTTACATTGCGCTTTATGCTGATTTCTACTATTGATGGGCGAGAATATTTCATATATTTTTATTCAAACCCTGGATTTTCTCTGCCCATCGATAATCTACATAAAGAATATGCCGCATCGTCGCCATATAAGGCGAGGGAATATTACAGTCGGAATAATATATATATATATATATATATATATGTTATTCTCACGGTAAAGCGATAAGAAGATACAGCTTACTCTTGCAATCAGCCACTTCGTAAGCCGGGGCTTTATCTCATTTTTTCTTTCCTTTATCCACCAACTCTCACCCAGCTTCACGTATTGGCCTCCTTCTTATATTTTTTACGATTTTTGTTCATTTCTCTATGCTCTTCAATGTGCGTCAGTCATTCTCGTTGATCGTTCATTTTTCCGTGTCTCATACCTTTTCGCAGAATCAACGAGGGGTTGAAAGAACGAATAGTACAGCAGCGAGACAAGCAGCCATCAGGAATTCCGATCACATGCCCCGGGTATCACTATCTTGAATTTTGTAGTGGTAAGAAGAAAGAGAAAGAGAGAGGTCTCCGATGAGGGAGAGAGCTGGAGAGAGAGAGAGAGAGAGAGAGAGAGAGAGAGAGAGAGAGAGAGAGAGAGAGAGAGAGAGAGAGAGAGAGAGAGAGAGAGAGAGAGAGAGAGAGAGAGAGAGAGAGAGAGAGAGAGAGAGAGAGAGAGAGAGAGAGACGAGTCGAAGTGATGGGTGCACCTAAGGAACCACCTTTTCTCTCTGACGTTTCCCTCGATCGTCGCTTTGGGAGCATATGGTAGCCGCATAGACTCTAGGTCGCGTACAGAATTGAGTATTTCTCGACCTAGTCAGAGCTATCACTCCCACTGCGTTGATCGAATGCTGCATACACCTACGTGAACATAAAAAATTATTAAGTGAACCATAAATTCCACGATATCACATTTAAATATAGTTTACATCATAACATGCAGTGAATCTACAAGAAAAATGGAAGGAATACATAGAATCAATGAATTATAATATTTTAACATAACTCAACGTACAACCGAAAACACAATTTTCAATATTTCATGAAAATTAAGAGTATGCAAAGCATCGTGCGACTGACCCTTGGTAATTAGTAGTACAACATTTTTTTCCACTTAAAAAAAATTACTTTATGGTAATTAAAAACATTTTTTTTTAATCAGACCTCGTAAAGATTCGTGAAAACGATAATTGATTTGATGTTGCCCAGTTATAAATCAAGAAAATTAATGGAATAAGGTATACGTACGATTGTAATTAATTAATCAATTAGCGATTTAATTGGTCATCAGAATATTCCAATTGAGCTTCAAAGGCATAAACTACACAGACATCCTCTTCCTGTCTGGACGTAGGAATAAATCCCGAGACTGTGGGATACGCGTTATAGCTATATATATAAATAGTTGACGAGTGAGAGGTTTTGGTGCCGAAAAGTTTGGCTGACTCATCGTTTAATTTGAAGTTTAAGCGACGAAAGCTGCCAGGCAGTCTATACAGAGGTAGTGAGATACCTATAGATGGCATATCCTTTGCTGTAGGAATATCTGCATCCGGTGCCACTTGATATTCCGTATTTCGGATGGTGGTGAGCGAGACCCAGCGTGAATATAGAGACCCGTCGTCGTCGGTGTCATCATCGTCGCCCTGGCTTCCGCGAAGTGCCGACGTGGAGGTTTGTATAATGTTAGGAGTATCGGCAATGCACTTCTGACCTTCCGATTGCGGTCCCGATATGCGGGAACCTGCCAATATGTCACGAAGAATCTGGAGTACCGCGATTTAGCCTTCGTGAACAGTTTCGCCTCGGCCGCAACTTATTCTTCAAAATGGTCTGTAGTCTTCTCTCAAAACTTTTTAACTTCCGGACAAAATTTCTACGACGATCACGTGTCATACATGGTTTGTAGATCGTTTTTTTTTCTTTTCCTTAAAAATTGATGTACGAATATATTTTGTTCCGAAATTAACGATCGTACGAGACTTTTAAAGTTAATTTCTATCAAGAGACGCGGCAGCCTCTCGACGCCAGGTATTAAACATTTTAAAAAATATATTAAAGCCTCCTGATGACGTTCTATCGATCTGCCGACACCGTAGCGACACCACTGCTTTTACTTATCACGACCGTTTATTTACTCTCCCGGATAAATCCAGGGTAACTATTAGTCGACGTCAAATTGACGTCATCGTATCTTGTACAAAAACATCGGAGTATTGCGCGTGCGCATACGAAATACAATCCGAATAACATGTCTTATGACACTATTAATAACGCCGACAAAATATATTTTAATGACTCTGACGTCTTATAAACATTTTTGTGTTATATAAGGAAGTATCGGGTGTTTGGAAATACACCCTTAGTAATCCCTTTTTTGGAATCTCACCTTTAGTAATATATTATAAAAGTATTTTACCGCTGCCGCCGCCGCCGTGTCAACAATCGTGAAGATCAAAACGAAATGATACACTAGTTGTAAAACCCAATTGGACCCCCCCCCCTCCAGGCCTAGCGACAGAGAGTAAAACGATAGGATCGGGTGAGAGGTGTCAATGATAAGGGCAGGTATTGGTAAATAATAAAGAGCGAGGACGCACAGCGTTCGGGCTGTACGAAATCCTCGTATATAGAACATATATTCCTAATAGTATATAATACCAAGTCGAGATAATTAGCGAGTGGCTTCGAATGGAAAGACTGACAAGCTTCCATGGACTTAGGAAGTCATCAACTATATTATTATCCCGCAACGAAGGCACGCGGTAGAGTTAGCTTGGTGGTAAGGGGGCCGCGGGGACGGAGTTTAGTCGCGTAGGATTGACGACAGAGATATATCGCTGACTGCTGGATGGAGGAAACTTTTGGGGCGTGTTTGCTAAGATTACTATCCAAAACTTGTTTCGCGCTTGGGAACGATAGTCTCACCGATATGCACTTTGAATTTAGTCAGGAATTTGATGCACCGGGTGTGTATACCGAACTTCCCCCTCCGCACCTCTCGGCTTATATCTCAAATTCAAACATAGTTATAGTGGCCCGTGTACTCTGTGTGTGTACAAGAAAATGAGAATGCTCGATCGAGCTTTACCGTGCAGAAGCATACGGAGCTTGGCTGTGTACACTTTTTCTCTTGCATACCATCTCCATCTCTCTCGCTTTGTTATCCGTAAAACGATGAAACGATGAATTTATATCATACAGACGAGAATCTCGATATTCCGGATGGGATAAATATTTGACGACGGTGATGTAGAACGCTTATAGTAATAACAGGTTCATTGCGCTTGTATTATTATTCATAACTGCGATAGTTTAACTTTCTAATTATTTGTTTCGATATTTGCCAATTTAGCATGATTCGCAAAATATTATGTTCCACGAACTATTACGAAAGCGGATTTCATCGTCTACCGTTACTGCGCTGTAATCTATTTTTTTTTTGTCCTCGAATATTATTCACTTGACAAGCACAAAAAAATGAATCATTGTTACAAGTGAAATATTTTTTTTTGTATCCCACTTAATCGGCGCAAATATCTTTGTCTGTTTCTTAACTTGTAAGGTTAAAGCTGCAACAATCGATGATATTGATGTCGCAACGTCTCATCCGCTTTAAAAGAAGACTCTGCCCGGTCCGAGTGTAGAAATTTATATTTAAAGCTCTTGTCCACTTTGGTAGTAAATTTATTTTTACGGAATAATTTTTGACCAAATTTTCAGTGTAACTTCAGCGTAAAAGTTTGAAAAATTTTATACTCAAACGAAAAAGAGTTTTCTTACGAAAATAACGAATCTGTGCAAAGTTAATTGGATCCAACGTTGCAATCGGAACTTTACGACGAGCTAAAAATAGAAAAATAAAAATTTGAACCGATGACCCGGGCTACAAAAAAAATATTTCACCCAATAAAAAGTTTCATTTTATTCTGCTTGTCATGTGACATTTTTTATAATTTAGTTTCAAGTGCTCGTATGTGTGCAGTATCAACGCAATTTCATTGTCATTATTGTTCGTGAACACAGTCCCCTCAAATCACGAGTGCGTCGTGATGATTTTTTAAATAATTCAGTGTTATTGAAAAAAACAACATTTTGTTATTGTTTATTCATTGCACAAACAGAGTCTCAACTATTGACAGTGTACCAGTAATCAGTTAAGATACGAATGCAATAACTTAATTAGATTTTCTCAATTTTTTTATAGGTAAAAAAAATGCACAACCTTAAAAAGTAGTTTTAACAAATAATTTATCATTTATGTTACGATTTCTATAAAACTGCCAATCACTCGGACATAATACCATGATTGATTGTGCAGAAAGCGCACTGATTGCACGGCGATTAGTATCACACATATAAGTTCGTTGCACCCGACATTTTGTATTTCATACGTACTAACCGTCAGTAGATATATTTCCTTAAGTATGTAGATGCGCCAGGTTTGTTATTAGAGAAAAATTCTGAAAATGTCTATTTATCTCATCTAAAAATTAAATTCCAAGTTATTTTGTGTAACTTATTTGATTATGAAGTCGCGTACGTAGCGCGTGCCGCCGGTGCTACTAATATTTAAGTAACGAGTGCAATCAGTACTTTCATTTAGAATTTTTAATTTGCGATAATCCAATGACTAGCACGCGGCGTCCGAAAATCCTTAACGGATTATTGATCGAACTCTCCAGATCATACCGTATGTTATTTTAAATGTATTGATAAGATGAAAATTTCATAAAAGAAACGCTACGAAACAAACGTACAACGTATCCACAAGATGTTTTTTTTTTTTTTAATTTACGAATGGAGTATACGTTGCATTAATTTAACTTTGTTTTTAAATAAACTGAAGAGGGCCCAGATCTGCCCAGTAACGTCATTGCCGAAGAATCATTTCAATTATTTTTAAGTACGACCACACTAACGTTTAACTATTGTGTTAAGGGGAGTCGAAACCTCCGTACTTACACAGATGCGCTGCTTCTCTTTCACTTCGCCGTGAGCGCCATACTAGTTCTATCTCTTTAGTACTCATGGAGGTTTTGTCTCCTCTTATACGTCTTATACGTCTCCTCTTCGCTCCGTCACACCGATCTGACGACGTCGTGACGCTACCGCTATATTCTTACCTTAAGCCGAGACGGCCATTTTTAGAATACTTAAGAATTATCGCGACAGACTTTTTATGTTTCTAGACTAGAAGTTTATTGCTTTTTTATCCATGTAGTACTAAAGATTCAGAGTGTGTTACAAAACGGAAAAACTACGCGCGTCAAGCATCGCTGACATAAAGCTTTATCCATGAGACACATAACACTGGACTGCCAACGTAACTATGAAAAAATAACGGTAGGGATACGCGTTACGAGAGTTTAATTAATTGACTTTTTCTAATGCAAGCGGAAACTTTTTTCACCCTCACAGAATGATTTAGTAAGATTGACTAAATCTGCAATTGCGGGTGACAAACGAAATATTTTGTTGCGTTCGATCAATTGAATTAACAATATTCTTCAGTCGATCGAACGAATACAACATTTTTTAAACAAAATATTTCATTGATCGGAAAGAGTTATTTGCAAACACGCAATCGCAATTACACAATTATAAATTTAAGGCGATTTTGATTATTATTTCTCTGAGTGCATAACGTTTTTAAAAATTACGACGAGTTCCATACAACCGACGACGATTGTTACGAAGTCGGCATGCGGCTCTAATAGCAATCTCACGAATTAAGGGAAAGCAAAACACACTTCGTCGGTAAAGAACCTTTCTGTGAAACTTTTTTTAAAATGCTTTTTTTAAAATTAAGTTTATGAAAAAAGAGCTTTAACCCTGATCTGTTGTGCATCACCGAACTGGTGTTTACGGGAACGCGAAGAAACGAGAGAGAGAGGGGTTTCACTTCGTCGTAAGAGGAGGTGAAACCTCCATACTTACACCATGCATGAGTGCGACAGAGATAAAACTAGTATAGCGTCCACGACGGAGCGAAAGAGAAACAGAACATCTGTGTAAGTCGAGCGGTTTCGCCTCCCCTTAAGCAGCATTTCGTGTTGCATATACCCGGATTGGTGACCGCTTAGCCGTGCACTGTCTGTTGTGTTGAATCGTTGAGCGTTGGGAATGGAGGGGCGCCATTTTTCTGGAGTCTGATGACGAACTGTAGGAAAACCAGACTCTGACGAAAGGATCGTTCGTATCGAAACATGTTTTCCGAGTTTCCCTGTACCCTCGTGAAAATACGATATAGTAAAAACATAAGTCGATTATGAACGCATCACAGAGACTGCTTAGAGAAAACGAGAGTGCAAAGTGAACAAGTGAAAGAAAAGTTTCACAAAAATTCGAAGGGGTTTATGCTTGATTACAAAAAATTAAGAAAATTATTAAAAATAATTCTACGCATAAAAATGTGTCAAAAAGCGTTCACATTCTAGCGAAAACGTAGTTTCTTTATAATAATTATAAAAGAATAAGAAAATTAATAACGAAATGAGACTTGAAACATCGTAATCGATTAATAAGTTGAATTCAGGATTATCTGTGTGTAGTTTTTAGAATTTGTTTTTGCTATATTACTTATTGTAATAATAATATTTATTTTTTAATTGTAGAAAATTAACCTCGAAGGAGGTCCCAGAGTGTGGCTCTCCTTATGATTGCTGAATGATCTTGGGCTTTTGGAATGCTGATACGTTCAATGAATATTGAAATTCTATTGATTTAATGAAATATTTTTGTAACGGCAATGGCACGAACCAAAATGCTGTCAACGCAAAGAATTAAAAATAAGCTTTGATGGATGGTGATAAAGTAGCTGAAAGCAATCTCCGCATATTGGATTTATTCGCCTAATGCGAATATCTCTCGAGACACGAAATGCGGTGCTTAACAAGCATAACACAATAGAAATTCCACCAACAGATTACATTTTATCCATCAAAACCGCACGTTATTTTGTGTATAACAAACTATTCGTAACGCGTGTAACATCGAACGCATAAATTTTCCTGGTGACACGTCGGTGCAATTAGGGTGTGCCCGAATATCGTTGTTACTAATTATGTTCTCTCCCATGTGCTCTCCCCGATGGTCCCGTACCTCATGGACAGCCGGTGAAATTGATACGAATTTGAAACTAATCAGTATACTGGTACGGAGTCGTGTGAAGCTTTGACGTTATCGAGGACCCCAGATTCGGGCGATTATCAAAATTTATGAATTCTAATGATGGCGTTGATGTATTAACAAATAAGAAAGGATATAAATTTTTTATTTGTACATTGTATCATATAAAATTTTCAATAAAATTAAAAATTTGATAAAATTGCAAATATCATTAAGTTTAAAGCCCTTAATCGATTCTCGCCAAATTCAAAACTAAGTATTCTTGTCCCCTAGTCAATTTGTATGCTAAGTTTCAGTTTGATAGTTGAAACTTTACGACAATTGAGTAAAAAATAGATATTTTACTCCAATTTACAATAATTCATACTTTTTTCGAAAAATTACATTAATTCACGATTCCATAAACTCTGAATACCTCGATCGATTCCTGCCAAACTTAATACCGAACAGCCTTGTCCCATGAATTATTCTTGTAGGAAGTTTTATCTCGATAACTCAAACATTACGAAAGTTAGAGAGATCACACAATTTAAAAAAAAATTCAAACAACTATAACAGGCTGCAAATTGAAAATTGCAAATTGCTTCTTCGAGATCCGCATGATGCTCAAAGTCCTCTCTATAAGGAACGATCTTTCCTAATTTTGGCTTCCTCCTAGAGGAAGCTTTCAGCATCGTGCAGAATCCCGAGGAAGCAATTTGCAGCTTTTTAATATCCGAAACGTTTGACCGATTCTCTCCAAAATTTATACCAACTTTACTATTATAATACTCTAATTAGAAAAATAAAATCAACACGATATCTTGGAATTGGCTAAAATTAGAGTAATTTCACGATTTTTCGAAAAATTCGAAAATTCATAAAATCTGAACCCTTTATCAGATCTTCCCCAAAATTAATTCTTAACTTTCTTTAATGATACTCTATTTATATTTTAAAAAGTAGCCGCAAATCTTTGAATTCACAGAAATTAGAGCAACCACAGACATTTTTTGGAAATTTCAAAACACCGTAAAATTGGTCATTTTTGAGATAATTAGATCAAATTTTCAGTAAATGAAAAGATTATGTAAATTAATATCTGTGCGAAACGAGAGCACTGTTGCTTTAACTGTTCTTGAATTACAAACATGTCAATTTTGCAATGTAACATACATACGCACACGCGCGTGCGCATACGGACATTTTTTGCTAAATATGATTTCTCAACGTTTTGGAACACCTTAAGTACTCTGACACCAAAGACTGCAGCTTTTTTTTTACGAAAACAAAGCTTCAACGAAACAAAGCTGCTTTTGAATGTCTCGTACAATGTTAACAAAATATTATAACGAGTTACTCGCTCGTCGAAACAATTTGGCAACCATTGTAACTTTTACAAAAACTTCTCATCTTTATAAAATTAATTAATTATATCGCCAATTATATCGGCAACTGTTTATAATTGTATTCCGAAGGAAATAATCTTCGAATTACCAACAAAAATTGGTATTCTATTTAAAAACTTAGATTTATCTTAAACTTAATGATGGAATTATTAATAAAAATATAACGTTATTGATTACGCGAAAACGTACCATGAACACTTTTTGAAGCATAGAAAAAAAAACATAAACAAAAAGTACACGTTGTGAGAGGTAAAGCCCTAAAGGCGCCTACCCCGAAGCCAGGGATCGCCATGTTGTTGCGGTGGCCAACATTTCCGGTCGATGCTCGAGGTCGGGGACTTATCGAATTTGCGACAGAAGACTTGGCTCTCATCGTCTTGCCATTCCATGTAGTTGTAGGTAGCCAGTGGTCGTGAGTCCTGTGTACGTATATGTACCACGCACAGAAGGAACGCTCGACCGAGTAAATATATCGAAGACTAGCGATTTATATTTTTCTCTGATGTGAGGTCAACCCATGCGGCTGTAACCATGGCAATCGATACCGGACTCACAGCACACTCGGTGCATTTTGTCCAAGTATGCAGTGTCCTTAGTCCTTTATCGTCGCATGCTAAAAAAAAAAACGATTAGGTACGATATATAAAGTTGCGTACCAACATTACATCCCTTGAAGCGAATTATCGGTCTTTAATTAAATTTTACAAAACAATATTAAAGTGCATTGCTATACGAACCCGAGTTTCCGGAGTACAAATGAAGTATTGAACAAAATAAATCGGATTTCGCTGGCTTAACACGTAGGTTGTTCTAGTCAAAGTTATTTTAGTCGTAATAAGCGGATTTTATTAGAATTATTATGCACATTCCGCAAAATAAAAATATACGATGCACCTATTTTCAGTTTATCTCGAACAATCCAAGAAGTGTTCGTTCTTCGACGAGCTCTCAAAAAAAAATTTCATCGTTGATACTAAGTGGAAAGAATAAATATTAAATACGAGAGTCATGGCCAAGTTGATTTTGTCTTAAATGCCCCATACACTTTAACTCAAAATATTATAATACGATAATATTGGAAAGTGGCGTAAATATGCTTTGAAACGACAGCGTCCATCCAGTGTATATAATAAAATTATATAGTGAGGGTGAAACCCCTTGTTGTGCTCGTTTAAGGATCTCGTCTCGGGTTTCCTGTTTGTATATTTATTGTTGATATTACCTGATGATATATTATCCCGAAGGATCATAAACAGTATCCCACATCTGTAAAGCGATTAAATTCCCTGCACATAAATTCTTGATTCTAAACACGAAGGCTAATAGAAATAGTAGAAATAAAAATGTTCATATTTCAAAACTGTAATAGCGTTTTGATCGGCTTTCAGAATTATATATAATATATCCGTTCCTAGCCATCTCACTCATATTATTCTCTGCGGTGCGTGAAAAAGAAGAAAACCATCTCTCTTTCGCTCTTGGAGCTTTCGTCGCAGAACGATAAATTTCAACGTTCCTTATTCTTCTAACGCGGTTCAGTAACCGGTGGTACCGGTGCCTCGTAAAGGCCATACGAGAACTGCACTTTCTGGTACATGAATCTTCCACTTTGTCCTCCTCGTTGTACTTTGCCCGGTGGTAGAAGAGAAGTGAAGTATAAGAGCGGCCGGACGACGATAAAAGGGAAACTCGATGAACGACTCTGGGCAAACGTTATCACTGGCAAAAGTCTCTTTCCTCTATTTCTAGATTTTCCGAGTATGGCGTTTATGCCACAAATAATAGCTACAGGATCAGTGATCCACCATAAGTACACGAAGACACATATCTTCGCCGAGAAAAATGTTGTACATTTGCTATACGTATTAGGTCGAAGTGAACTCACTGTTTTTATTATCGTTTAATCCAGGGAATTGACAACAAGTCATACAAGAAGATAGGTTCTACGTGAAAAGTACAAAGTTTGATTGTGATTTGTGCGATAACTACGAAGCAAATTGTTTTCAAACGTAAATGTATAGATAAAAATCAAATTTGTCCGTCAACGACTCAGCAATCTAAAGAACCTAAATAACTTAGGTTTCGAATTGGAGTTCTGAACCGATAATGCTAAAACTGGCTACGCGAGCCACTACAACCGCAATAGACCACCCACTATAGGCTCAATAATGAGAATTTGAATTAAGTTTACGTCATTGAAACACAGCGCCCTCTTCAAATTTCTATGCTAACTGCGCGAGTGCCCATGGCGCTCAAACCATAATAACCTGGCAGTCCATTATTAAAAGGAAATATGTCTGTCAAGATCCCAGCAACTCAAAGAACTTAAAGAGAGTAGAGAACTTAACTAGGACATTTTTTTCTGTGAAAACCGCTACTCAACGATTGCCGATGACAAAATATATGTAAAAAAACTATATCACGAATCGGAAATATATGTTTTTGGTTTACTTTCAATGTCACCAATTTATTTTAACGTAATTTTATTATGCCGCATGCACAACAAACAGCACATTGTTATTCCCGATACCATTTTTTTCTTTCCGCGTATATTTCTTGCTAGTATTATATCATTTGTTAAATATCTTAATTGTGCTCTGATCCATTCCCGTATTAATTTGTGTAACAAACGAATTATGGTAAAAATTACAAGTATTGGATAGTAGCGATAATTAGGCTTCAAACGTTATACGTAACAATGGTTTGGTGTTTAATTTATTTCTGACGCCCAGTTATAGTTACAATAGTGATTTTACTTAATTATAGTAAAATTACTATTGTAACGGAGTATTATTAACCGCAGACATTCTCCATTGGTTGTAGTCAAGTTGCTACAATTGATGTTCCTGATACCATTTTTTTTCTTTCCATCTATATCATTTGCTAGTATTATATAATTTGTTAAATATCGTGATTGTGCTCTGAAAAAAATTCTACAAATATGAGTAAATGTTGATGCATCTCATGGAAAATTTAATATTAAACTCACGCTTAAATTGCAAGGCTATCGAAAATGGCACTGCGACTATAATGTTCATCTACGTTGAATACGAGGTCGCAGCCATAATTCCTTATGAAAATTTACTTATCACGATGGAAGCTTATAGAACGTCGAGACGCAGAAAGCAATGAGGAATGAGCGGAAAAAAAAACATAGAAATCGAGTCGGTACTTCGAGAGTCGTGGCGTTTTATGGCAGTCGCGATTGGAAGCCATGCCAACCATTACGACATATTATCCTCGTATAAAGCGACGCTGCATTTTCACATTCACAGTATTCACGCTGAATCTTCAATGTCCGCGAAATATACTCCCCCAAGATTTCCTATATTTCTTTCTGGCTTGTCGAGAGTCCTCTCGAAAGGACTCTTTTACATTACTTTTCCTATAGAAAAGTAGACGTTGAGTCCCTCTTCTGCCATTGGCATTGATAACCCTCTCCTGGCTTTTAACTACTTTACTGTTCGAGAATAAAGTTGTTCTTATACTTCAGGAAAACATCAACCACCTTGGATATTGAATTCACTATCATTTTTACGCAACCACGGGATTAATATTTTAACGACTATAATATTATTCGTTGTACATTCTTTAGGGACAACCCATTAATATCCTGATACACTTATTGAAAATAAAAGCGTTGTACGTCACGTTCCAAATATTCAATCCAAAGACGAAGCAATCACAAACATTTCTTAATATTTTAATCGCTTCGCCGCATTCTGAGACCACTTTGATGTATCGGTGATCTTTCCGTTTAATTCAATAAGAGTGAAAACATTTTAGCACCCAGTTAGATATATTGTGCATCCAACGCTGCTAGAGTCACATATTTTGCGAATAGCTTTAGTTACTTTGGAATTCAACATTGGAGAGTCAAAGTTTCTAGGGATCACCCAGTTATTTTGGATCTAATGATTTTGTTTTCAACACATTTTTGACGCTGTTCAAAAGTCGAATACGATAACCAAGTTATCTATATGGCCGCAGCAATATAAAACTATTTATTTGTAAAAGTTTTTTAAATTCCAGGTTGAAAAAGAAAATTGATTTGAAGTTCTAAAGTAATATATATCATCATAGGTCACTGACCGAGTCACTGAAAAGCGTTAAATTTTATACGTGCCATGGAATCAATAATATCGTCACCAGACGCCGATCTCAAAACAATAAATTTTGTGATAAATAATCGTGTAAGGATGCCTGTCTTGTATATAAGTAGACGATTCGAATGAGAGGAATAAATAGGTGAAATCAGCGCAATGGTTAGCGAACTTATTGAAATGTTATCGGCCCTACAACAACGCTTCCTCATACGCACGAATCGTACAGCTGGAGGCATAAGAAGCCCAACGAGGCACACATAAAAAACCCGACGAGGTACACATGTATCGCTCCATTACAATCGCGTAACGTGCGATAACTACCTCATCTGCATAGTCGACGAAGACGTCGAGTTCATTAAGTTAACGTGCCTGCCTTGCATATAAGTAGACGATTCGAATGAGAGGAATATAACGTAAACAGGTATCATGCTCAGTACCTGAACAATCCGGATTCGATCTCCAGTGATCACGATATATTTTCTCTCTTCGATACTTCTTCAGGTCATCGTCATTATCATTCTACACACTTCCCCGAATTCTCCGTCTGGTTATCACAATCGAATTAAAGAAATAACAAATAATTAATGTAAAAATAATAATAAAAAAAAGTTTTAAAAATTCACGTGACGTAGTCTCTCTCTCTCTCTCTCTCTCTCTCTCTCTCTCTCTCTCTCTAGCCGTTCTTCACGTGATCAATCATGATATGTTCAGTTACCGCCTTTTTTCTTCCAAAGCCTCACGTGATTCGTGGACGCTCCCACATTAACGTACACGTATGCCGATGAGATTTCGTGCTTGATATATTTCAATAATTAAATATTGTTGCTGTAGCTTTTGCAATTAAAAATATACGATTGTATATATATCGTATAAATACTACAAGCACCGTGTTGACTATCACATTATGCATGCACTGATGATTACTTTTCACATATGCTCTGTATTGACAATAATAACGATTTTCGCGCTCTTAAGAATATTTGTTGCAAGACTGGTTTCTATTTGAGTACGTTAGAGCTAAGCTAATTTGTTAATAAAAGTACGCTGAATTTTTTACAATTTTTTTCAAACTTTTTAACGGTTTAGCTTTGTTTTTATCAAGTGTGCTCAAAGTTACGCAGTCTTACGTATAATTTCGGGAGAACCGGCTTACGACAATAGAACGAAGCGATTTTCTATGTCAGCTTTCTTCTTCGATCCGAACGAATAGAAAAAACGGATCGAGAGAGATACTTTAAAATACAGCTTCTGTTTAAATTTGAAAACGATTAACGGTTTAGTCTCTGAGATTCGTCGGACGAACGAATGGTTTTCGGCGTCTGTCCCTTTCTAGCTTAATCGCGCGGCGGACGCTTCTCTCTCTTACACTGACTAACGTGTGTTTAACTTGGTCCCTCTCCTGTTACCCGTCCTCAATTTTGGTACAAATGTCTTTACAATGTGTTTAATTTTTTTTTCATTAGAAGTGCACTCAGGGAAAACGTGGAAATTCTCGCAACTGTTGAGCGATCATTATTAATTGTCAGTCAATGTGTCAATTTTTATAGTTTCATTGTCATAACTTTTGATCTGGTTTAACCGATTTAGACATTTCGGGGACATTCCGACAATGGTACTTGTTACATCATTAGTTTACAATGTATCCATAACTTACTCCAATAAAAAGAGGATGCAATGTAGAAACTTGCACATTCCTTTTTCATTATTTTCTTTTTTTGGTAAACGACCAATGTTAGACGACCAGTGTCGATAATTTCTTTCCAAGAAGAACGTAATATAAAATATTGCGTATTGCTTCTTCATTATTTTCTATTTTATTTTTTTGTTATGCTTCAGTTTTTACAATTTTTTAAAAGAAGAATACAATGAAAAACTTGCACATTGATTCCTCATTATTTTCTATTATTTTTTCATTAACCTTCAGTGTTAACAATTTCTTTCAAACAAGAATATAATGTACCTTGCACATTACTTCCTCATTATTTCCTTTTCGTTTTTCATTAAGCTTCAGTGTCTTCAATTTCTTTTAAACCTTAATGCAATGTAGAACCTTGAACATTGCTTTCTCTTGACTTTCTATTCTCTTTTTCGTTAAGCTTCAATGTCTACAATTTATTTTTAACGAAAATGCAAAATAAAATCTTTCACTCAGCTTCCTCGTTAATTTCCACCTTTACAAAGATAGCAAATATCCACCATACGAGTTCCACCTCTATGTGGAAATATGATAATCAACGTTGGCTTTAGCGTGGAAACTTTGTAAAAGTTGGAAAATTATGTGAAAGCAATGTGTAAGGTTTTACTTCGCATTCTTATTTCAAAAATACATACATTTATCCGAACATTTTTTCCCAAACCACTTTTCTCGACGTTTTGAACCATTTTGAATACGTTGGAACAAAAATTTCGAAAGAAAAAAAATGTTCACGAAAACAAAGCTTTCGGTATAAAGAAGAGAAACGTTAAAATTGTTCATTTACTGTAGAACCAACTGTTCTGAGAAGCAGATTAATAACTACCCATCGTAAAGACAGCTCGTAGGCAAGTAAGAGCCAATACAAATAATCGAACGGGCCGACGTCCACGAGTGATACTCGAGGTTCAAGTCTTTCTAGGGTCGCAACCCTTACCTTGGAGCATCACAGTGTTTCATTTTCTTTCCTTTCTCGATATTTTCCGAAGGAAAATAGTCCGGGGTACTCGATCCCATCGACACCCTTATGGCTCTTTCACGTATGTCCGTCAATGTGAATTATTTTCGTCCGGAAAATAAACCCTCAAAACGTATCAATTTTTTTCGATATAAACTATATTACATCCGGAATAACAGTAACCAAGAAGTCGTATCTGTAGTTCTTGCAATTCGTTACGAGACTGTTACTCGTGAAGTAGATTAAAAAATGCGGAAGGGGCGGAGAGAGCCGAGAAAAGGATGTACACAGTCTTCTGATGGATAAGTCGTGAGTAATACACCATAGCGCGTGCAGTAAATACAGTGCTACGAAGACAATCAGAAGAGAGCCGGAGGCTGTTATAATTACTCGGAATGTTACGTCCATGTTTTCTCCAGTTTTCGGTGTGTGCCATAACAGCTCTGTATCTCTTTCTCTTCGCTTCTAGTTCTCTCATCCACGTGTATTTCTCCCTTTCACTTATTTTTACTTCTTGCGGAAACATCCGTCCACGAGACTGTTGTGTAACTTCTCTCGACTAGTTTTACCTTTTCTTCACTATTTTTTTTTCTATCTTATTTTTAATTCTAGACTACATTGCCTTGAGGGTGAAAATGCGCAAACGTAGCAAAAACGACTCGTACAACCTGCTGCTATCCAGTTCCGGGAAACTACTTTTCCCTTCCCCTCGGGCTTGGTACAAGCAAGGCTTTCCACTTTTTCAAAAATAGTGCAGATTTAGAGATTATGTTCAAGATATTCGAAGCGAAAAATGTATAATCTACGGACGTATGGAGAATCCTCGTAGTTTTTATTACATTATATAATAAATTATATTATATTATTTAAATATTTCACCGCTGCCACCACCGTGTAGTAGAATCGGAATTATAAATTTCCATAAATACCATAAATCTGGCATTCAAGAAGAGTGACGGAAGATAAAAATATATTTAAACATCCGTTAACCTTCCATAACGATCATTAAGGGGAAGTGGAACCTCCGTACTTACACAGACGTGATGATTCTCTTTCTCTCCATCGTGAGTGCTATAATAATAGCGCTCCATCGTGAGTGCTATAATGATAGCGATGGAGTTATCTCTTTCGCATTCATGGGTGGAGTATGAAGGTTCGCCTCCCCTTAAGTCCATCGAGAGCACCCCCCCCCCCCTCTAACCGATCCATAGGTTTCAAAGATAGGGTTAAATCAATGTCAGATTGCGAGAGAACGTAATGGTCGACCTATACGAAATCCTCGTATTATAGATAATCAATTTAAATAACAAGCAAACGGAATAGTTGAACCCTGCACTTCTGATTATGCGAGTCACGTGGTTTCATCGATGATGAACGACGGTAACCTAAGAACGGTATCAATCTCGCATTAGCGACTCATCGCGAGATGCTCGTTTAAAAGTAATAAACAAAAGTTATAAAGTTGAGAACAAAAACAAAATTCAACGAATCACAAGTTGACAAATTAATTAGCAATTTATAATAAATATTTGTTTTTATATTAATGTAATTTATTTATTTACCATTGGATATATGTTTTGAAGTTGTCAGAAAATGGTACGAAGCAGAAATATCGTTGCTCGTCGAAGCTCCAATATATTTACCATTGTCAGTCGAGCAAAGGTATTTTGCTCAAGAGGAAGAAAAAAAGCGAATCAAAGTTGTCTCTCGTTACATATGACGCGGTATATGTATTTCCCGGGGAAACGAGAACTGGCGCGAGGAGAATTTCACTGTAGAAACGGAAGCAATGCATCGTATTATCTGTTCTGTGGAGAGGTGAAAACCGAGAGCAGCCGGACCCTGCGGTATTCAGAAGGTCGTTGCCACCACCCTCGCACCTATGCTCACGAGCCCAACCTTCACCGTAAAGTTATTAATGCAGCCGATTACTCACACGACCATTACTCTCGAGACGAATGAAATATACAGCATACGCGCACCACGTCGCCTCGCGTACCAACGACAGCAATAATTGCACGTGAATTTCGATATGTAACGTGCATCAAATAATTCATACAAGTTGCATCGTCGATTTCGAAGTCGAATAGGTTGCTAGATTTGGACAATGCCCGTTGATAAACTTGGCGTTCCTCGAATTGTTCAACAGTGAGAATGGACAAAAATCAATTTTAAATGAATAATTTATTGTATCAAATCAATATGAAGAAAATATTTTTTTTTCAAATGCCACGATTAGCATATACATCGAGTGGTTGACTTTTCACTACGATCGGTCAATTATGATATTGCCGGTTGAATAAACTACCATAACGTACATTTTATAGTTTACCTCGGGTACATTTGACATAACACACCGAGAGAAAAAATGTAATTGATTCGAATAAATCAGCACATTCAAATTTCTTTCATTGAATCAACTAAATATTTATTTGATATCATCATAGTATCTGTTTGTTTGCGTGCGTGCGTGCGTGCGTTGTAATGACATGAGGTAAAGCAAATGTTTTGACTCTTCTAGTTACAACTGGTTAGATCGGTGGGGAGGGGGTGTTGTTCGTATGTATTTGATATAATTGGTTAAAGTGAGACTGACGCCTTTGGGCCGCAGTCTCTTGGCCGGCGTATTTCTACGCTGAGATCAGACCAATAGTCCCAAGCAGGAACGTCGTTGTGCGACGCTCGGTCCGTTACCCTGAATCTTCCGGCTCGTGTAATCTAACGTGACTTGGTATACATAGTGTTAAGGAACTATTGCACATCTCCTCTTTCGGAACGATGCTCCGCACATTGCTTCGATGGTCGAAACGGTGCTCCTTACCCTGTTGAGCATGAAATTTGTTTTTAAGTTTTTGTAAGATTCCGTAGGTGCAATTGCAACGCAATTTCATTTTCATGATTTTCAGGTGACTCAGCACTCTTAATCTTGCCGAGTTTGTGATGAATTTTGTAGTCGTAATTGTTGTTAGTTGATTGTCAACGTTGCATGTGTCGCGATGGTTAAGGTTTTTTTTTGCTGAATAAGTGAAAGCTGTATTGTCTATGATGAGATTGAATAAAACGCCGTACAGGTAATATTGTACGACACTGTAGAACGGGAGGACTAACAATAAATTCTTGATTCTTCTACACGTAGGTGGTTGCGGCGGCGTTGACGAGTTATTTTTTATACACCGTTAAAAATACGGTGTTAAAATTAACGCACGCGCGGTGTTCATACGAGTCGACACTGAGGACTGGTATCAACGGACCGTGTTCAATAGCTGGTGTCAATTTGCATTATAACCTTAAAACTTCCAACGCGTTTTACTTGAAAATAGGTAAATGAATTTCAATTACATTTTTCGATTATGTTCGTACCATAATTCTGTATTGATTGCTGATTATTTATTGATTTTCAATTACTCATTCCGAACATAAATATGTAGTAAATTTTGAGGTGGGGCTTAATGATTATAACACCAAGCGATTGTGTGGATCAAACACTGAAAATTGTTAAAATGAACACCAAATGAACCAACACTGGTCAAAAGTTCACACCATTCACCTTGAATACCATGGATTCTTAACAATGTAATACAAAGAGATTCGCTGATTTTTTCGCGAGCCGATTTCTCTTACATATGACGCATTTGTACTTTGCGATGTTATCTCGTGATCGCCATTAAGTAGCACTGGAGTTCTTGTCCCCCGAATTATCGCGGCTTCCGTTTTGGGAATCGCTGTGATTTCCGTTGCCGCGTGAATTATTATCACGCAAGTCACGCGAGTCGCTGCGATGTCTATCGCTCGAGTCGTCACGGTGTCGTTGCGGTATCTGTCGCGTGAATCGTAGCGATATTTATCGCGTTAGCCGTTGAGGTATCTGTCCCGTGAGTCATGGTATCTATAGCGTGAATAATGGTATCTGTAGCGTGAATCGTGGTATCCGTCGCGTGAGTCATGATATCTATATACTGGGTCATCGTATCTATCGCGTGGTTCATGGTATTCGCGTCTCGTGAATTATTACGATATTCGTCGAACGAACTGAGCTGCAATTGAATTGCTTTAACCCTTAATTGTTGACATTTAAGCCAAAACACTTTTTCCTTGCGGTTTTTCCTCAGATACCAAGTTATAGCAAAATATATAATAACTTGTGTGCTTGAACAATTATGGATTCTCATTTTAAAAGGATTCAAGAGTGTACAAGAATTATTTAAGATTTTTTAAAGCTATTTGAAACGTTGAAAACTGTACGTGAACGTTTTCGCTCCCAGTGCAACTGCGGAAGCAGCAAAATTACAGTGCGACCGCGCAGGGTTAATCTTATCAGTGTAAGATCTTACAGTCTGTGGTTAAGCGTGTGTTTTATAAAAGTTGCGAAAAATAGTTTGCTGTCCTTATTTTGTTTCTACAAGTCGTAACTTTAACTGTTTAAAGTCTCTTAAAATTCGCAGTTCATACTCGTAGTCTCCTTGAGGACTTTCTCAAGATTGTTTACACCCCGGTGCATCGGTAAGTTGTCAAGCTCATTGGGCAGACTTCTGATAAATGATCCGAGGGCAGCTTCCGCTACTTCCGCAACTCGGTTTACCAGATAGTTTAGCTGAGCAACAATGTAGTCGACAATGTTGTAACAATTTCTTCAATTTGTTCAGGATGCGGTTTCTTTTAAAATCAATATAACCCAAGACGCGTAACCAATCACGAATTTGTTATAATTTTGGTAGATTGTTTTGAGTTTGAGGTCTAACAACTCTACAAGTTTGTCAAAGTTTTCTTTAAGATATTTTCGAAGCTCAGCTTTCGTCGTGTAAAATTTAATGTCTATGAGATCAAGCGGATTTTCCAATAGCTTGAACAGAAGCATCTTTTTAAAAAAAAGAGCATCGAACACGAAGTGTTCTGCAAACCTGACTTTTTAGTTGCGTAACGCTACATTACCGTTCGCCATCGTTCTCTCTTCGTTAGACGGAACGCATATCATTTAGGAGATTTATTTTGGCGCACGCTGTGACGCTGGAGTACCCTTATGGGGTTAATATTACCCTTTTATATAGATATAGCGCGTCTTCTGTTCAGTAGCACGGATATTTTTTTGCGAGACGCAATTCAGGGTGCGACATAAGTGATCGTGATTCTAAGCGTGAGAATTTTTTTCACAGTTCCTTTGTTAAAGAATTGTCGATTCCGGTTGCGTAATCAATTTCAATTTAATTTGTTCAAACAATTAGACCCGATATTTATAATAATTCGCAAATGCGGGATTTGAATTAGCTCTCTCGTTCCCGCGCTTAGAATCGCGATCGCGATTCTCGCACTCTGAATTGGGTTTCGCAAAAAATATTCATCCTACTGACCGGACATAGACGCTATATTTATGTAAAATGATAAACTTACACGGTCGCTTACCTAGAATAACTGTGGCTAATATCATCCAATTACAATTATCTAGATTCACAAGTGCAGATTACACACGGAAGTTTTTGTTAAAAAAAAGTGATAATAAAAAAATGTAAAAAATGAGAATCAATTTGACGTTGCTCAAATTAATTCAGAATTGAGTACAGTGAATGTTGCACCTTGGGACCTTAATGAGAGCCATACGCCAGTTCCCAGCCGAAATATTTCTATGTCAAGATAACACCGACCGTTCCACGCAGGGAATCGGTCCTTCGCGTGAGATTCCTTATCTATACAATCTCACGTATCTCAGTAAACGTAACATTAAGGATTTTCTTTCAACGAGAACAAAAATTGTCAAAAAGTCAAATATCTGTCAATAATCTGTCAAATAAATAAAACAATTAGCATTTGAAGATCAGCAAGAACAAAAATGGTGCAATAATTAATTCTTGTCCAATTAAATCTTTTTTTTTTTCATACAATATATCAGAATAGCGTCTTTCAAAGATTTTTGTTCTACATCTTTTTTTTATCCTCATTCTTAATTCGTGTATACATATCATTCGTCTGCAAAAACCAATTCGTCAATGCTCAATTGAACACGTGCACGAAATACAAAATACACAAAAGTCGTAGGACCAGTGGTTGGCTTCATTCAGGTAAAAGGATTTGCACCTGGATTACTACAGTGCACCCGTTGAATTCACCGTCGGGAAATTCTATACAAATAGACGCCTCAATGGCAACTCAAGGCGAGCGATACGTATCTGACTCATACACGGATATCCTTTATCGTTTCACGGTTGAGACAAATTCGGGATCTCCATATGAAAGTTTTCGTTGATATATACCACACGCAATTCCGTGTACCCTACACGAGTATTGAAATGTCTCTCGAGTCATAAACAAATTCCTAAATTAAATTTCGTTATGGTGCAACGAACATAGAATGGAACAGGGTTTATGTAAGGTCTGTGTGTATGAGCGTGTGTAAGGATGTAGGGTAATGCGAGGACAGCGCGTGGAATCGTCGGGCAACTCTGTGACGGATGTCCACGACTCACGATGCGCACAAAGTTTATGGGCTACATATTGTAGCGTATGTAGGTAGGTACCTAGTCTAGCGGTACCGAGCATCTAGGATTATACCCCGCGGGCTTTGTGGCTTGTACACGTATATAGGTAGACTCGTTGTGTATGTGTACTGCATTACAGCGTTGGTGTGCGGAAGGAACGACGGTGTTGCAGAGGTGACGTCTCACGGCACCTTCCGACAGTATCCATTTCGTGAAAGAGTTGATGTGTAACTCGGTCGTTGATTTACGGATCGTAAAGGCTATATTTGAACGTGAGAAACTTCCTTATCTCTCTGAGAAAATTTCGCATCTTTATAATTTGTCTCAGCTTCCGCACTTGAGAATAGTTGATAACTTTGGAAACGAATGCTTCGATACCTAACCTCCTTTTTTATTCATTAAACGTACTCCTCATTGGATTACGAATTCAAATCGACATAATGGAAATAATAAAAATTGAATTTTTAGAAAACATTGATTTTCTGAAGAAATAGAAATTTTGTTTTCCAAACACATGTTTTTTAAAAAAATTCCTCAATTTTTTCTAGTTATTATCAGATCGAAAGTCTTTAGAAAATTAAGAGCTTTTTGGAGATTTATAAAAGTAATTAGTTTGTTATCGTTTTATTGTTATCGACGTATGGTTTCTTCAACCTCTCACAAAACCCTCTCTATTCCAATTTCATTTCCCCTCCTGCAGAAAACCTGTTGCTGCTAGATCGGTTGTCTACCTAAGTTCCTGATGGTAATGCGAGTAAACTCCAACACGAACACCAAGCGCGCTTAGAGCAGCACCGAGGTTCAGTGATTCAATGAAGCCTAGCCTCATCATTTGAGCTACTGCTATCTGCTTATTAAAATGATTATCAATGTTCAATTAAACATTAAATCACTATTACGATTGGGTAGTAACTGCTTCGATATAAATTCATATTTCTATGAGTTACAAACATTTATTTAACCAACCGCAAATAAATCTCTGTACATGAGAATCAATCACACATCCGATAGTTGGCCGATGGTACTTGGATATACAACTTCTCGAGCAAATTGTAAGAGATAAAAACGTCGTTTTAACACGATTTATGGTTCCGATTATTACAGCACATAGAGCGAAACTGGTCGCACCAAATAATTTTAAGCAATATGTGATATACGCATGACAATCCCCCAATGGGACATTGAAAACGCATCGAGTGAAATATTTTATATTTTACATTAATCGCTAACCGATATTCGATTTACTCCATTGAGCTGATAAACCCGTTAAAAAAAAAAAGTAATGGACAACGAGAGCGTTTCATTCGTGAAAATCGATGTATCTCGTTATATATATATGAATTATATATAGGCGTACACCTATCATAAAATTTTCGAAAGTTTTATCCTGGCGCGAATTTAATTGAAAATCGATGATCGTTCGACTGTACGAACGAGGTACGAACGAGTGTATGACAAAAAAAAAGCAGATAGACGGACAGTTGTTCAATGCTCGAAAGGCGCAGTTGAGTGAACTCAAAAGCGCTTGTTCCTGCTATAAACGCTGTCATTAATCTGTCTTTTCATCGATTTTCTTTTCTATCGAGTCTTCCGTACATTGCAATTTTCATTACTTTCGGTAATAAAGCATGAAAAAGTCAGTCATCGTACTCTTCTAAAATAATTGAAAGCTCAAGTTTTTTTTCGAAATCTTTTAAACTTATTGAAAACTTTTGAATATAGTTTGAAATATTAAAATCCTTACACTTTTGATAAAACGTTAAGGTCCAGTTTGTTTTGTTTTTTGTAGCAGCAGAAAATGAAAATAAAAAAATTCATTAAACATCGTCTATTGAATGACGAATTAATTTTAAGCTAAATATACCTACAACTTTTTTACTTTATTTATTTCTATTGTACAAATTGCTTTTTGTTTTAACATTTTCCTCATTTTTATTGTTACTATCAATTTAATATCAACCTGATATTCAAGTATAACATACTCGTGTCTCTGATCCCATTGTACGTCACCTTTTATTATGTTTACAGATTAGTTCGTATTTCACTGTGCCATTTCTCCTTCTCTTGTTAATTATTAAAATTATTAGTAAAATTATCCAGACGCCTACACATAGATTTAATAAAAATCTCCTCATTATATTACGACGTATTTTTCAGCAAAACGCTCGAACGCGATCGAGAGAATGTCACCTTCCGACGCCCCCCCCCCCCTTAAACCTCTAAATTGGCACCTAAATCTAAATGTGAATTAAATGTTCCTTTATTAGGGTCTGATGAACTTCGTGTTGGTTTAATTGGTATTAATCAAAAAATGATTATTCATAGTTACTATTGTAATAATTTTAAGAGAATAAATCATAATCTGAGAGATATGTTCATACGTTTGTATGTATCGTCAGATCGATTTCGTTGAACAGAGGTTGAACAGAGCTATTAAGAACACTTATATTAATTTAATTAAATATTTTCTATACTTACGTTCAAGGGGTTGTTGTCTCGACTCTTCATGCAGGTCCAACGACACGAGGAGATCGTTAAGGTTATCCATCGATAATCCTGATAAATTTTCACTTTTTATCCAACACTGTCCATTCGCCTGCGTTGAAAAGCTACACGTGTGGCATGATAGCGTCGAGGTCGCGAAAGACTGAACTTATCCGCTGAAAGACGACGATTGACAATAAACATAATAGTCATGTCAAATGGACGATACTTACATCAAAAATATATTTGATATACTATTAACAAATTTGTTAGCTATCGATAGTCTTAGTTTGTAGTCGAGACAAACATTCGGTCCTCGTACAGTGATTTGATGACTATTAAGAAATCCGTATTAGCTTCAATTAAAAATTTGTTAATAATTAGCAAACATCTATTTGCTTCCCCGAGACAACAGACAATGTCGCTGCAACTATATTCAATCTCATTGCCGCAAATCGTTCTCTATTGACAAGTAACATCGAATAAGTTACGAGTAACAAATTGCTCAAATAAATCGTTCGTTTGGCGAAAGCGTCTTCGGTAGATGATTTTATTATGAGAACACTAATATTTATTAACTGATTAAAATATTTTAGATAATGGGACAACTAAATATATTTAGTTATAATGAATAAACTCGTTTCTGAGTATATAGAGACTAAAACAATTGAGAACATTATAAGAAAAAGAATCTACACGACTTCTTATGATTGAAAGTAAATGAAAAACCTCATCACGATAAAAATACAATAGATATATATTTATATATAATATATATTCATTTTATGGTTTTATATGGTTCGCGCGCACTCGGCTACGCGCCCTCGCAATGTACCATGGTACCGCAAGGTATAATATCATTGAACCATCCCTGTTCCTAGCATTAACATAGGCTCAGACTCCCGCGTGACTCATATTTACGTTCTTAATGTTCTGACCAGCTTGGAATAATCATTTTACCTTTTTATTATGTACAGATTTATATATGAATTTATTATATATACAGGGTGCGCCATCTTTTATGTTGGTATATAAACATTGAATAACTTAAAAAAAAACAACCGGTTTCCATATATGAGGTATTTTTATTTAATTTGGTCCTTTACAATTTATTTGGACTAGTTTTTGAATACAACATCATTCAAGTGGCCGCCTTTATTGGCCAAAGCAAAATGTGCCCTTTTTGCTGCGTTTTCCATCACTTTTTCGAGCATCTCGGGCAGCATAGCGATGATTTCGGGACGAATGTTTGCCTTGAGCTCGTCAATGGTCTGAGGCTTGTTGGCGTACACTTTGCTTTTCAAATAACCCTACAGAAAGAAGTCCAGAGGGGTCAAATCTGGAGATCTGGGTGGCCAATCAATGTCGCTATTTTTTGACATCACACGTCCAGGGAATTTTCGTTGCAGAAACTGCATTGTTTGATTTGCAGTGTGGTATGGCGTACCGTCTTGTTTAAATCAGTAACCGTCCAGATCTTTTTAACACATTTGTGGACAGACAATAATGAGCCAACTACAGCCGATATCGATTCCCATAGACTGTTTCGCCTTCTCTGAAGAAAAATGGCCCAATGATGGTTTTGGCGCAAACGCCGGCCCAAACAGTCACTTTTTGGTCATGCAATGGTGTTTCATGGATCTCGTGTGGATTCTCCGTTCTCCAAATGCGGTAATTTTGCTTGTTAACGGCGCCAGAGTGTGTGAAATGGGCGACGATATGCACGTTGAGTTAACACAACTGAACGACTATTTTTAATGTAGAGCGTCACTATTTCGGTGCATTGTTTCGGTGTGAAGCGATTCATAGTTAAAATTGTACTGAACTGACGTTTCAAAAACGTGTCTACTCAAGTCAATCGGCTGATAAATGTCAAAGTTATTCAATGTTTACATACCGACATAAAATATGGCGCACCCTGTATTTATATATATATATATTATACATACATATAATTTTCATAAAAAATATATCTGAATATATTATTGTAAGAATTTAATCATATTACAAGGATGGATAACCAAATTTAGTATAAAGTCAAGTCAACCTGTGAAAACATTGGAATTTCAATACAAACGGGCAACGCTTGCACCAAGTACAAAGCAATGTACATAATTTCGCCTTAATTAAGTTTGAAAGTATGATGAAAAAATTCGACGATATTCGCAAAGCTATCGAACGAATAGCGAGCGATCAAGGACGTCGATCCACTAACACAAACTTGATGTAATTTGCGAGGTTTAACATATGTGTGATACGATGGCACAGCGAGCACGCGTCGAGCATGTTCCCCTTGTACATACTCGTACACTGTATCGCACTGTGCAGGATACGAGGATATAATACAGGTGTAGGGTGTTGGTTCTCTGGCAGCTGTTGGTCTGGTGCATGGCTATACTGTTTATTAAATATTCACGCGAGGACGCGAAGGAAAGTAGCGATACAATTTTTCTCCCTCTGCCCGTCCTGTAATACCATGACCGAAGTATATGGTCCTCTCCAAGCCAGATTGACTTGACATTTTTACACATTTTTTCTTTCAATCAGTGTCGCAAGAATATTGACATTTTTTTGGAATTTTCATTGGAGGGTCTATCGCTATATTTAATCTATTGAAAAAAAAAAAACATTTAACTAACCAGTGAATTTAATTAAATTAAATTTAACTGAGCTAACTGAATATAGTTAGTGAATAACTGAATAAAGTGAGGTTACAAGTGACGGAGCTCATGGTGAGAACAAGAGCATATCATGCGGATAAACCAACTTCCGTTTGCTTAAAGTAATTTTAATTGAGCTGATTAAATATAGCTTTGGTTCACCTGCGTGATACGGTTCGTTCAAGTTCACCGTGAGTTACGCCATATTTAAATTCATGCGAGCTTGATTTAACTATATTCAGCTGGCTCAATCGAATTTATTTTGTGGAAACTGAATTCAGTTGAATTCCCAAAGTAAATTCAGATGACTCCGGCTAAATAATATTTTCTTAGGCGTCAAAAGTATTAAAAATTTTACTAATACATCTGAACAAATTTTCTTCACATTTTCAAAGTAAATATTCTACTCGATGTTTGTTTTTTTATTGTCACCGAAAATTGGTTTAGTTTACATAAATCGTTATGTAAGATATCTTAGATTATTCAAGCAATCAAACGTTATTTTAACTCGAAAAAAAAATGTCAACATGAAAGATACGATCAGTTCGCGCGTGGAACGTCCCATGTACCCATGTAACCGTTTTTCCGGTACATTGCAGTATAACTGTATTTGTTTTTTTTTTTTTTTTTTCAAACCCAACATTGTCCTGACTAAGTGATTGGCATTTGCTTGACCCGAGTAGCGTGCGCGAAACGTCACTTCGATGATGCGTGTGATACACATTTGTATCAGTTTTGTGATATATACTCTGCGGTGTTGCAAAACCGAGGACTAGAGGCATACATGAGTGCAAGTACTGTTAGTACTTTCGCCTCGTGTCTCTCGGGAGAACCCTTCAACGCCCAAAGCTACCAATTCTGTTTTATTGAATATTCGTGGTGATTATCACTTTCTTGACGCGTTCAATTTCGCGATTAGTGAGATGACAGATGGAAAGTATCAGCAAAGCTATCGATGAAGGAACAAAACGCGGAATTAATCATGGATGGGTCTGGCAGATACCTCGCAAGAGAAGACGAAGATACGTGGTTAAAGTATTGGGCAGAAATTTACGTAAATTCTGCGAAAACTCGAGCCTAGTGGGATACAGATATCTCGTTGAACCAAACAGATCTTGGATCGAGAGGTTATCATTTTAATACATTTTTTCTATTTCTTTTTGTTAAAGTGAATTTTGTTTTTATGAATATATTGTCGTTGCTTTAGGGCCATTTGGGTAATACTTCAAGTATCAACGCTCTGCATGCTGGGAATGCTCGTTAACAGTTTTTATGAAGAATACCATGAAAATCCAGTGGTTACTATAGTCGATTCGTATAACTATCCATCGCATCAACTCGAATTTCCGGGTAATCACAAATTTTCTAGTAACACTAGAGTGATTCATATTCTGATTCCCTTGTTCATATTCGTACGATACATGGAACTAAAAATGTACCTCAAGCGTTTCAGAGAAGCCTAATATATTGATTAGACCAGGGGTCTCCAAACTTTCCAGCCTTAGGGCCATACTGATTACTCCAGTAAGTTCCGAGGGCCAAAACCATATTATCATTGTTGCCGGTGGTAAAAAGTGAAATAGTCCAAAATCTGTCCGCGGGCCGAATGTGGCCCTCGGGCCGTAGTTTGAAGACCCCTGGATTAGACAATGAAAAAACTGTAAATTAATTCATTCCGTCGATTTTTTTGTTTCTTACAGAAGCTGTTTTCGTGATAAAAAAAATTATATATTTTTTTAAAATGTCGGTGCGCGCGCGGTCTACGAATGTGTGTGCGTGTGAATGGGGAGGGCCCCCTCCCCATTCACACGTGTTGTATGATTTTTGGCTAAATCGCTAACTGATGTCTCATTTTATGGTTGTTTGAATTTTTCGAAAAACGAATGTACGCTCTCTAACTTTCGTACATTTTTAGCTATCGAGTTGAAACGTTTTACAAGAATAGGCCAGGGGATAAGATTGTTTGATATTGAGTTTGACAAGAATCGATTGAGGCGTTCAGATTTGATAAAATTATGAATTTTTGTAATTTTTCGAAAAAAAATATATTTATGCTCGAACTTTCGTAAATTCTCATCTATCAAACTGAAATTTAGCATACAAATTGGCTAGAGGTCGAGAATACTTGATCTTGAATTTGGTAAGAATCGATTAAGGGGTTTTAATCTTATGAAATTTGAAATTTTACCAAATTTTCAATTTTATTGTAAATTTTAATACCATTTGCTCTATGATGAAGCCAAAATTGAGATAACCAATCCCCATTGAGAAGATTCTGTGGGTTAACGAAAATCACGAGGAAGCAATGTACAAATTTCTAATTAGCACGCCTTGTTTTTTTGTTAAATAATAATTTGGAATACGGACTTTTCTCGAATTTTCAAGTTTTTAAATTTTTTTTTTTTTACCAAAAGTTATTTTCGGTCATTACAATGAATAAACAATAAAAGAAGATATAAAAATATCGATAATAAATTCTTTTTTTTTTTCGATATACGTAATATTCATAGATTTTCCTTAATTAATAAAAATTCCCAACTTCCATTTTCCTATTTTCTTCTTTAATTGTATTTAAAAATCGTAAATGTGAAAATTGGAGAACAAATTATCACAAATCTTGAACAAAAATATTTCCAACCTGCTTTGAATCTTTAATAAAAAAAAATTAGAAAACTTATAAATTCAGAAAAGCTCATTCCGCTCATTCGGAAAAAATGTTCCAAATAACTTTTCTTTTACGAGTTATGATACTCTGATGATACTCTAGGGCACTGACGTACCCCAGACGAAATAAAACGAATTATTGTTCGGCAAGTGTTCGCGAACTGATGCTCTAACCAGCCTAGCTCTACTAGTCCCCGAAAGTGAAATTAAATTGCGAATTAGGATCCCTTGTGCCTCCCAGGGCCTCACTTTGAAATGCTGTTGGTACCAACATAGTATCACTCTAGGGTTAATTTAAGGTAGTTCACCAAAAACTTGTTAAAATCAAAATAATCGCACTAAAAGCTTTAGATTTTATTGAAACCGGGCAAATAAAATGACCAATCCTTATTAAACATAGTAAAACAATTATTTAACTTGCACTTTTTATTTTCAATTCATAATAACAATATTACGAGGATGAAAATGGTACGTGAAAAAAAAATTCATAATTCTGCTGTTACGTCCGGACAAAACAAAAATTTGCGAATTAAATTTTTGTAATTTAATTGTTAAATTTTCGCTTCAACCGCAACTATAATAGGTATATCGATTTTCATAAATGCATCTGTTTTTGTGCCTCCCAGTAGTTCTTATCACTGCTGAGTATGTACATTTTTTGTTTAGGTCAGCAGTCCCAAGCTGACCGGCGGGATACAACACGTCTTCGAGACGCGCCGCGCCCCGCTAATAACTCGTTACCTTTTTCAAGGTATAAATGCGTTGTGCCTTCAGCACGGTATTTCTTCATTGTTCCAGGAGTTCTACTCCGTGTGTAGACAGGATGTTCGACCACGTTACAAAAAATATCATTATGGTAATTAATTAATTATTTTATTTTAGTGCTCAGCCACTACTTTTCTAAATATGTATATGTAAATAGGTAAATATGAATATCATTAAAAATTCTTATATTTTAACATTTTTTATCATAACAGAACGTGATTTAGGTGCAGGAATTTATAACTTTTGATACATAGTTTCACTGTACGACTCCAGGCATTAGCATAGATTTACATTGATATTTAAATGAGTGCGGTTCTGTTATCAGGTATAGGAGACCCGGACAGTTCGAGAGAGATAAAATAAAAGAAAAGTTAAACTTTAATCGTAGTTAACGTAGAAATTTTCCGATAAATTGCAATCTAAATTTTGTATACTGTTCATTATCCTTGTAATGTTATATTTTATTTTATTGATTGCAGACATGATTTTAAGGACGACGGGTTTCTAACACAAAAAATTAAAAATTTTAGAAACTTCCGACTGCAAAAATCTATGATGAACAGGACTTTAGCTTTTTAAAGTTTTCTTATGAAAATAAATGTAAAAAGGATGAAATAACTTCCGATATCATTTTAGTTAACTTATCATTGCGTATTTTTTCGTCGGTTGAATTCGATGTCTATCGAGTCCCAGATCTGGCTTCTGTCGTTTAATGTTCACGGACATCCCGTCAAAATTATAAAATAAATACGGGGGTTGTTCATATATTATCATATATATGTTTCTAATATATAGGTCGACTAGACAAGAAATAGACTTCTGACAAATTATATGTCGATTGGAACTAATGAGTTGTCGTCGCGACAACTGTCCGAGGGAGAGTGTTCTCACATACGAAAACGGGGTAACCGATCGAGATACTCTTCGGTATCTCCCGTAAACTTTTGGAAATATATAAAGTGATGTCACTTCAAACAATATTTTCACTACATCCTCTTATCGGCTGTGTATTATTTTTATGCTCTCGAGTAGATACCTCTTTTTTTATTAGACCAATGTAAAAATGGCGAATTTTTACTCGAATTATCTTTTAAACTATACGATCAAGATCCGTTTTATTGATCTAGATCGATGCAGAAAAATATACGATCGCAATAAGAAATGAAAAAATAGTCAAGTCAAGTTATCGGATGTTTATTGGTGAACTACCTTCAAATTTGTAATTAACTCTATCGTGACCATAGGAATTGATGGTCAAAGTGAAATAACTGTTTCAACTCCATGCATACATTTGTAGATTTGTACGCTCAGAAACATTTTAATAGGCTTGGCAACTGTTAAAACTTAACAATTAATTGTTAATCCGTGGAACTATTGTTATATTTAACTACTTTTAGTTGCGATAAAAGAGAAAAAAAGTTAATTTAAGTATAAAAATAGTCGCACCGACTAACAACTAATTGTTGTGTTTTAATAGTTGCCGGACCTACTATGATTTTTTTTTTACCGCATCTGTATGGAAAACACGAACACTGATTAATGATTTTAGGGATTGCCATATGCAATATAAATAGGATCAGTCGAAAAACTGCAATGAAATTAGCCAACGAAATGTAAGATTATAACATCGAATTACAACATTTCAATTGTCAAAGAACGAAACAATTAATTCTATTATCTTTCAGCGTCAGTGCGAATATTACTGATTGGGAAGCCGCCGATCTCCTGCGTCTGATTAAACAGCTCAGTAATCTCTACCAAGAAGAGTACGATGCAAACGTAAACAGCGAAAAGTATTTGAATGAAATACTAAAAGAATATTACAAGGATGATTACGATATAACCACATTAATGAGAGATGTAATAACGACAACTTTTTTCAGACCCCATTTCGAGACATGGGACACACCAGAGGTTTCCATGTTGCTCTGGATGATTGCTATGATCTATGTTGCCATGAACTTGAAACAAAACATAAAAAAATAATTTGTTATTCAAGTTAATAAATTTCAAAAAACATAAATGTTTGTAGTTATCACCAAACTGCGAGGATGCATTTACATCGTGTCACTTTCAAGGCGAAGCTCAGAATTGTTCAGACATATTCGTGTTTCGCAAGACACAGCATGGTTTTTGTTGCACTTTCAATTACGCCCGTGAGTTCGATGATATATTAAAGTAAGTTTTTGTACGCAATTATACATACAATTGAAATACATTTTAAATGGCTTTCGTCTGACGAGCCCGAATTTGTTTCCTAAATATATTTACCCTTTTGTCAATAGCATTGATGACATAAAGAAGGAGGAGCAGCGTCAGCCATATTATATCAATAGTCTCGGTTTAACAAACGGTCTTTCCTTAGTAATGGAACCTTTTATTGAGGATTACTATTATCCGATATTTCCTATAATAGGGTGGAAAGTAAGAGGATTCAACGTTCTCAACCTGTTTACCTTCGACTTCTTTAGATTTTGTACACTTTCTTCAACTTGTCGACTTCAATTGCAACCTTTCCGCAGATATCTTCCACGAATGTTGGTCGTCGTAACATTTATTTTATTGCTTTTTGGCATTAGAAAAGGGTTCATATTTTTCACTTTATTTTTACGTACAAAGTATGAAAAGAAAACATTTATTGTGGTAGAACGTAAATAAAAATGTCGATTTACGGTATAAACATGGTGTTTCGAGTGGCCTGGAAAACAAAAGAAAAATACATTTGCTCGACTCTGAATGTCCGTCCATCTGGATATGTTGTTCAAAAACATACAAAACTGTTTCCAAAAAGTTGCGAATGGCAGAGTAATTTGTTGTTTGTATTCTATGTATGAAATACAGTTTTGGTATCAAAATTCATACAGAAATACCAAAACATTTTGATACTTTACCTGATATGTGACAAATTAAAAAATGGTAAAAAGTTTATTTTTGTTCTGCGAATTGTTAAAAAAATGATTATGCTTTGCTCTGATAACAGATGTAAAGGCAGATTTACATGGAAATGATCGTTTTGCTGTCTCGATTTCAAAATTGTCTTTCTCCTGCTTTGCTCAACACGTCGTTAAGTATCTCCGACTAAAAGTTGCAAGCTCTGCACAATTTATTTTTCTCTTATTCTAAGCTTTCTCTTCCTTGCTGCATCTGAATATTGCATTAATGCAGCCAGCTATTGTTGTATGGTATATTGTACAATATTAATTAGCATTAACAATACTTGTAACAAATTTTTCATTTTTATTTTCATATTTTCTTATCTTTTATCCACCTTTATCGCTTTCATTATATTATTTTTCCTTCTTCCATCCGAGCCATATGGTAACATAACAATTGTCATTTTGGATATAAATGATATTAAACTTTTTTTTTCTTTTCGTTTTGGCATAGATAACGGTTTTCAATGCTCGGGATTATCCGGATAACGGGAGTGGATCGGTATCCGAGGCCCTTGTATCACCAGCAACGGAAACTTTCATCGAATTGGACGTTACCTCGTTCTACAGCACGGACGAGATTAGAAAAATAGAAATTAAGAAACGCAAGTGCATTTTCCAAAATGAAATTCCGGTATTGTACACCGGTTATACATACAGCGATTGTCTGGTGGACTGCCGTGCCGCAGCCGTATTGGAAACCTGTAAATGTAGGCCTTTTTATCTTCCGAGACGCGGTAACGACCAATGTGAGAAAACAGAGTCGCTATTTCGTTTGAAATGTTATTTTATATTTCTCGTTCTTCTATATCTCTGTCTGTAAATAGCTCGAATTGAATATCTCTCAAGGATCACAGTTGCACGAGTCTGTCCTTCCATTTGTTTGTTAATTTCCACGATTTCAGCTGCACCCTTTGTCTTTGTAATAATTTAATTGCATGTCCTGCTAAAGTATTTAATAGGTGTGGAGGGGAGGCCACCGTAAATCAGTAAATGTTAGGTTTTTCATTTTTTTTTATCGGTACAAAAAATCGTTTTAAAAATTCTCTGCGGTCGTTTGTTCATAACAGTGTTCTAAAAATCTCCATATTCGTACATGAAATATTGTAGAAGGAGTTTTCGTATTTTTATTATATTTTTTTACTTAAAAATAATGGAATTCCTTTTGTATTTTCTTACATTCGGATCTGTAGATTTTTCTACATCGTTAGGACACCGTTACAAAGAAGTGATTATGGGAGTTTTTTGTTACGACTTTGACGTGAAAACATCTTTAAAAACGATGCCGGGTGTGGGGAGGCAATCGCGCCCAAACGAGCGTCGGTTTTCATCAAATTAATTTCAAAGTTTAATAACTCGATTAAAAATAAACATAGCGCCGCTATCTTCGTCTCGTTTTGAAGAGGAAGGATGAAAGTTTGTACAAGTACGGCTCTGGAATTCGTGTCGGCCAGACGTCGGAATCCGCGCACGCGCAAAATGAACCCACGATTGTCAACTTTCCGGATTCGACACGTGTCCATAAAGAGGATCGTATCTCAGAGATTAATTATCCGATCCGAGTGAAACAAGTGTTGTTTTAAAGAGGAGTGTATGCGTTACAAATCATTCTGGACTCCAAGTGTGTAATCTCAAAAACTCAAAAAGATACGAGCGTGTGATTTTGAAAAAGTTAGAAAATTTTCCCATTTTAAAAGAATGTCGCGATATATGAGGGCAAAGTACAACCAGAATTGCCGGGCCCGTACCCAAAAACAACGCGTAGTACTGTCGAGAATATAGACAACGTAAGCGCGCTCGGACAACTCAGGCGGCATCTTGACAAGCCTGGGTCATGTATGGATGTAGATTTCGTTGCTGATGAGGACGGAGGTTATTGGGATAATGGAGGTCGGCCCAAAATCATCGGACCCACTTGGCATACCCAATATGATGGCAGGGGCCTAAAATTAGACTTGAACCGGGGATAACGACTACTATAATTTTTTTAAATTTCATCTTAATATACTATACACGTGAATGATGTTTTCACGAAACTAACTGCGACAGTGTCCGACACTGACTATCTATTTTATTAATCAACAAAAATAAATAAAACTAGTTATTGTTTATTGAAATCGGTGGAACCCTTCAGCCTCCTTATCCCCCTGATACTCGATTATTCGTCAATTTAAGGGCATTCGTTGTTATTAATTGTATTCCTTTATTCTTTCAGATAAACAAGATATTTGCAACACAGGAGACAGCGCATGTTTGTACAAATATAGAAGTAAGGTTTTTATTCAATAATCTTTTATTTAGAGAAGTTACAATTAAGTTCCTCTATAAACGGATTTTTTAAGAGGTGTACTGGACCGTCCTGTCGAGCAAGGTTGAAGATCTTGTCGATGATGATGATTCGTACAAACTGAGCATGGAAACGATTGAGCAATGCAGAAATTGTTATCCAGCTTGCAACGACGTTCGTTACTATCTTCACAGTTCCACAGCTTATCTCAACAGTGGCACTCATGACACAGAATTACTGTAACTAATCATTTACTACCTCCCTGCTAATCCTTTTTAACTAAATCATGAAAGAATATTATAATAATACTGATAATATTAATATTATTGTTATTATTATTATCATAGCAATAACGTTCAACTCGGCAATCAAAGCATCGTGCACATTTATTTTACAAAACACGGATGCGTGAGATTGAAACAGGACATCTCGTATTACTGGTACGATCTTCTCAGTAAGTATTGAAGCAATTCTTTCAGCAACAAATTACCAAATTACTTGAATACAGAGCCCAACACACTTTTTATTTAATATTTTTTTTGCACGAAGGTAATATCGGTGGCATCTGCGGAGTCTTCATCGGTTTTAGTTTGATAAGCGTTGTGGAATTTTTTTACTTCATGCTCTGTACACTAATTGAATTGTGGCGAGGAAACACAAGGATAACGTCAAGAAGAAGAACGATGCGAATGATATCGAGAAGGATGTTGGAAACGAGCGGAATAAACAAAACACACTTTACTGGAACTCTTTATTGGAATGAATTTTTATCTCACTCTCGTTTAGTGCAACAGAACCAATCGATTCAAACATGGAGACATTGATGTGTGTAGAGCCTGACACTTTCTTATAGAATTCTTACATCACGAAAAAAAATTTTAAATATGCATAAGAAATTTACTTAAATAACATTAATTGTACTGTTTTTTTGAATTAATTGAAAAATGTACATTCAATTTGTAAAACGTATTATATGGGTTCTTATGGAAATCCCATTTGTTCATTTTTTTCATCCGTGTTCTTTTCCACGAAAGAAAAATAAAATTTATGTGACATATATCATTTTTTCTTGCAAAAATATACAACTCGTATTACGATTTTTTTAATAACTATAAAAACAATTATCATTTTTTTTTAATTTAAAGCGCATCGAGGGCATTATAATATATATTACAACAGTATATTATGTTTGTCGCTATAATCTTCGATCATCCGTAAAGTTGTATTATTCCATATATTAATATAAGGTAAAAGATAATAAAAAATAACTGTTCAACGAGAGGGGTTGATGGATTGGGGTATATGGGCTATACGCTCTTTGACGCACTGGCAAAATTTCAAAATGAATATAATGCAATTTCGTTCGAGTTCTTTATCACGAATAAGTAGGCCAAGCGGCCAAATCCATTTGCATTTAAAACGCGGATAGAGAACGTGCTCTGTCGGGACACTCTCACTCTCTCTCTCTCTCTCTCTCTCTCTCTCTCTTGCCCCCTTTCTCTCACTCTTGTACTGCAACTACTACATAACACTCGAGCCTCTCTGCTGTGATATATCTCCGTCTATTTTATAGTTAAGATCAGCGTTATTTATAACCCGTGGAAAAACCCACCAACAACACTGGTAGATACGCTACATGCAGCAGTACGAGTAAGCTAACCGCTCTACCGAGAGTTTTTTTGACACCAGAACTTTGAGAAAAGCTTATTTCAATGCAAACCAAGAGTAGTTGCAGAGGAGTATGTACCGGAGCAACGAGTAGCATGTACCAAAGCAATCCCTCATCTACCCTTGCGTTTTCGTGGACTTTAATAACTTTACCGATTATCGGAGAAAGAAGAGAGAGTGAGGGAGAGCTGTTAGTTGTAAGCTTCTCTCTTCTCCGCGACCTCAAAAACTAAGGAAAATTAAATCTCTCGGAATAATGAGCTTTAATGTAATTGCGAATCGGGCCTTGTGCAAAAAGTTCAATTAATCATAGTCGCAACTCTCTACTTGCAATAAGGTGATTTCAGGAAAGATGGACATCCCGTCAACACTACCTAGCACCGCTAGATGGCACTGACACCTCCTGGTAGTAGCGACTACAGCTGTCACTGTCCCAATTTCCGTTTATTTTTAACAACCAAATTCGTTAACTGATTTACCGCAGTATATAACTAGAACTAAATATATATAAAAGTATTTAATTGTAGGTTGTATTGTCAGTTTCCATTGAAAACCCACTGGCGCAATTTGCTCCATTAGTATCATCGTCGACAAATAAATAGATAATTAGCGAAATTGCTGGTAAATTTATTACTTCATTAATTATATTTTAATGAATGGTTCCTGTTATCTTCAATATCTCACGATGCAACATTTTGCTATATTTTTATACCGAAATGATGGTATCGTTATAGCCGGTAAGTCAATATGTTAAATTAAAAAATGACAGAGTACATAACATGTTGTCGCCATGACAACCTCCTGTGGCCATGACAACCTCCGTAACAATTAGTCCCTCTGTTTATTCCACTCGATTATAGGCTTTGTTCGAAGAACTAGCAAACACCGCGTTTACGCTCTCCTCTAAAAAACGATTTTGCAAGTCCTTTAATTATCCAAGGTCTTGCTCGACAAATTCACGCTACGAATCTCAAATCATCATAGTGAATGTCATAGTCGTTCACACGTACTATCGATAAATCATTTTGTATTGCATCATACATAGAAAAACATAACAAACGGGTTTTTCAGAAGTTCGCTGATAAATTTTTTCGATATATAAAATATATTTATTAAAAACGTTTTATCTATGCCCTCTTTTTCCACCTACGTCCTAGTACATAGTCAATGACTGGAACATTCGTTTTACATAAATAATACTTTTTAAAAAAAACAATGATCCACGAACAAAACATTCCGAGCGTTACAAGTTTTTCCCCGATTGATGCACTCTGTCACGTAGTAGAAACTACTTCTGTACATGCTCAAGGAATCGTCTTAAACTCCACTAGTATCTCACGTTACAACTCCCGTAATTGTCTTGAAATTGAGAATCGTTCTCCTGCGAAATTCTCAGCCTGGGAAAACTTAGTATCTCCGCATCCCTCCGGATCGCTATAAACTCGATACACAAACGTCCCAGTGTATCTATGTAAATATAGCCAATGCCTATACAAACTATTGTATAGGTCAATATATGTACTAGGACGAAGGGTGGAAGAGGAGGCATAGATAAAACGTTTTTTCAATGGCGTTATACTGCCGCGTCACTTCCCGCGACCGCGACAAATCGTTAAAGTTTTTCTAACGGTTGTGCTCATGCACATAAATTACCTTCATTGATATCGCAATAGAAATTATATCAAGATAAATTTAATAATAAATATTTTTAAAAAAACTGTATTACCAACAATCGAGAGATCATTCTTCCAATAACATTTATTCTGGTTTGTTAATTTATTTATTACACTTTTTATATGTTCATTAATTATTTCGACTCTTCTTAATGATTGAAATTGAATTAAACAATTCAATGATAACCTTTTGTATAATACATGTTCTCTTCTGATGTTTCTCGGGTCTTTTTCTGCACATATTTCGGGTCCCTCCCGTTCAAATAAATTTTCATGATTTTTCAATCAACTCAATTTTTTAAAATCAAATTTTAAAGATCTTTTATTATTCAAAACGCCTTTCTTTCCCTATCTACCAAGCATTTCTGTGTTTGTAATCAGATACATTATTCAACCAAGTGTCCAAGTGATTTTTGTCAAATAAAGAAACACGTTCGATACGAATGATCCGAAATGATAAAGAAATGAATGAATGTGTATACTAAAGAAATGATGGAAATTATTAATGCAATAAATAATCAAATATAAACAGAATTTAACGACATGCAAACCTGTCCAATATACAGTCAACGTTCCCTAAGGAAGCGTTGCGTAATTTAGTGTTTACCCCTTAATGCTTCCAAGATTAACCACCAGATACTCAACTCTGCACATTATCGACTGTACTCGCCATGTGAAATGTCTATTAGTGGCTGAATAGAACGTACAGCGTCCATGATGGCCGGAATTCGCTTTTTTTCCTAAGTGACTATAATTATTTTCTATTGCTCCATAGTGTTGCATTTTCTTCTGTACCACTTCGTAAATGGAATGTTATGCATTTCCGAAAGTGATAGAGAAACGTTTGAATCGATTATTTGATTTGTTTCTATCAAAAGCTGCAGCCCCCAAAGAGAAAATGTAATATTTTTTTTAATGCATCGTTGTGCCTCGTTGGCAAACCTTTCGTAACCAAGAAAAGCTAACCAGCAAAAAAATGTGAATACGTTGGATAAAAAAAACGGAGTATATTCTTTGAGGTTATAATATCCATTTTTCTACGACTCGGAACCCTGTTCCGACGACAAGACACATAGGATAAAACTGATCAGCAACAAGTTAACCATAAATTGAGGAGCGAGAAACCTTCTTCAACTGCTTTGCAATATAACTAATATTGTTATGTTAACATTATCAAGTTGTCTTACAAAAACTTATGTAGCACGATTATGTGCATTTGTTGTCTTAAATAAATCTGGAAATGCGTGAGCCTGTATGTGAAAATATGACGCTACTCCAGCAAAATTCGCCAAATTACGCCGTCCGTGGCGCCACTTGGCTCTCCACGCATAAAGAATACACTTGCTATATGCTGCGTTTTAAATTGGTAATGTGCAGAGTTTTTGAAACTGATTAGTTGACCCAATCATCAATTCTAGAGGAAAGCATCGTTCGTAATCGCTGGTGACTCGATTCCTGAGGAGTCGAGATTTGGAGAATCGGCTCAACGCGAGTCGCCTTTTAGAGAGCTGGCTCATTAGTCAATTAGCACGGAAAGCCTCTTGCATAAACACTAGTGACTCGGGCCTTGGAGAGTTGACCTATCGTGAGTAGAGCCTCTACTGAATTGCCCATCTGGTGAATCGAGCCAAAGAGAGTTTTGTCTTAGAGTGTCGGCCCGCGGAGAGTTTCGCATTTATGAGATTACCGTGGTGAGTGGACTATTTAGTGAATTGCGGCCTGCAGAAATGAGGTTCTGGCAACAAACAGGGATGTGGTAGCAATGAAACAACAACGAAAATATCAACTTTGCATTTAATTTAAAAAAAAATCTTCTTCGCATTTTATGTAAGATGATTTGATCCCCCCCCCCTTTGATCTCACTTTTATTACCGAAATCTTTAAATCCTAAGAGTTGGTTGCCGACTATGAACTTTGTTGACAACTATATTGACAATCGCAATATGAATTTCCAAAAAAAAAAAAACAACAAATGCGAACGACCAAAGCCGACAACAACAATTAAGTAAACTATAACAGATTTTCCAAAAATATAACTTATTTAAAACGCGACGAGCTGCTCAGTCGAGCCAACTGGACTCACACGCGATATGACTTAACGAGAAGGGAAATTGCTCAACGCGTGGCAGGCTTCGGTTTTTCTCATGAATTCTCAAAACAAAAAATTAGGATCGCGGCACCTTATGGCAATATTACGGTAACTTGTGTTTTTTTTTTGCAGCTACCAGGTTGAATAATGTGGCGACTTGGAGACCCTGGTACAAGTGCTCGTCCTTCCTTTTACCCTAATATAATTTCCAATCGATAAGACAATAATGGAGACGACGTTATACCTGTCGCATCCAGCCAACAAGTGTTTTTACGCTAGTCGACGCGTGCTGTGATGTTAAATATGCCGTGGAGCGATAGGAAAATGGAAAACGATTCTCCTCGCGATATATCGCACAGGTAGAAGGCTACATTGTGCCCTTAGCTCACCCAGCAACGTTGTTCTGCCGTGGTCTATGCTATTACGAACGCATTATAATTTTCAATTTATGAGATGCTCTCCTGATGCGGTGCTTATAGCGTTGCAGTTTGGGTGACGATGATGATGCATCAACCGCCCTGGCGATAAGACAATGTTGTCCTCCTTTCGCATGGCTTGCGGTTCTGGAGACTGGCTGCGTGGGAGAGGGTAAAGGAAACTTCCCCGTTGAACGATCCATACTTTTACGGAGCTTTTCGAGCTCCCGTATGACGAGCGATGATGGTCGTAGGGGAAGGAGCGTTGCTATCTCGATGGTCTCTCTCTCTCTCTCTCTCTATATATATATATATATATAGTTCACATTATTAGTTACAATTTTCGTTAAAATATATATATATATATATTACAATGCAACCACTATACGAAGGTAGAAGATATGCTGAGCGCGGTATAATTTATGTCCATAAAGCAAAGATTGTACTATAACGTTTGTACATTTATCTTTAAAGCCGTGAAGAATCTACTGCCAAAAGAATTTAAAAATCGGCTACAAATAGTAGGAACGAAAAGTGGTAGGAAAACAAGGCAAGCGGAAGATATAGTAATACAATTTAAAAGAACGAGAAGTGCACAAAAGAGTATGTACTATGAAGGAGTGAAAATATATAATGCATTGCCAACTGAACTGAAAGGTTGCGAAAAAGTAGAACTGTTTAAACGAATGTTAAAGGAGTATGTTGTGTCAACAGTAAAGTAAGATGTATGTAGATGTAAGAAAAATATGTAACACTGTGTATAAAATAGCTGAGAAAGCTAATAAATATCAATCAATCTCTCTCTCTCTCTCCCTCCTTCTCCATCGACCGACTCGCGAATTAATTCCAAATGATTCGTCGTATTTCCACGGGCTATCCAATTGATTCGACTCTTAGACTCCACAGTTTTCACTATTTTCGTTACCACGCCGAGGGCAACGAGTCCCGGCCTACTGGCTAGACTAATTCTGGTCGCGGGCCACTTTTAATGAGAAGAAGTTGCAATTCTGTATTGTTGCTACAAAATGTCACGTTACGATTTATACAAATAAAATTGTTATATGTCGATGTCAATGAAATGTCAAATTCAATTACGTAATTAATAAACATGTATATATGCTTAGGATGGTTTGAATTTATTTCACAACTTTTTATCAGTATATGAGATCGCTTATGTAAATGTATATGTATCAAATTTTTTACGTGCACATTGTGTTTTTTGGGAGATGTCAACGTCAATAAAATGTTAAAATACAAAACTACGAAGAAAATTTTGTTTTCGTTAAAAAATCGAAACGAAACTTGGCCTGTAAATTCTTTACAACGAATTTCTTGATGAGACTGGGAGCATAAATTTGACAAGGATCTGGCATAGCTTGGTGAAGAGCAGCCTCGCGTTTAGTTAGCACGAGAGTGTTCCACGGTGACCACTCGTGTTCCGTGCGAAAGCGCACGAGTGTCAGACGAAAGAGATCGTCGCACTCGGAAATCCCCGACTTTCCGTGCCACACGTAGTTCACAAGACGATAAATAACTCTCGGGTCTACCGCGAAAGCGGGGCTTCGCGATGTCGTCGCTCGCGTACCGACGGCGAAACTAGCCTCACGGCTTCGTAGCTCGCGAAGCATTAGTTCGTAAGGCTCGTACACTACTCTCGGGTCTTTGCCCGGCTGAAGATTTCTGCAGCTCTCGCATGTGACTAAACCACTCGATGTTGTACACGACGAGAAATTCTCGAGGTGCAAAAATTTTCCACATCTGTTGCAGAACTTTGAAAGCGATTCGAACTTGCTGGAAGTGTTTCCGTGCTTTTTCACATCGAGTCCTCTTCGTGGCTCGCAAAAATTCAACGACAGACGCAGAAGAGCGAGTTTCAAGCGATTTCTCAATGAAACCATCGCGCTAGGATCCACAGCGTGAGAGAGAAGCTCAAGCTCTTGGTCGATGAGCGACAGAAGATCCTGAGACAGTCGACAGGTGTGTCCCAATGTGTACTTCTTCAAATTTGTCAAAGTTTCGATCCTCTCGTTCAAGGTAACATTTTCACGAAGCAACGAAGCATAAAATTCACGACATTCTCGTGCACGTTGAACACGCAGCGTATCGACGTGAATTTTTTTGCCATTTCCGGAATTCCAGATTTCCGATTGAGCGAGTTTATCCAGGTACTCGAGATATCTTCGTTGTCGTCTTTCAAGATGGACCCTCGTCTTGATCGCCTCGATTGATCGTAAAAGCTCGATCTCCTTGAGAAGCACCGTTGTACGAGCAGCGAGCTTGCTGGTACCAAAGAAGCTTCGATCTATTCGGGCGTTTTCGTAAACGCGCCAACGCCCAAGTACGTTTTGCAGCATCTCAAAGTCCGACCGCCTATTCGGCGACGAGGCGTTCACTATCTCGAATTGGGTTGTGCGACAGTGACGCAAGTGGTGAACTTTTTCAGGTTCCGGCGGTGTCTGCGCTCGAGTCTCTCGGGAAAGCTTCGCCAACGCTCTGATATCTACTCGGGCTCTGTATGCTCTGTAGTCAAGTGGATTTTCCATGGAAATTAGTTCAATGATTATTGCATTAACTATTTACTTTTGTGTGATAGTTGTAACTTTATAAATGAGTTATAAAATCCCGAAACATATATTCTTCTTTTAAAGTTTATCATTTTTTCAGTAAAATCTGCACTGACGTCCTGAGTTTTTGTACAAATACGGCAAATAATTCCAGACATTTTCGTGCAACCTAGATATGAGCTGAGTCATTAATTATTAATTAACAGGAAAGAATTTACTTGTATATTTTTTTTTTTTAGAATTATTTTTCGTAAATATTTACAAATGTTTTTAATTCAAGTGATCTGTCGTCTCTGGCTACAGCTTGACGATGCACTACTAATATATTTTTCTACTTTGTTCCAAGACTAATTTTCTTTTTCATTTATTTCTTTTTAATTATACTTCTAATAATCCCGTCTTTCGTCATCTTAATTATTCTCAAACTCACCTGTAGCACTTTTGTATCTTTGCGGCACACTCATCCTGCAATCTGCATAACAAAATTAAACGAAAAAACTTCTTAACTTTAATATATATATATCAACTAGTATTGATAAGAGAGTAGATAGAAGAAACAAGGATGCAAAGAAGAATCTTGCACATTGCTTCTAAATTATTTACCATTTTCACCAAGTAAACTCCACAAGGTAGTGTGGCGATGATTTTTGGCTTTTTCATAAGGAAAACCGTGTGAAGATTAGAAAGTCATTAGGATTTAACGTGAAATATTTGACTTAACACTATTATTTTGAAAATAAACATTTATATAATCTAAAATTTAACGAAATTGTAACGATATATTTTAAAGAAAATTGTAACTAATATTGTGAACTTACTATATAACAGATGTAACAAATTTTTAATCGTTTGCTAGAATCATTTATAAGTTACAGGCTTTTTGCTTTCTCATAGAGAAAGCTATTTTCGTGAAAAACATTTCTCGAGATTTTGATGTCAGAGTACTCAAAATGTCCCAAAATGTCAAGATAACATATTTTTTCAAATGTCCGTGCATATGTGTGAGTGTGTGTTTGTTTGTACACGGGTCAGGCTGTAACCCCCGTCAATTTGCTGCAACTTTCGGCCAAATCGCTTATGGATGTATCATTTTATGGCTGTTTGAATTTTTCGGAAAGAACATGTACGCTCTTTAGCTTTCATAAATTTTTAGCTATCGTTAAAACTTTCTACAAGAATACACCGGGGAACATGGTTGTTCGGTATTAAGTTTGGTATAAATTGATCAAGGTGTTAAGATTTAATAGAATCGTAAATTTTTGTAATTTTTTGAAAAAAAATATATGTATATATTTTTGCGCTAACTTTCGTAAATCGATAGATGAAATCAAACTAAAACTTGACATACAAATTGACTAGGAGACAAAGATACTTGGTCTCGAATTTAGTGAGAATCGATCGAGGGATTTAAACTTAATGAAATTTTGCAATTTTACTTCAATTTCAATTTTATCGAAAATTTTAATACCTCTTCCTCTACGAGGAAAACAGAATTGAGATAACTCTGTGGATTGGCGAGAATCACGAGGAAGCAAATGGCAAGTTTCCAATTTGCTCATTGTTTCTTCAAGCTCCTTGTTTTTATAAATTTATATTAAAAAATGCTTTTTTTTTCATAAATTATCTATAAAATTTTATAAAATTTAATCGTTTTTAACAATTTTCATAACATTTTATAACATATATACCTAAAGTATATTCACGTACGTGTATCAAGTCGTAACTCGTTTCGTAAAGTTTGTTTCGAAAGTAGAAAGAGTTAAAACTTTAAACAATTCAAATTACTATAAAATCCAAACCATGCAATCGATATTCACCAAATTGAAAATCTAGCATCACAGTGACGTCAAAATATTTCCAAAAATACGTAATCACATAAAATACAAATACTTTTATGGATTTTTCCCAAATATCAACGAAACATCCTTGAACAATAATTTAATTATAAGCAACTATATATTTAACTCGATAACCGAAGATTTTCTGGCTTCTTAAGCATTTAAACAAATTTTTTATAATATTCAAAGCGTCATAAGATACCAATCCATGCTTTTTGGCAGAAATTATACCAGAGAAAGGGACGTTTCTAGTTTACTTGGATATTAAATTTGAATTCCATTAGTAGAGTAATTTTTTATACACAGCGGTTTAAATTTTCCAAAGTTAACACACACACACACTCACACACACATCTATCCGGACATTATTTCTGAACCATTTTTCTCGACAGTTCAGACCATTTTAAGTATCTTGATGTGAAAATCCTGAATGAAAAATATATTTTCATGTAAATAAAAGTTCCTGCAGTGAATAAGTAATATAAAATTTTAAATCAAAGACTCCAAAATGTTTCAGGTTTCGTGTCAAGTTTATTTGTAACTAGATCATACTTAATTGTTTCGTGTTTCTTCATAGTACCTGGAGAAATGCTTTTCCATGTCCTCGGTAGCATTAGAGCTTTGGTGGCATCTCATCGGTCGTCGTATCTCCGAGGGCAGTACAAGGGAGGCTTTGCGGTAGTGGGATCTCTGGGTCCCGTCGGTCCGTACCGCCGTCACTGCCAGCGGCGTTACCAATTTATCCCGCAGGTCTGGCAAACGAGACGTCTGGGTGGCCCGCTCGGTAGACACACTCGTGTACTTGCAACACGAGGCTGAAATCCCCACCAACGTTTCTCTTCCATCGCTATTTCCTTGTGTCTGTGTAATCACGTTCGCTGTACGAGTAACACCAGCACCAGAACCAGTGAGATCCTCCTTCGTCCCTTGGTAAACGTGATCCCCGGGGCACGTTTGCGTGCTAGCGTCGTGATACTCCGTGCCGGTGACGACGTTCCTCCATCCGCCAAGAAAAGGTTTCTCGGCGCAACGGTCTTCTATCTCGACCACGATAACCATCCTTTCAGGCACCGATGGGACGACCGAGCCTCGAGGAATTCTAGAAGCAACCGTCAACGTCTCTCTGCCTTTACCGTTCCATTTATCCGTTACTCCTTCCTTCTCTCTGCTTTCGCGACTACAAGGTTGTTTGTATGGAAGCTACAACGTAGACTCGAGGTTAGCTGTACCGAACACTCGACGGAAAGCTAATCACCATCAATACGATTTAAATCGTAACGAGTCAACAGTATTTCTATCCGTAGATATCACATACCAACAGAACATTTTTTTTCATTTTGGTCACTATTGTTATGGGATGTTAATTAATAGTTTTAATAAACATTTCCATCATTTTTAAAACCGTACGAATCAATTTAAGACAATTTCGGTTTTTTCGCCAAGTCTATCATCTTGAAAATATTTTCTCCAAATATTATTACAAGACTCACGATATTATCGAAATTATTGAGATTCGAAGATAGGCCGGCACACATAAGATAAAAATGCCGATCGTGTTTCGAAGCGCGCAAGGGGTGCAGGTCCCGAGTATGCAGCTACTTTTCCTTCAATTTATTTTTAATGTCTATTACAGCATTTCGAAGAAGGTCTCCAGCCCGAATAACAGTTTAAGCTATTTATTTCACAGCAATCTCATTAACACACTACGACCGTTGTGGGCAAGGCACATAACTAGTTGTACCCTGAGTTTAGGTGAAAACTCTTAACTGAGTCTGTGCTCTTCGTGTCCTCACACATAGAAGCGTCGTGTGCACGAAAGCAGATCGACACATGCGTAAAACAGCACGAAAAAATATGGCAAGGCCATTCTACTTTCATTCGAAAACTGTTTGAATAAGCACGCATCTATAACACGTTTCGTACAGCCGTAAAATTTTTAAGTATTGGCGCGTTCCGTCACGTGACTGCGGTACACTGTTGCCAGATCGATAGTACTCATCCCCATCTCATATGAAATATGAAAAATATGAAAGTTTTATGGATATATGTATAAGGAACATGTGTAAAAGTTGTGTTCTTTAATTGCCAAAGCTTCACGAATGATATTTGCGGGATAAATACCTTAAGTGTATCTTGCTGAAATAAATTATTATCCATATGATGGTGCGCTGGTCGCGTGAATGATTAGGTTAAAAAGCTTCGACAATTAACGACCTTACGTTGTGTTACTTCCTTACGTATCCGCGCTTTGTTCGGAACCCCCTTCAGAGTTATTTTAGTAAAAGTCCACTGTTATAAGTATGGTTCAACCAATAGTGTTCCGACTTCCTGTTCAGGCGAGCGGTTGTCTACAAACGCATGTCTGTTTCTCTGGTCGATTTGCATTGAATAATACAAGTAAAGAACAACAACAACAGAATAAAAAATAGAATCATAAGAACAAATAAGACCGGAGAAACCGATCACCAACAATAACACACGCGCGTATAATTTAATAATAACGTTAATAATAATTATTGATCGACTAAGGTCGTCAATTGCGGAAGCTTTTTAACCTAATAAATGATAATATCTATCGAAACCTCATGAAATACTTCAAACGTGTTGTTCTCAAATATACTGTAAATTTGTGGAAAACAATATCTCAGCAACCAATAGACGGATTAACTTAAACTTTTAAGAGCTTATTAAAATCACATCTCGTTATTCTTTCTCCTTCGCACAACTTTCTGATCGGAAAATTACGATTTTTTTAAAATTAAATATGATTAGAAAAAATTAAAATTCAATTTTTTTCACAACCATATCGCGATTTGGTTGAAACATTTTATAAAATAGAATCGTGGTACTCGGCAGAAACTCGTATTCCGGTTATAAATATTTTTTTCTCTTAATTATATAGTCATATCATCCAGCAGTGCCTTACGTTCCAGTTTCCCACCTTAAGCTTCTCTTTAAATTATCAATATTGATGAATACAAAAATGTATGCAACGTGGAATCATAAATAAACCATCGTTTAAACTTTATCCCTCAACAAAAAAAAAAGCTGAAAATACACCTGAAAATTCCCTAAAAAAATGTTATTCGGATCTTAAGTGAAATAATTGTACTAAACCCTCTTTCGCCTTATCAGTTAAATGACGGTTTATAATTCTTAAAAAGAGGTCAAGAATGCACTCTGACTATCTCTATCTCTAACATTAGATCCATCTTTGTCGGAGGTAATAAAAAAAATTTGACGTCCGTTACACGACCGAGTTCTTTTTCCATGAGGGATATAGGTCAACGGTATAGCCAGGTGCGTTGCGTCTGACTGTTATTGACCATAACCACTGTCTCGCACGTCGTCGAATCACAGAGAGTCGAAAGCATTATCATGTAACAACCGAAGCTATGACGAAGCTTACGAATCTCGGACGAACGAATCACAGAAAGGGATTGATGGCTTGACCGTTACTTCCCGGTATCGCATGACAATGTACATACATATTTATATTGAATATTACGACTGCCAGTAGCATTATTGTACGCCAGCAATAATTTATTCACTGTATATTCCAATTGGAATTCTGGGCTAAGCAAGGCTCTCACGCGCATCGAGGGAAATGGTCTGGTATTCCCTCGGATATCATTATACGCTCAGAGTCAATCGTACCTTGCTATATGCAAACATATATTATGCATTAAGATTTATTTATTGCTTCCACAAACTCTTTGCTTTTATATGTATGCAATCGAGAATGTAACGTATTTCAATATAACTTTGTACGCGATTCGTATGCAAAACTATGAAATCGTTAATTGTTTTAGAAGAATTATAATTTATCGAGTGAGTAATATTTACCGAGCGGAACGTGTGTACTTCTCGTTGTTCGTCACTTGCAGCCACCAGACGATGTGACAAAATACCGAACTACCAGATGAAATATTATCTTGGAATTCAAGTAAAATTACTCTAGTTCCGAGCTTCAACGTGTTACCAGATTGGACCGGAAACGGGATATTCTCCTATTCCGAATACACCGTAGAGCTTTTACGATTCACTTATTCGGCAGGCATTTCTGAATTATTTGAAACTACGCGTTCCAACAACGTTTGCGTTTACGCGTGTAACACGACGTTTAATGCGTTCGTAAAAGTAAGATTTGGCCATTCTCTGTATCCACGAAAGGACGGAGAAACGTCCCGATTGTTTGGAGAATTCTGGGGGCACTATTACGAATTCCGTGGAACTTGAATTGTACGAGTAAGTACGCTTAACAACTTGGTAGTATTTTCGTTAACTGCGTCTCTAATTCTGTTTCAACAGTTTCCACGTTGATCGTTTGTTCGTTGGTTGCACTGAAATTCAAAATTTTAGACGGCTACAAAGTAATCCAAAAGTAGATTAAAAATAGAAACAGGAAAATTTGATGGAAAAATAGTAGATGGAAACTATAATTGTTTCGGATCCTGAATTAAAATAATAATATGAAGATCTTGAAAAAAAAAAATAATAAATTTTTTCCAGAATTTCATTTAATATGAAACTTGTAATGTGAAAATAATGCATTATTTGTTACCAAAATAATGAATAATCGATCGGAGTTATGCTACTCATCAAGGCGAGGTGATTCCTCTGTACTTGATATATGAGTGAGAAAGAGATAGAAATAGTATGGCGCTCACAGTGGAGTGAAAGAGAAGCAACACATCTGTGTAAGTATTGAAGTTTCGCCTCGCCTTAAGACAGTAATAGGTATTTGTATTATTGCCGAAATTTTTTATTGGAAATGCGTAATTTAATTTTTGCTTCTTTACCAATCTCTGGTTATAAATTACTACGCACGTTACATGCAAGATGCTAATTCTACAAGCTGGATCGATGACGGCATGATTTCGGAGACCTGAATCAGCAGCGTCATGTTTTTTGAGGTCCAGATCGATATTTCCATAATTTTTTGGTGTCTGATCGGTATCCTCACAATTTTCGGTGCTTAAGTCGATCTCTCCATAGTAATCAGTGTCCAATTCGATTTCTTTACATAATCTTGAGGATCCAGGTCAACCGCTCCATAGTTTTCATTGTCTATCTCTCCAAAATATAGAGTGTCCACGTCAATTGCTCCATGAATTTCGGTATCCAGATCGATCTCTCCATAGCTTTCGACGTCTACATAGTTTTCGGAACCCAGGTCAACCTCTTCTTTGTTTTAAATGTCTATATATATGTGTCTATATGTATATATGTATCGTCTATGTGTATATATGTATCGTTAGCTTTCGATGGCTAAGTATATCTTCTTATAGTTTCTGAGGTCGATCTATACATTGAAAACTATGAAGGGCCTTAAACATAAAAAAAACTATGGATGATTATTCTAAACACCTAAAAATATAAAGATTAACCTGGATATAAAAAATTATAAAGAGATTGACCTGGGCACCGTAAACTATGGAAGGGCATACCTAAACGCTGGAAATTAAGGAGAGATATAACTAACTAACTAAAACTATGAAGATATCGACCCGAACTCCAAAAACTATAGAGAAGTAAACCTGAGCACCGATAACTATGGAGAAATTAACCTGAGTACCGATAACTATGGAGAAATAAACCTGAACACCGATAACTGTGAAGGCTCGGTCCTTTACACAGAAAACTATGGAGAGATCGACCAGAATCCTGAAACCATAGACCGGTTAACCTTGACGCCGATAATTATGGAGTGTTCCAGGTGTACACCGAAAGTTATGTAGAGATCGACCTAGACGCTAAAAACTATGGAAGACTTAACCCGAACTCCAAAAATTATGAAGACCTTGCCTCAATAACCATATCACTGCCAACCTAAATCTCCACATGCAAATTCCCCTGGATTTATAAATTATATTTCGAATATGAATTACAAATTCTTTAAAGAATTTGAAATTTCGAGGAACTAACTTAAATTACTCATTAATTTGGTTGTAAATAATGGAACTCAGATCTATTACATTGTTAACCCAACGTAGTCTCTTGGGGCCAATTTCACCCCAATTTTAACAATAAAATCAATGAAACGTGGATTTATTTCCCATGACTAATACGTAATGAGTAATGCTAATGGGTAATGTATGTGGAGTTCTATTAAAATTACCAAAGTAATGACTAATTAATATGAGCTCCATTAGTAAATGCCAATAAAGTAATGGGTAATGGATCTGAGTTGTATTACTCACTAAAAAGATAATGGGTAATAGACCTGAGTTCTATTACTCATTAACGGAGAAATAGGTAATGAATAAGAGATGAGTTATGCTAATGGGTAATGCATCTCAATTCCATTACCAATTACGTAAATAATGGCTAATTAATATGAGCTCTATTACTTATTACCAAAGTGATGGCTAATGGATCTGTTGTGAGTTATATTACTCTCTCACAATGTAATGGGTTATAAATCTGAGTTATATTACTCGTTAACAAAGAATTTTATAATGGATATGCGATACATTACTTATTGACAAAGTAATGAGTAATGAAAACTATAATGCATTCTTCCCAACAATCTCTATAAGCATCATCTTGGAAAATTCATAACACAACTCGTTGTTGTAAGACGAACGTTCCAAAGTTTCGCATGTGTAAGTGCGGAAAGTCTCAATCAAAGTTGCAAGAGCAGAAGATCGTCTCTAACTCCACACAGACGAGGACCTAAGTCTTTTACCAAATGTTCGAAGTGCAATGAGAGACGGGGAAGCCCCCAACGAGCCAAAAGGATTTCTTGGCAACCGCAGACAAACTCTCCGTACACTCGTAACATTCATACATAAGGCAACATCACGACACGAACCGAAATAGCAGGGTAGGTTGAGAAAAGCACATGGGCTAATTATGAGAACAAGATCAGTTTGAAAACTCCTGAAAGTTCGGTCAGTATAGCAAAGAGGGCAACTGAAGATCGGAGAAAAGAGAGAAAATGGCAACGACACTACCAGGATATGATGTAAGCGTACATATACATGGGGCATTTCAAGACAAGTCGACGTAGCCTTGAATTAAATATTTTAAGGTGATGTGGCACATCCCCTTCCGTTTCCCTAAAGAAGACTAATTTATTGCTAAATAATTTATTTATTTTACGAATCCTTTAATACAATTTACTGATGTTGATTTGTGAACATCTCCAGCAAATTTTCACAAGAACCATTGAACATTAATGTGGAGTATCTTAAAAATATTTTTTTAATTTATTTTATAAACAGAACAACTTTTGCCAAATATGATGTATTTTCGAAAAAAAAATTTAATTTATCTGAAGCCTGTTTTAGGTAAATCTTACAATTTACTCATTGGACTAATTAATACAAATGTCGACTTTGCCTGAAACAGCCTATACACGAGTCGGGTTCTTCCTCACTGTCGCCATCTTGTTTGTTACAAGAGAAACTTGGCCGTTGGGATTCTTGGATAGGACCCTACGAGTTCAAGCTATATGTAGTTTGCGGTGAACTACTGTCATAAGCATAGTACAGCTGTATATTGCAATAGAAACTACGTGGGTGAGGAAAGAGACTCGGGAACTCTTCGCCTGAGAAGAACTTTCAACGACAATTCTTGCTCTGCGTTAATTATTTAAGTTTTAACCGTAGCCCGAGCGACCAATGCCCAGAAATGCCCAGAGGCTTTCCTCTGTGGGTGGCTAGCTAACTCGTGTTCTCGTATTCTCAAAGGAATGCATCAACCGTAGAGTGCCGAGTAGCGCGCACACAAACGCTCACCTTCGCTTCTTCCGTTGTATCCTCAGTTGCCCAGGATCGCGAAAGTAGACTTTCCTGTGCCTGCTCAGGTGTCACGAAGGCTTTTCCTATTAATGACACACGATACGCGAGAAATTCATTTCTCTATTTTTAATTGTGCGAATGACAATTTGCTAAAAAAAAATATCGTTTTCTAAATTGACCCGAAACACTTTTATATTGCATTCCAATTAACGATTATTCGCGTTAGTATTTCCAAGAAAAAGTGTGATTCGATCATAATTTCAGTAGATATTTATAAAAATCAGGAAAACAGGAAAGCAATTTTCATCAAAACAAAGTTTTTTTTCTACGTTGGAAGCATAATTCAAGATTTTTTTAAGGCTGTTAATGTAAAACTGTTCGTTTAATGACCCTGAAACTTCTTACGTATAGAATGGAACCTGTACACGAAAAAAGATATAAAATTTGCGATTTATAAAAAAATTTTCAAATTTTCAAAATTAGTAGAAAATATTTTTTTTCTTTATGAAATATAAAGTTATGTGAAAAAAATGCAAACATTTATTTATTTTTCAACTAATAACTATTACATTATTATCATTCAAAATAAATATTCTTGGTACCTTAAATTCTCTGAGTGTCGATATATCGATATTGACGCATGTATTTTTTCTCTTATTCGCCAAGTACATAAATTTTTATTGAGGCAAACTTTTATTTGGAAATTTATACTTAAAGCGTCCTTTCGTAATTGGATAAAAATAAATTGTTAAATTTATTAATTTCACTGAGATCACTGAGATCATTGAGAATATAATTGAAAATTAATCTGAAAGCAAGTTGCAAATATTCGTGTAATTTGTTATTTATTTTTTTTTTCGCGTCAATGGACCACTCTGCTAGGCGGGTTTGATTCTTCTACGAATATTTCTGGGGGTGATTTTACTTCTTGCGGAGTTGAAATGCCATGACTAAGTAGTTACAAGGGTCTCGTGAAATAGCCATAGACTATCGGATTACCCTTTGCCGCGAAAGCACCATCCGCAATCACCACACGGTTCTCCACTAGCCGGCGTGTAATTATAAGTTGTTATTGGAAGACCCCGAATTACTTGGTACGCTGACGTTACCCGACATCCGGATAAGCAACGGGCCAACGGATGAAACCCGCGTTGAAGTACGAAACTGAATAGTCTCGTGGGTGCAATACGATGCTTTGCAAACATTCCGAAGCTCGGGCGAGCGGAGTTGCTGGTGGAAACCCCGGAAGTTTGGTCGATTATTTGAAATATTACTGCGTCGATAAAAAGCACTACACCGATGGGAATGATATATAATTAATCGTACAGTCGATTGTCCCTTAACCGTTAAGTCCAGTCATTATTATTCAGCATTAAAAAAAAACTTTTCCATCTCCAATCACTTTTATGTGCAATTTTGAGTAAAAAGATTCAGTAAAAGAAAAAAAACGTCTTTTTGCTGTTACATCCGGAGGTGACTGAACGCGTTGGATACGTTTCAGTTGTACGATCACACGGAGGTTGTCTCCAGAGTTTAGCCCAGAAGGTGCTGAACATGTGTTTTCAGTATTGTGTGGTTATTTTTGATGAATTGACTGAGTAGTTCAATGATGTAGTGTGATTGAGTAGTTGGGCGTATTGGGTGTAGGTTATAGGCGGGTTTAAAGTAGTTTGGTGAGGTAGGTGAGTAAAAAGGAAGCGAGCGTGCAAACCTTCGCAGCATAGTTCTCGCTAGTGTAATTTCTGAAGGGAATGGTCAGGATGATTGGTGGTGTGGTAAGTGAAACTATTGGTTGTTTAAATTTTCCAAACGACAATGCGATTTATTCATAGGATAGTACGAGAAACGCAAAAAAGAAATGTACAAATGTATGTATAAACTGAGTGTGGTCGAGTACTTGAATTTGGATAAATGAATGTGATTAACGCGAAGAAATCTCCCGAAGCTCTAGTCAAGATCTTAGCGTCCGGTGAAAATAATTGGAATACGTTGTGAGAAAAGTGTCTATCGCAGTGCTGAGAAACGGTTCACGTGACGGTCTGATGCGGAGCTATGCCGTGATTTGTGACAGCGACTGGTTGAAGACTACTTGTTTTAACGGGGATTCGACTAACTATTAAGACGGCCAATCGAAGACTGATTGACTGACGCTCCGGATCTCGTACTTGTACAACTAAAAATAGCTGATAATTCAGCATGTCGTTGCTAAGCAACTAAACATTTATTTAACGCTTAAGAATAAATCTGATCGCGCGAAATAGTGGCGAATGCTCCTGTCGGTGAGAATGCGAATAGGCGAGTAAGATATTGAATATACGAGGCGTGGTAAGAACTGGTAATGAATAATCGCAATGGATTGGCTTGAAACCAGTTTAATTTATTGTCGAACGCACGATTCTATTTTTATGGTTCAATTCGTAAGATTTATATGATTGGTTTACCTCAGACGGGGCAATAAAAGATTGACAAGGTATCAGGAGAACATAATGCTCGAGAAGTTTACTTCTAGTTTTAATACTGTACTTGGTTAGAGAGAGAACGGTAACTATCAGGGAGCGAGAGTAACCAGGGTCCATGTCCTGGTGATAAGCGCACTGTTATTCACCTCGAATTGCCGTGTGGCCCTGAAGAAGATGCGATGCTTGTTCAGCATTTTTAACATAAAGCTCAACCAACTATCGTAGCCTCTTAGCGAATGGTATATGTATGTATGGCGAATAAATTTATAACAACATATTTTAACATTAATGAAGTCGAGTCCGGACGTGACATTTAGCAATGTTTCCTCTGTTAGATCATCTGCTTTAATCTACAGTCATTTAAGAGAAGAATAAATTAAGTAAAAGCGTTCAAAGTGTACATAGAAAAAAAAGTTAGCAACCAGAACCAACTTGGGCCCCATGAATCTGATAATAATTAAACGAATCAAAAGTTTTGGTTGGGCGAATGAATAAGTTGGTTGAACCGATAAATAATTTGATTCATCCAACTAATTATTAGTTTTGACAAAGTTGTTTCTGGCGACTCACCAATTTTCTTCGTGTGAACCTGCCAAATGTATTATATCGGAGAGATTATGGCAGGTTTATTCACTGATTATTGTCAACCTTTAGCAAGATTTATCAACGTCGATACTATTTTGCCATTTGTATACACATGGACGACCATCAATAGGCTTCTCAATAATTTATTTCTCTAAAAATCAGCTGCTCTACTGTATCGAAATTTATAAAACCATTTTATTAATTTCCTGATAGATTCTTAATGAAACTTAAGCTACCGTTTCGAATTCTATTATTATTAGAAATACAAAAGTAGAAACCTCAAATACTTTTACCGAAAAAAGTCCCAAAACCGTGTTTTTTTAAGCCTGTAAGATTTTCTATATTTTTTAATGATATCTTCAGTGTCTTATAGATCAAATGTTATCTAAATTTTATTGTAAACTTTGATGTTTTCGTAAGCATTTTCCGCTGAATTTTATGGCGCAGTTTTGAGTGGCTCGTAGTCTTTTCTATCCTGGATCATATAGTAGCGCGAAGATTGCCGGAATTTCTTCTCAAAGGTTATCAGTTCCCTGCAAAAGAATAGATCGACGGTATTGCATTATTAATGTCCCATTGTACAGGATGTATCGAATAGCCACTTCGCGTCGCACGCGAGAATATATAAAGCGAGTTTCATGCGCTCACGTACTTGAAATGAGTCTTCGCGATCTGGTGAGCGAGATAAATTTTATCGAGCAAGGTTCTTGAGTAGATGCTCGGAAAATCTTTAACGTAATGATGCACCTCACTTTCTTCGCTGGTCAGTAAGATACAATTCCACGGTGACCATTCCTCCTCAACGTTAAATCGCACCAATCGCAGATTAAACAGATCGTCGTTTTCGCTGACTATCGAATGACCGTGCCATATATTGTTCACTAGATGATACATTTCTGGCTCCCGCATTACGTAAGGGAGACTCGAGTAGCAGTTCCGTCGTTGCTCCTCGGCACGTATTTCGTTCAGCAAGAACGTATAGGGTCCGTAATGCCGTTTGTCAATGTTTTGCTGCCGCAGCCACGAACAACCTGATGGATTCGCGGGGTAACGTCATAGGAGAATTCTAAGGGTGACACAGTGTACCACGGAGAACTTGGGCGCAGTTTCGTGACGGAAAGGGGGGGGGGGGGAGAGAGTATTCTATGCCATGAAATCTAATGATCCTACTTACTCATACAAAACGATAACTTTTTCATTCTGGCGTGAGCCTCGAAACTACGATAGGGGAACGTTTTCATGCAACTTCGACAGAGTAACTTCTTCGTTTCCAAAGGCTCTGCGATGTCGTCGGGAGAATTGAAGATCGATGTATCTTCGGTTACGCACGTACAACTCGCAGCCTGGCTGACGAAACGCAGATAGGCCACTGCGAAAGTAGGGCCATTTTTTTAAGCCCTTAAGCTGTTAAAACACTGTATTGCAGCTACGCAACAACTTAAGAAAAAAATAAATCCTAGATTCTTTGTAAAAAAAATGTTTTCAAGTGAAACTCATAATTTTAATGAAATGTTTGTCATAAAGTTTTTTTAACGTTGCATGTTTGATCCAACAACTTTTAAAAAATCAATCATATCTTATAGAAATTAGAATGAAAAGAATTTGCGAAGATTTTTTATTACAAAGAACAAAGAAATGGACTCTAAATTTTTATTAAATGTTTGTAATTGAGTTTTTTTAACGTTGGATCATTAAACTGCCGTACTTGAGATCCTATTACGCAGATTCTTTAACCAAGAGCCTTTTACGCCAGTCGAGAGAAGTCCCATTTCCTGATCCATCAAGCGAACAAAATTCTCTGCAAGAATGCAGCTGTGAGAATTGTTGAGAGAATTCTTCAAAAAGGTCAACAATTGAATTCGTTCCTCTTCGCTCGAATCTTTTCCCGACAACTTATCGTAAATACTTTTATAGTCTCGAGCCTTTTGAGTTTTCAATGTGATCATCTCAACTGGCTTAGCTTTGTAACCGTTCCATCTTATCGGCTTGCAATTTACTGTCAAGAAACGTATTCGCTTCTTTTCACGATGATCGCTGATCAGAACCTGCCTATGTTTGTCAATCGCTTTTAGCATTTCTGTCGTTTTTTCGAGTATTCGACAATTTTCAGCTACTCTCGATCCGGCAAACATTCGATTATTTATCGTATTCAAACGTGAGATTCGCCAGCTCTCAATTAAACTGTACAATTTGTCGAAATCAGCTCGAGATTGTGGGTAAGTCTGACGACGTATCTCATCCTGGTGTCGTTTTCTTTAAATTTATCCAATTTTTTAAATATTATTTACTGTTTGGATAATTAATGTTGTACAAATAATAAAATTCAAACCTGACAGCCTCGGCCTTCTCATCTTTCAGCTTCTTACACTCCGCAACCTTTCGTTTGTATTCTCTCGAGTAATGCCTTATGGCTTTCAATATTCGATAGGCTCGATAGGATCTTTGAATAATTCGAGCGTTACCATCATGATTTAACCGTTTTTGCATGTCCTCATGAGTATTGTAAGGTTTCGCAGTCACGCAAACGTCTGAATCATTTGGTATATAATGATCCTTCCTATGTATTATTAAAATTTTAACAGACGACGGAATCATACTTACATCCTTAAAAATTATATTTTTAGTGACAATGTGTAATAATTTGTACGTCATTTTCGAATTTAATTGTAGTAAAACATAATTGGGATATTAACAATCAAAAGATGTCATTCTCAATCAATTAAATTCCAGGAATTGAACAACTAGTTGAATTTACAAAATTAAACAAGCAGTTTTGTCACATTGTTTCACAAATAACAAATGTACAAGTACGGAATTACCTTTGAATTGCGGTTTTACCATTTTGTTTCACAAATAACAAATGTAAAATGTACGGAATGACTTTTCAATTGCAATTTTACCAATTTGTTCAAAAATTAACAAATGTAAAATGTACGGAACTACCTTTGAATTGCGATTATTACCAATTTGTTCTACAAATAACAAATGTAAAATTTACTAGATTTCTTTTAAATTGTTTTATAGATTTTATTGTTGTGCAAGAACGTTTATTTTTTTTTTTTTGCAATTGAGCTTGAAATCACGTAATTTTGCTTCAATATCTGCCTACCGACACATTTGAGTCGATCGATCGCAAAACGACTGAGAAACACCCTCTTTCACTTCGACGCATTGAACATCCCGTGTCCGATACTTTTGCCATTGTACTCGCTTTGGAGCCGGTCCAGTTTGAGACGCAGCATTTAAATATTCTATGCTTGTAACACAGTTACGATATCCTCCTAAGAAAGGTTTGCTAATCCGACGATCTTCAACTTCCGTAATCAAAACCATAATCACTGACAGTTTAATTATTAGAAAAAATAAAAATTAAACTTGATACATAAAAGTAGCAAGCGTAACACCGAGAAATGTGCAGATACCAAATTCTATCAATGCCACGTGACATTTATCAGTAAGCGTCAAATATCGATGACGTTTTTTATCAGTCGTTCAATTATTTTAAATAAAATACTTTCGTGCTATAAACTAGCTTCTGCCCGTGAATTCATCCGCGTGGGCTCTATGTCTGTCCTAAATTTTATTTTAAAACGTTCAGTTGTTTCGGCGTGATTTAGTAACAATCCAAATCATCCTTCTACATAGATAAAAAGATTGATATCAGAAGTGAAGGCAATGGCCAATATTATGTCCGGACAATATTCCAAATAGTATTAAAGGTAACTCTTTTGAAATTGTAAATTCAATACTTAGTCATATATTTATATCGAAAAATGTTTAATCAATGGAAATTAAATGTATTGTATTGAAATAATATTTTAAATCATACGAAACTTGGATTTTCGGAAATGCTGAAATACCTATTTCATTACTTGTATTATACAGTATTTTTACCAAGGTTCAAATAAATTTGATAAAAAAAATATTTCCTATCTCTTTTATATCTCCTTTTACCCCGTTAGGGGTTGAATTTCGAAAAATCCTTTCTTAGTGGGTGCCTACGTCATAAAACGCAGCTACTGTTCAAATTTCATAGTTGTAGCTTTAGCGGTTCGACCTGGGCGTTTATGATCTGTCAGGACAAGTCTTTTTATATAGATAGATAGATACATACATAGAAGATAGATACATAGAAGATAGATAGAAAAGAGAATTGAAATGCAGTTAACATTTTTTGTTTTCATTTGAAGTAATTTATTAATGAATTTTGCTACACCTCATTACATCCGTCAAGGACATCCTTACGAACGGGCATAGATTTATGAACAAATGTACATGCGCTGGAGAAAAAAAAGAAGAATAAAATCGACTTGTGATTTCGCGAAATAAATAATAATGTTAATTTCGAATGCAAGAGGAGTGACCTTAGATCGAGTGACAATAATCGTTATTTTTGTTTTTCGTTTTTTATACGAATATAAAATCACACAAGTTTGATCAATGGAAAATGTTGATGACACGAAAAATCGAAAACTGGCGGCTCTTTGGAATCCTTCTTATGCCCACCGGCTAATAGTTTAACCACGATGAAATTCGTCTTTGAAACTTTTAGAAGATCGTTTATCTGAAATTTTTGTTGCGTTAGTCCTGTAAAGTTTTGTTTTTTTTTTTCTGTTAATGACCAAGATAAAAACAACGAAATTTACCTCGTTGACCGTATTCGCGTTTCCAGGACATAACGAAAGTGCACAATCCAACATATTTCTGGCTCTGTCAAAGTGCCGACACGCCGCATAATATAGCTTTTCACTAGTTACCGACTCCTGGAATATGCGAAATTAATTAAATTTTAAATAGTAATAAAAGCATGAATATCAACGCAGAGCTGGATTCGAATGAAATTTAAAAATCAACTCACGTTTCTTTTCTGTAACTGTGAATTAGTCAAATCGAAAAATTTCTGATAATCCGCAGCCGGCGGAATGAGTAAAGATGAGAATGGTAATAACCGATGTTCATATCGAACACGTTCAGAGTCGAATTGAGACTCGGGAAGAGGTATTTTACCATCCATTCGAAAGCCGACCAGGGCCTGAAAAAGTAATCATTTTACGACGTTAATTCGATTTACCTACTTGAGAAATGACAAAGAGTTTGAGACATTCATCTTCAAAGTTTTCAGTTGCTTTAAGACGATGTGCTACATGCCTCCTGTCTGCTTCAGATCACCGTACGTGCGAGCGAGAATGGAAAATTCTCGTCGGGAAATTCTGATGTCTTCCACAATTTGAGAAAGACAAACGGCATGCATCACATCGTCTTAAGATCTAAATAAATAAATAAATAAAATAACAATCGTCTCATAACACCTTTGCAAGAATATTCGAAAAATATACCTTGTAATATCCACCACAAATATTTTGCATCGCCTGACACAGAAGCATTTCCAAGCTGTAGGGTCGCGGTGCTACTTTCTTCTTCTTACTCTTGGCGCTTTTTTTGCCACTTCTGCCTTTCTGCGCTTCACTGTGAGCCTCCTGTTCCATCAGAAACGTATCGGCCCTCGTAAGAGCGGACACGAGCCAACCATACAAGAATTGATAAAGATACCAAAATATATAATGATACTCATGTACGGAGTAAAGTTCGAGTTCGAAGCCACTCAACAGATACATAATCATTACTCTTAACGTGTGATAAAGTATCCACGTGCCAAAGCACGCGAGATGCGGCCTGGAAGACTCGCTCTTCATCGAGAATGTGTGTAAGTGTTGATCGACGCGTTCAGCCTGCTCGCAAATAATTAAACAACGATATTTTTTTCAATTTTTCACGATGTTTCCAGATTTTGAAGATTTTTCGAATGAATAACAAACCTCGTCGTGCAAAGTTGCAAAGTCTTCTAACAGATGTGCTAGCTTGTCTCTCTGTCGCGCCCGATTGTGACCGCTTAATTGTAGTAAACTCCCGAACAAGGTACCGCAGTGCGCTAGAAAGCTATCAATGTACTCCTTGGCCTGTTGATTCTGCAGCAAAAGGCTCTTCGGCATGAGAGCAGGCGGAGCTGTAAAATTTCTCGCTGCGTCTCTCAGCACGTCAGTGAAATTTTGCGCGCCGAATACTCGATTAGTCGGCAAATATACTATTTGTAACATCGATCGTGACAGTATACAGGGGCTTGAACGGGAGAATTCCAGGAAGAAATCCTGAAAAAAAAGAAATATTTAACACGATTTGACGATTAAAAAAAAAGTAACAAATGTCAAATTCTTGTTTAGCTTACTAGAGCGTTGTGGAACCCTGTGCAACTCGATATTTTCGTAACCACTTTCAATCTATTCAATAATTCATCTATATACTCCAGGGCCTCGACTCGCGGTTTGATCTTCGTGTACCTGGGAAACGTGGGCGGCAGTAACCTTTGGTTTACCATAGGATCAAAGCCCATTATGCTTGGATGATTGGCTGAAAAAATTGTCCAACTAATTTAATGGAGTAGATATTTAATAGAAACTTTAGAGCAGTGATATACGACCATCGTTATTTTAACATAGACTTTTAAAAATATGTTCCATTAATAAAAATTGTTACATCGTAATAAATTCGATCCACCTAATTTGAATGAATAATTCTTTTTCTGTATTAATTATATTATATCAATTCCGTTTCTCTCAGATCCAAACGACATGTGCGTCAACACAAATAATTAATATTGAATGTAATATTAATTATTATATATAAAATTAACGTTAATCCAGAATTCATGTTAAAGATGTTCCTTTTGAAATAAATCTCGTTTGTTATTTCAAATCATATAACGCAAAAGTTGCCTACATATTTCGTCCGCCTTTTCTCCTCGGTTCACCGTTTTTATCATGATCTGTATCATGTCCGAGGAGTTCGATAGAAGCCGCTGACAGTCTGTTAGATTTTGCAACAGCTGTTCCTTTTTCCCCATTAGGGAGAGCGTCTGATAGAACATTTTCGTGAATCGTATCCTAGTGTAGAGAGCCAATCCATCGTTGTACTAAAATAAAAAATGGCCAATAGAATACGTTAAGCTGAAATGAAATTACGATTTGTCATAAAAATGTATTACTTTGTTTGTTTTATTAATCAAATTTATGTTTATTGCACATTCGGTGTCAGTGACTCTATAAACCTGTAGAAACAACTTTTTATGCAAATCGTGTGAACAGAAAAAATAGAAAAAAATAAACTAAAGAAGCATTTTGAAAAAGTAGATTTTTTCCTTGAATTTACTTGTTTCTCAGTGTCGTCGTCAACAGGTTTTATTCGACTCTTTTTGTGCAATTCTTCTTCCACCTCTCTGAGCATAGATATGACTTTCTGTTCCGTGATATCTTGCTGCAATCTGTATCCATAAGTAACGCTCTGAAAGTCCTCCTCCTCGAATACCAGAGCTTTGTTTATGCAGTCCTTGATAATTTCGATAATTTTGTAAATAGCATAGCAGAAAGTCTTCAGAGTTTTGTCAACTATTTGTCCGGGTTGGTGGAGATACAAATTGGTGAAGACCGTCTGTGCCAAACTATGACCTTCCAGCCATGATACTATGCACGAGTACGTAGAATCTATAATTCCTATGACTTCCGAGGGACTCAGATTATCAAGTTTTATTGCTCCGGATTCTACCGCCTGAGCAAATGTATATGGCTTGTTGTTTCCTCTGTTGCAAAGCATTCCTGCATCCATCTTTGGATCCATCATCTCGATCGCCGACATTGCCTCAAAAAGCCCAAAGAACTCATCGTGCAGGAGCTCCCCCAGCTCCAGACCTGAATAATAATTTACCAAATTTCTCACATAGTCTTGGGTAATGTGGATATAAAATTTTGATATTTTTATGAGAAAAAAATATAGATAAGTCACAAAACTCGATTACTAAAACTATTCTATAAAGTAGATATATAACGAGAAAGGATGAGTGTTCTTGAACTTCGAGGGTATGACATTTGACATTTTCATGCGTACAAGTATAAAGCCTAAATAAAACCCTTAAAACTATAAATTCTATCGTCGATGGAAGGCTGATTATATGTGTTACAGAAATAGAGCGACTCGTACCTGTAATAGCATCGAAGAACTCATGTGTGATGTCGACCCAATTGTAGACAACCTGGTCAAATCTAAAACAGAAAATTTCGAATAAATGACAAGCATTGAAGCTGCATAATTCATAGATAAATAGTAACTCAGCCTCTTCTGAAAGACAGGCATTGAGAGGAGAGGTTATTTTGAGATTTCGTGGAACTTGATCGAGCGATTTTCACCAAGAAATCGAGTAGTTAAGTAATATTTAACGACTCGACACGGGAAATGAAAAAATATTGATAAAACGTTAACTTACTGAGATTCCTTGTCATCAGTCACATAAATTCGTTCACCCACCGAGGCTGCCATGTTTTCCGACTAGAGTAGCACGTACGGTGCTGCCAATAGCTCCATGTGGCCGTCACTCACAGCTGATCGAGCGGCTGATACAGATTGCATTTTCTGCGAATGATTATTTTCAGCTTTTAAAATTTAGGCACGTAGTATAAAATCGTATGACTACAAAGGAATCGCACTAGTGTCTATCGAGTTTATTAAAATTTGGCAAAAAATTCGTCACAATCCTTAGTAAATACAGTAAAAAATGATTTATGTTACATTTGTCGTTTACTATATTTTGTAATAACGATATCATGAAAACAGAAGTTGTTCTGTATTGAAGAAAAATGAACAGTGTTGCATTTGACGATTTTTCGTCGAATACCAACTTCATCATACAAAATATTCAGCGGTAGACTTTTTTAAAAAATCATGAAAAACTGTCATATTTTTGGGTGTATATTTTGGGTGTATATTTTGACAATCGTAAGATGATAAAGGAATTGATGAATTTTTATAAATTGTTTACCGGTGGACCCGGGCTTAGCATAGATTTACGTTCGTATTTACAACAGTGAGTTTATGTTATCGGGTATAGGAGATTCAAAAGGAGCGAGAAAGACAGAAGAGAACAAAAGTTTACCTTTAACTATAATTTTTTTTTTTTTTTTGTCGTTTGAGTTGTGAACTCTGCTACATTGGTTGCAATAAATAGTTGTGATGTTAAGGGATATATGCGCTGAACAGAAGTTATGTGGTTAGAGGTTGCATCCAGCGATGCACGCTGCACTACGTTTCGCTGTTAGGTTTTTATTATTTTATTTTATTTTATTTTATTTTATTTTAATTATTTTTTTTTGTCATTCAGTCCGGAATCTTTCTCGCAGATCCAGTGGTTTGTATTTCTTCAGTCTTCTCGAGATTGTTCTTCCATCAAGGAGGTTCGATGCGAAGGGGTTCCGATGGTTAACAAGTCGCGTTTCGTAGCTTTTGCATAATTTTTGTGCTACTTTTTTGACTGTGTCTATGTCGAGATCTTTGTGCAGCCTGGCGTTGGTGATATACCAGGGGACATTTGTGATAGCACGCAGCGTCTTAGATTGGAATCGTTGCAGTATCTCGATGTTGGAGTTGCTTGCAGTTCCCCATAGTTGTATTCCGTAGGTCCAGATAGGTTTGAGTATCGTTTTGTATATCAACAGTTTATTGTGCAGGGATAATTTCGACCTCTTGCCTATCAGCCAAAACATTTTCCGTAGTCGGAGGTCCAGCTCTCTTCTTTTGTTTTTTATGTGGCTGGTCCAGGTTAGTCTTCGGTCAAGGTGCATACCTAGGTATTTCACTTCGGTAGCGATTGGTAGAGGCTGGCCATCCAATAATACTGTTGGGCAGTCCTTTCTTTTCATTGAGAATGTTATGTGGACGGATTTTGTGTCACTGGCCTTGATCCTCCATCTCTCCATCCACCCTTGTACTTCATTTAGTCCTCTTTGAAGCATTTCTGATGCAGCATCGGGGTCTTTATGGATGGATAGAATGGCTGTGTCATCAGCGAATGTTGCTATGGTGGGGTTGTGGTTTACAGGGAGGTCGGCTGTAAAGATAGTGTAGAGTACTGGGCCTAGGACACTGCCTTGTGGAACTCCAGAGTTTATTGGGAAGAATCGAGATTGTTCTGTTCCGTGTTTAACCTGGAATTTCCGATTGCTCAGATATGACTTTAAAAGCAAGGAATATTGTGGTATAAGAGCTTTGATTTTGTATAGCAGGCCAGGGTGCCAAACTTTGTTGAAGGCTTGCTTGATATCCAGGAATACTGCAGAGCAGTACTTTTTTTCTTCGAGTGAGTTGGCTATGGTATTAAAAACTCTGTTGACTTGCTCCACCGTAGAGTGATTCATTCTGAACCCGAATTGGTGTTCAGGGGTGATCTCTCTCTCTCGTTGATTGGTTCCTTCATTCGTACCAGGAGAAGTTTTTCGAATAATTTGCACATTATTGGCAGTAGGCTTATAGGTCTGTAGGAAGTGACAGAGTTCGGAAGCTTGCCAGGTTTTTGTATCATTATAATTTGTGCTACCTTCCATTGGTTTGGTACGTGAGTTGTGCGGATAATGCCATTGAATAGGTTGGTAAGGTAAACTATTCCTTTTTTTGGTAGTTTTTTAAGGATTGCACCGGTGACTAAGTCGTGGCCAGAGGATTTTTTCGGGTCCAGTTGTTTGTGGATTGCGTGTCCAACTTCTTCTGGTGAGAAGTGTCTGATCGGGAATTCCATCGGTAGCGGACATTCGAGAAATTTGAATATACCCTCGTCGTTTTGTTGCGATGCGAACGGTGTGAATACTTGCGCGAGGTGTTCACCGAAGACTTCTGATTTTTCAATGTCGCTTTGGGCCCAATCACCATTGGTTTTCCTGATAGGGGCATTGTAGTTTTGTGCCCGCTTGATTCTTTTGGTAGCCTTCCAGAGCGAGTAGTCGGTGTTGGCCGTGCTACTCAAGTTTAGTATGTACTCTGCTCAAAGTTGTGGTTGTTGTGTTCGGAGATGAGTTTTTTGAGCTCTCGGGCCGCTTTGTTCAATCTACTCTTGTCTATAGGGTTTCTGCTCAACTGCCATCGTCTCCTGATACCTCTTTTTTCCGCGATTCGTTGTTTTATTTCGTCGGGGTATCTATTTGTAGATTGTCTAGCTGTTGCATCTGGTGTGGCCTCCCATCCTGCATCCTGTATGAATTGGGTGAAATATTCTGTGGCATCGTCTATGTCAACCTCGTTTTTCAAGAAAACATTTAGATTGATCTTTTCCTCGATTATGTCTTGAAATACTGTCCAGTTCGTATATTTGTTGTAGAGTGACGGACGTTTATCTATATTAGTCTTAGTAGTAGGTCTTAGTATGGACATATCTTTGGCACCGAATGCACTGCACAATTGCTGAGTTTTTTTTTGGGAGGCTCCACCGTGATTTTTGCATTTAGTAAGAGGTCGATTTTGTAGATCTCTTTGTTATTCGGGCCGGGTTCCAAGTCCACAAAGAAAAGAGGCAGTGGTTTTTTGGTTCTGCTACTTTGCATATTTATTACGTTATGTACCTGGTGTCCTAGTTCCGCGATGGCACTTTTTATGTCTTCTGGAGGGGTTGAGGAGTGTAGTGACCTTAGGACGACCCAGTATGCGCGCTGTTGCTTTAGTTGGTAGGTATGATACGATGCATTTTCTTCTTCGAGAACGTGAACGATTTTCCAAAATGTTTCAGTGTTTTGGGCCATTATTTTTATTTGTCCGTCTGTGTTGAGGGTTTTGTATGTGTATTCATTCGTGTTGACAACTGTCTCAAGGCTCTTCACTAGGTCAGTGATAGATCTGACGTTTGGAATAAATATCGGCGGAGGTTTCGGGATTTTCGCACTTGCTTCAGTAGTGTTGCCATTGTCTTGGCTTTTGTTTTGGTCGTCACGCTCTGGCTCGTTTCCGTTGCTGAGAGAGATAAATCTATTTTCGCACACTATTTGATTTGTTTCTTCACTAGCATTCTCCGTGCTGGAGTGCCTACGCCTTGTCCTACTCGGAATCACTTGCCATTTCAGCGATGCATTGCCCTTGCTAAATGCATCAGAGTTTCTGCAAAGGACTACTCTTAAGCCGTGATGGTCGTCTGATACCGGCGTTATGCCCGGAGGACTACGTGCTTCATTTAGAAGGAATTCTGGGCCAGGGTGGTAGCCCCTTCGTCGAGCATATGTTGGTTTATTTAACGGTCCATTGGCTGAAGAATCGGCATCGAGTTCCATCTCGCCTTCGCTGTCTCCGTCACTCACATTGCTTCCGCTCATGCGGTTGCGTGATAGTTAGGATCACTACGCCTTGAACCTTTAAACTTCTCAGTCTCAGATATACACTAGATACTTGTACAATAACTTTTCGATTAAACGTAAACACGGTAGGCTTGCTCGCAAATACGTCCGTCATCGACGGTGGCTCAAGCCGAACTTTTAACTATAATTAACGCAAAAATTGTGCGATATATCAAAGTATAATTTTGGTATACTGGCAATTAGAGTATTGTCTTATAAAATGTAAATTATTTCTACGCCTTCAAGTAGGTAGATTTTAGGCAAACTCTGTTTGTTTGTAGACTGTCTTCTCTTTTTCTATAAAACCAAGATACAAAATCAACAAATTTTATTGCAATTATCATTTACACGGTAAGTACGATTATCCATGAAAATTTAATCCCACGATGAAAAATAAAAGAATGTAGGGTGGAGTTACTACGTGTTTACCGGTGGACTACCTTAAAATGTTTATGGCCTTGAGCATCATTTATTACATCTGTAAACTTTGAATGTATCTTAAGGAGGCTGAAGCACGAATTGTAAATGTCTAGAATTGGCTGAAATTAAAATATGATATGAATAAATAATAAGAAAAGACGTGTGCAAATTCCCAGATATTGTTGCTACGTAGTTTTTCTATAATAAATTGTTGAAGTTTCGCTCTTACGCGATGACTCTTATGGCAATCGCAATACGATTACTTGTATATGAAAAAGAGGAATCGAAAAATATTCAGAAATTCATGCAAACATAACAGTGGCAAGAGGATATTACCTGAGTGACAGAGAAGCAGCACATCTGTATAAGTATGGAAGCTTTGCCTCGCCTTAAAGAGAGAGATTCAAGTCACATATGATCTATACGAAAATCCGCAAGTGCAAGAGAGACAGAGATAAAAATTTCTAATTGAAATCGCATGAAACGGAGGTTCATGAGCACTATAGCATCAGCTATAAGAATTAATAGACAGGAATTAATAATTTCTAAGCAGGATGATTGCTTGAAAGCCTGACATCCCTTTACCATGCAAGTCATCTGCTGTAAACACCAAAAGCACAGACGACACAGAAAAACAGGAAAGCCATGTACTCTCTATGGAAATATCAAATAAAAGCATATGTTTCGACCATATAAACAAACTTTTGTTTTACGTGCACAGATAGAAATGTGACGGCATGGGGACTACACGGAGTAGTCCAGCGTGACTGTATATACAGTGGAGTCATGTACGGTTACAGCACGTTGTAGGGCCTCACGACCCGCCGAAACCGTACGAGCACGTTATTGGCACGCTGTCCTGTTAACAAGTCATGCCGTCACAATGTCGTCCTGGCGCGGAAGTACATGACGGCATTCTGTCGGCAGCTGTTACAGCACGATTTTCTTACTGGGTGATTAAACCATTTTTTTTTTCATTTATGACGATAAATTTGTATTTTTCTTCCATTACAATCGGAAAATCTTCCTGAAAACATATTCTCCCATAAAAGACTATACTTTTCGCGATGTACAAAGCTTCGAAAATTCACTATGCGTGGCGCTGGCAACTTTGCGCATACGTAATAATCCGAAGTGGCTTCGGATGAGACGGCGATATATAAAAAAAACTCACTGAAATTAATAAATATAATATGTATACGCTATCTAATTTCTTGCGACATCGTCTCGGAGAAGTTCTATCGAGAGATAAGATGTCGCTAAACGCGCCGTCTCGTTCAGAATCGGATATTTGTCGCTTTTGTAAAGGGCATCAACAATACCACGTCACAATACGCATACACAAATATCTATGTTTCACGAAGCTCGTGGCTGAAATCATTAAGAAAAAGACGAAAAAAAAACAGAAAAAAGAAAACGTAATAATAGTTATAACTTTGTTATAAGTATTTAAACTTTATTCAGATGTTTATCACTGCACACGCAGCGCGTACGCACCTTGTTTCCACGCTGTCTTGAACTGTGCGAGTGAAAGCGTGTGACAGTGGTTTTTGGGATCCCTCGTCCTCGATCTCGTGTCTTTCACGGCCGATCGACGAAACGCGTACACAAATTGACAGTTCAATTGCATATACAATATAGTTTATTCCAAGTTTATTTTTACGTGAATAATTTTATTTTGGTAAATACTTCATTTCTAATGATTTTTTTACCACAACAATATTTAGAAAATAAATTTAATTTCTTCCTATAATTATTATGAGTATTTTAAATGACTATAATTTTGCATTAATACAAGGAATAATAATTACACCAATAAATCATTTTAATAATTCTATTTCGTAGAAATATGACTCGATGTACTTGTTATAATCTGTCACCGAGATAGTTATTAAAAATATTATTAGGATTATTAGTCCTTAACGCATATATATTAAAAATACGACGTTTCACTCAAGTACATCTGACTCACGAATGTAATCATAAAGAAAAAATAAAGATTTACAACTCAATTCCGATAAAAATGCACGTGCCATTGCTGATTGCATTCCCTATGGAATGACAGTATTAGATCAGAGATGAGAAACTCTTGGAATGACGTCGGAGGAAGAGAACTTCCGGAAAAGGCAAGCACAGCCAGTGGAAAAGTACAGATTGGTAAAGAAAAGGAAGAGACTCGTCTCGGTGTCAAGACCTTAGAGAATTGACGTGTATAGTGTGTTTGAATCTTTCACCATTCATCATAACGAAACAAGTTTCGGTTCAAGAAGAATATCAAGATGAGACGTTTCTCAAAGGTCATTTCAATACGCACAACGGAAGACGAGTAAGCGAATATAGAAAACTACGCATTGACCAAGAAACGGACTAAAAAAAAAAAATAAACTGCCCGCTGCTTCGCATATTCGTACAAATTCTTTTGGTCTGTTGTTGTCCACGCAGCATCCTCTACGATCTTGAGAGAAACGTAGATCCATTATAGCTTCCGCATAGAGGAAGCTTTTGTGGCGTGACGATCAACGTAAAAATAAAATATTTTATCAAAATATTTAAAAATCTAGAAAAACAAAAATCTTATTCTCTAAATAAACGCTCAATTATTGGCAAGCTGAACGAGTAGAGGGTTAAGCCCCTTATCGATATACATATTATATAATCTCTTTTAGGATCTATATGCGGAACGTGATCATTAATGGGGACACTAGTTGCTGTTCTAACAGCAAATGACGTAGGCGCATGCAGGGGAAGCTTAATAATACGCAAGTGTAAACATGAGTATGTATGCTATATAGAATTTGACTGCGCGTGCATCGATCATGGCTTGTAAAGCCACGTGGAGTAGGTGCAGCTGTTCGCGATTGGGTAGCCTGTTGGCTCGTCGTTTACCGAACACGTCAGAGCCGCGCATATATATATATCGAGAGAAGGGGTAAATGAGAATCGAGTGAGGGTTCTAGCCAAGAAGCCACGAGCTTATTCTCTATATACGTCAGCAGATTGCTGTCGAAGAGCATACACATGTACGGTGTCGAAAGAAGGTCGCGCCCTGTGAAGAGCAATCGTGCATTGCCACGGGCGAATACGTCGGTGAAGGACGCTCTATCTATCCGGTGTGGCGACGCGTCCGTGTAGCGGTGGTAGTGGTGATGGCACCGTCCCACGAGACGCAAGGTGGGGATACCAGTTACACGTGCGAGTCCTTATAGCTTCAGTTGAAATGTTAAAAGAATGACTTACTGAAATGCTGTTCGTAATCCGAAACGACTCCCCGAGTACGTATCTCCTAAATCTTTCGCCTTCACGTTTTTTATGTTGCCTCTTTACTAAACTGTGACTTTTATAATAAGAAGTCATATCCGGTGTACACTTTTCTTGCTGCTAAATAATTTGTTAAAAACTTTTTTTTATCTCTTGGGCACTCTTGGACCCGATTCCTCCAAGTTAAAATCTGGTTTATTTTTTTTATTTTTTTTTTTTTTACCAAGTTTTAACATAGGGTAACCAAAGTTAAAACTCCGATCAGCATCGATGTAATCGGACCTTAAATATTCAAGGTAAAAAAGAAAAAAAAACAACGTCAGATGAATTGGACATTTTTTTTCGATATCGATGAGGAGTCAACCTAACTATAAAAATTTTGTATAAAATATCGTTTTATTGTATCAATAAAATATTTACAGATTGAATGTATTGTTTTTCTCAGTTACCGCTTTGTATATAAAATATCTAGGTAGCACGTAGAATAAGCTGACCAAAATATGAGCGTATAGATGAATAAAGTCTTTTGTCGAAGCAATTTAACTCCACTTTTCTCTATAGTTCGTTATTTATGACCATATATACTCCAAGGATAATAATAGGGGATCTACTTCTGAACGCTTTACGCCTACGTTAACGCCGATTGAAGCTAATTTCGTTGCGCCACGTATGATTCTACTTCTTTTTATATATCGTAGATCAATGAAATTTTATGCTGTAGGTCGATGCCAATCGTTGAAGTTGATCGTTATTGTTTCATTTACTTATCGTATACTATATTACCCTCGAGGCATAGAGGACCTCCTCGCCCTATACCGCTATGACGAATACTCTATACGGTTTCCCGCGCGTTCTGTGACACGTGGCTACCGATGCTAATGTCGTTATGCGATCGACCTCTCCCCGTGCCCACGTTAGTTAACTGTGTGTGTACATTACCGCACATATACTCCATTAACAATTACACTGTAGTGTAGTCAACACGTATAGTCACATAGCAGCAACCTATAGGTCATTGACTCGGTCCACGCGCTTGCTCTACTGTGCGGATGCCCTTTCTCCTTCTCCACTTTCTAACCTCTGATTACTCCTAGAATGGTGGGGGAATCGTTTGTCCTTGACCTGCACGCGCGATGCATTTTCTTCCGTGCACCTCGACGCTTTCCGACCATTTATACTTATGCGCATATGTTTATAGAACGTGTATATGACTTAAAACGGCAAGATGAATGGTCCGGGGATCAACGCCATTAAAATTAGGCGTCTCGTACAGTGAAACGGCCAATTTTACATTTATACATAGAATTAATTTCTATTTATTTATAGAATCTATTGTACTTGAACGTTAGGAAAATAAATATTATTTAGGAAATATTATGGATTAACGTAAATGACATGGAAATTAATAAAATACGCCAAATTCATCCCTCACGAACTTCGTCAAATACGTGTCAAGAAAGATTCAGCTAAGATATTTATAAAGAATTAAGCACTGGTAAATTTTTATTGACAGAGATATCTCCAAATAAGGCCATAGGTTACTTTTTACATTATTTACCAAAATGTTTACCAGAGATATATACGTGCCATCCTAATATACGCAGCGAGGTAACGTCTCGCAGAGTTTGCTCAAAGTACGAGTTGGATATGAGTGAGGTCGAGTGACGAAATTGTCTAATATAAAAATAAATCTGAGAATCCACAGATGTCGGTATAACGTGACAATTTTAATATTAAAAAAAAAGTAAGCTTTACGCACAGTGTTTATGCATAATATAAATCGCCAAATACGTTTACAAGGGCATAACAATATTAACAATAAGAGAGATACACAATTTAACACTAGGTTTACGGGACACGTCGTTTTGATGCATTTCGCATTTCCAGAGATAGATATATGAGAAATGCGATAAACCGCGAGGTTGCGCTAAGCTCCGCTAGATGGCGAACTGCCACAGCATTTCTCATTTCGCGAATGGTCGTCTTCGTGCGTATAAGTATATATATGTGAAGCTGAGCATGTAAGACACACTTTAAAGGTTTCTTAACCTATGAAGTTTACAATACGTTCGCTATATTTTTAGTGGTAGCGACCATGTGATGCCTAAAAAGAATTGAAAACGATATATCGTTTTTTCCTGTTAGCAAGCAGTATGCAAATTTTAACGAAACTAAGATATCTTTGATACATTTAGCGTTTTGCTTCTGCAGCATTCATTAACATGGCTCCTATTCCTATTTCCTCCTGAATGAACTGATATTTTCTGTACGCGTGATATCTATATACAAACTATAAAAGGGATGAGCAGAATTCAACATAGGATATTCAATGTGACTAGCGTAAATTGAAATTCAAGTTCTACTCGAAAGGTTTTTATAATGACACAGGCTCGGATGGATTACTATACTCATTTACCATGCGAATAATAAAAATGGGACATAGGACTCGGATTTTTTACTAATATATTGTATTACGTCAGAAAAGGGTAACAAAATACGAATCAGGATTATAGTGGGATGCTTCTGATTGTGATATGAGATGTACATTTTTTACAATACTATGTAGGATCCATTTTTGTATAAAATTAGAAAATAAGAGTTAGAAATCCGAATTGTCAATAAAATACAGTTGACGTGTTGTTGTACATTACGTTAAGACGATGTGCTACATGTCGTCTTTCTCTCCCTGATCGCAATGTGTACGAGAGCGACAGTAGAATTTTCTCCGCCACGATCGATATTTCTAATAAAATATGAGAACGGTGAAGTTTACAATTGTAAGACGCGGTTGATTATTTTTCTCTTTTATTCGATAGATCAACCGTGGCGAAGAAAATTGCATTACAGTTTTTATTATCGATCGAGTAATATCACATCGTCTTAAAGTGATAGGACACCCATTCAGAAACTGCAATTGTAACGGAAACTGTAAATCAATATACTCAGAGACATTTGATGTTTGAGAAAAAAGCATATTCGGTTTCACTTTGTCAATCTATACTGATTTGCAGTGCAACTGATTTTTTTTTTCTTAAACATCAATAGGTTCTGAATAAATTGGCTTACAGTTTTTTTTATACTATCGACTGGGCCCCCGAATAATCGGGAGGGACGGTGTGTCACATAATCTTCAAAAGAATAAATTGCTACAAAGTAGCGTCGCTACATAATGCTACGTTACAATACACACGTGTAAAAAATGTTCACGTTTAAATATATTTCCATGAATACCCACGAGATGGCTATCTCTCTTGACTTTCGCTCTCCACCTCTACTCGTTTATTGTAAAGTCTGTTACAATCAACGTGTATAGAGCAACAGCACGCCACGCGCATGCGACTCTCGTATACGTGTCTCGTAGGTGAAATTTTAATCCATCTGTCCTCGAGTGACATAGATTCCCGACCGCTTCCGATTTAAAAATCCTCGTGCGACGACTCGTGTTTACTTGTGCGTATAGGTTCGAGCTCGTACGTATACGACGCCTAAACTAGATTAGAACAGCCCACCATGACGCCTCAACCGTTGACGGTGATTCATGCGAATATGTTCATACACGATCGCACACTCTCGACACTACATGACTATACCCTCATCATCTTTCTGCTTTCATCTATTCGGTTCCATTCAGCGTCCATTAACGATATTACGGAAATCACGTAACGCTAAAATCACGTTGTTCTCCTGGGAAGATCAATGAGATATATGACTGAGTGGACGCTCTACATTTTTATTGTAACCGTGATACTTGGTCTCGTGACGTTTGTCCATTTTTTCAGTCCCTTAAAGGGGGAAGGAAGGCCCGGTTTCAACGATAAACCGTGTATTCTTTGGTTTTATCGAAAAGATAAATCGTATCAATAATCCATCACAATTGATTGTTCCTAACGATATTGTAATCATTTGAAAAAATCTTCAAATTCAGATTTAAATAATTGTTGGAGCATTTTGAAAAATATTGTTTCTGTTATATAAAAAAATATGTTCTAGAATTTGTTACATTCGGATCTCGGGATTTTTTTATATTTTGAGAACAACTTATAAACAATTAATCATGGAGGATTTTTTAACCAATTTTTTTAAACGAAATCTAAATATTATTTTTTCACTAAAATCGGTGGCCCTTTATGTGTTACAGCAGAATAAAAAATTATTTTATTTTATTTTCATGCAAATTTTCCTCTTTGTTACACGAATTAGAATGATTTTCTTTTTTTTTTGTAATGTTTTTGCAGGAACGATGGAAGAAATATTCATTTAATTATACCTAAACGAGATTTCTGAACTGAAAAAATTTAAAAAAGGTAAAAATCGAATATCCACCATTTCCTAGCAATTCTTGTCTTCAATTTCTTTATATCTTCGTAGAATCGTGACAGCGTTTCGACGTGCAGTACATTTACAAGAATTTCTGTCAGCTCGAGCAGTAGTAAGTTAACTCGATGTTGCTATACTCCTGTCGTTCGGAATGAACGATGCACTCGCGTCGAGCTAAGGGCACTAAAGGAACTCAACAAGACTAACGTTATCGTGAATCACGTGATTTAAGGGGTCTCGACTACTGGCTTAAAAACGAAATGAAAATACCTCTCTCGTATATAAACTTCCTAGAACATAAGCAAATTTAACTTGAAAAATCAAATAACAAATCTGTCTAACAAAAAAAATTGTTTTAATTACGATAAATGTAATTTTCAACCACAAATAAACTTTGAACAATTTTTTCAATTGTTTTTTTCATTAGAATTTTGTATTTCACGATACGTAAAATAACTTTCTTGTGGGTAGATTGTTTTCTGGTATCAACAACCTTCAGTAAATTTTAATATCCCTTAATGTATTTTTATTTCTGTTTAAAAGCTTGTCGCTTAACAAGAATTTGTCTAGAACCTCGACATGGAAGCGATAACGTCTTTGTGGTATTTCCTGGAAGCTTAATTACCTCAAGAATAACTAAATAAAAAGAACCTCAAGTTGTCATCGCGTGATTTTGCGATCGGCAGAACGTCGAACGTCGAGGTTCGAGTTAGTCGGGTGGGGAACTCGAGTTCGAACGTTCCACGTGCTGCTGGTACGTTAATGCGTCACCGTTAAGAGAACGCCTTGTTTTTGTTTTGCATGCGTGTTATGCATGAGGTATCCTCGCATAGAAGGGTTTTTCCACAAAAATCGCACGTATGTAACGATTTACCAACACTATAAATATTGGAGGTAGCACACATAAATGAGTTACGTGGGTAGTTAAAATTTCTACGTAACGCACAAGCGCGTTATATCTTTCTCAACGCGCATTCATTTATTTCTGGTAGGAGATACACGTGCTAAGCGTTTTTAATTGTGATTATACGATAACTGTGTATCGGTGACTACGTCTTTGGCGACAATACGCCGTTACATAACTAGCTGGGTATATATTACTCTGAAATATATATATAACTCGTGACTATATGCATCCACGCGAACGCAAGTGCTTTATTGCAGGTGCTTTGAAAAGAGAGACCAGGGATAATTAGATCCCATGTAATAGCGTATTCATAAGGAATTATCTTAACGCATGTAGTATGTTAAAGAAGCATACAGAGCTCGGATGTATCATTGGACAGTGAGAATAATTTTTTTAACTTTTATCATAACATTGTTTCTTATTCTTTTTCCTCGATGGCATGAGCCGTGAGGTAATTTTGTTTTGTTGACCATGCATCAAAAAACCCCGGTTTTCACTTATTTCCAGGTGGAACTGAGTATGTTTGCCTGCTCATGGTGTTTGGCTTACGGACTACACTTAGCCCCCCCCCCCCCAATCGTCCGAGGAAGTCACTGACACGTGTACTTCACGACGAGCACGTTTTCCCGCTCTTCCTTTTGCGATACAAACCAAATACAAGTGAATCATTCGCTAACTGATTATAATTATCCAAGACTTGTCATACGATTAGCATTTGTTTTATACTTAAGGGAATAAGACTATTTTTATTTGGAGTCAAATATGTGTTTGAAATAAATTTAGCTGCAGATGTGCCGAATTACTCTCAATATTAATATTTTTAATTGCAAACACCACTCTTAGGACTAATTTTCTTAAAAACCTTTAGTTCGTCGAAAATAAATTCATTTTAATCCCGAGTATACTGATTGTCAATTAGTCTAAAGTCGTTATCAGGCACTCATACTCCAACACTACTCAATCGACCATATCTACTTGAAATTAACATAACAAACATAGAAGCACTAAAGACTGAAAATTATAAATCTAAAGGAATAAACAGAATGGTAATTATATCTTGTAAATAAATAGTTAATGTCAAACATAACATCGTATTTAACTTTTTCAATGCATCAGCTGTTGACCCTTATCTCGAAATATTGCGTCACGACTGAATATTTTAATTTTAAATTGATAATTGTTAAAAACTCATGATCGTAAGTCGTTAATGAGAATTGTTTCGACGTAAACATATTGAACCAAACGTAGTCGCTTCAAGCGAATTATCGAAAAGTGATTTCGCCTAATTATGAATGAAAATTTTCAAATGATTAATCAGTTAATTAATTAAATTTCAATAGTTCAAAGTAATACGTAGTTAATTCAGATTTTAAGTAAATTGTTGCATAGTTTGCATGGTATATGGGTAACCCTCAACCTCTATTAATTATGTATCATCAAAGATAACAATTATGACAGTAATACATTTATTAATATTTTCGTAATTAGTTTGGGAGTATCTGTTTCGTTATTCTAATAAATACACTCGTATATATCTTACTCTCGCAAATGCGCAGTCAACCTGTTTGGAAATTACAAATAAACATTAGAGGATTAGTCTGCAAAGTCAATTGCATAAGCTAGTGGAATTAAGGAAGCATGCTGCGATAGAATTGCACGTCCACGTGTGTTCATGCGACCGTATAGCCAACTACATTAAATAGTAATGTCCGATCAAGTGACGTATACTGAACTTCGATCCCATCAACCTGTCAGGAAATAGTTCGTGATCAGACAGCAGACGACGTAACAACGGTGCGCAGTTGTTCGGTCAATCGATATTGGACACATTACTCTCGCCCCTAGCTATCGAATTGTCCGGAAATTTGTAGGTGAATATATTTATATTCGATTTAATATTTTTTCCATGAGATTATTTATTTTTATGTTGAATGAATTCGCTTGTATGGAATTAAGTCAACGGACTTAAGTAAGAAGATAGAACATTTATAAATGCACCTGCACATTATAATATTTTTTAAATATGCAAATATTCTTTTGTATTCATTGCACCGTACCACATTTTTATTCCATTGGTCTACTCTCTTCCGAGAATATAATGTAGAGATAAATATATCTCCGGAGAATCGATGTTCCAGAGTTGCGAAGCTTCATAAATACAGATTCATTTTTAATGAAAAAGTAAAAAAAGTCTCATAAAAATTGTGTTTCTCATGGTAAAGTAATGTAAAAATAGAAGTTTATTTAATTCATCATCTTTTTCCCCTTTTGAAAAGAGCTTCATCTTACTCTTTAAAGAGCGCTGCTTGTCTAGCTTTTAGAATGAAAAGGTCAAAATGCTGAAAAACGAGTTTGAAAAGAGTTAAAATGTCAATATTGCGTTGCAACACGTAGTGTATATTTTATTGGCGCTTTTTATTAAACAAAGAGAAATATCGAGCGTGTAGAAATTTTTCTAACGGTAGGCAGCGAAGCGTTGATCAATGTGACCCTTTCGTGGCAGTGTTCAAAGCATCGCTTGGTTTAATTAAATTAGTGGGAAAATTTTCGTCGATGCCAAAGGAAGTCAATGCTATTCATAGCCTCGTACCAGCTCCATAAATAATCTGTGGCGTTTTAGCCATAAGATGTAAAAAAAAAAGCTGAGGAGGATATTTTATCAATTTTTTAAATAAAAACAATGGACGACCTATCATGACATTCCATTTATTTTTAATAGAAACCAGCGTCACAGCAGGTTTTTTGAGAACAGTGGCAAATCTCATATGTCCAACTCGCTATTGTACCGACTTGTATTGTATCGACTAACGATGGACTAAAACCGGTCCACGATTGTAGAGACATTGTCAATTCTTATAGTGTCCAACTGACGTCGATGATCCTACTTCAAGCCTTTTGGAAAGGTGACAAACTCCATCTTTCGAACTTCCGTCAGTGTCACTTCTCACGTGCATCTCTGTCCGTTTCTAAGGGTAGAGATGACGATGAGGGTTGACACAAATGCGAGATAGAAACGTAAGACTTGCCGTCGTCCTGTTTTGATTTTAAGTTATTCTATATAGTAATTATTCTTATAAGTTATTCCATATAATAATAATTATTATTATTTATTCCATATAGTAATTATTATTATAAGTTATTCCATATACTCAACACCAGTTTGCATGTAGATACTTGACATGACTGCAATAGCTATACATTGCCTGTGTACGTTGAAAAAAATATATTGGAACCATTAAAAAAAGCGGTTTCCGTTGCCCCCTTCGGCTCTCGCTAATTGCCAATTTGCCGTTCTATCCTCCCTAGAAAAACGTATACGTGAAAAGTATTTTGCTGAATATATATTCGTATATATAAAAAATATATAAGACATTCATATTATATACCCCCAATATATATTCTAGGTATATCCAATTTTTCGTGATATTATATATCTGAAAAATATACACGGTGTACACATTCAAAGTATATTTACACACCCTTTATTAATAATTTATATTACTAAAGACATCTAAGATAAAATATTTATAAATTTATTAAAAATTAAATAAATAAACTGCGCTTAACGAGAGAACGACGAGCTTACGAAACGAAATTCGTCCAGTACGGTCAGACCCCGCCTAATGTGCCGCCCTCTTTACCCTCTCCAGGTTGCCAACCAGGCTCCGTAGCTGGCTGGACCCGGCTACACCAACAAGGGGTCCCAGTCGCCTAAACCCAACGGTTAACCTTTTACAGAGCGTAGATTTTTGGTGCAGGGCCTAAATGTACGATAACTTAGCTACAGTACTGAGCAACAAACCCCATTACCCCCACCCGACCCTCAGGCCGCTCAAAGCTGCGCAGCGCTGTGTCGTTCTCTCGTTAAACGTACTATTGTTTAAGACACGAACCCCTTTGTACGTGAATGGTTAAAGCACAAATGATGAAACAAGCGAAATGACGCTATCGCCATTACATGGCACTCGAACATTTCCAACTTCTTCTACTAGAAATAGAGCTGTTACACGTTAACACGATATTCATCAATTCATTACGCCAAGTAAAACGTTCTAGCGACTATTCTGCGACGACGTTTCATCTGCGAGAGAAGCTCCGTGCCTTAACCATCTAACATTCCTGAACTATAATCTCATTCGCTAGCTCATAACGCGTGTAATTAGTACCAAATTGCTTTCCTCGTGATTCCTTTTTGAGCTGATTATAATTCAATAGGCCCTATTGGATGATGATGTAATATTAACGTTTTTTAATTGAGTTACGAGTATAACGTAATATTAACGTTTTTTTAATTGACCGAATGAAGTGAGATATCTGGTTTTGAATTCGCCGGAATTTCGACTGTCAATTTGTCTCACGATAACCAATGATGCATTGACCAATTTTAATAAAGCTTTGCGGGCGTTATTATATCCAATCGGCATTTGTAACGCCATTAGACTGTAATGTCACCTGATCCTCACTGATCATAACAAATGTCACAAGATAATACATTGTATACGTGTGTATTTTATTTATAATTTAAATGTACGAGTTATACATAAGTATTCATATTTTTATGTATATCTTATAAGGTGAAACGCCTAGTTAGTGTTTTTTTTAAATAAACTGTCCCCCTTACCATGTATATTCATAGTCATAATAAATAAGGATATATACGTGCACCAATTATTGGCAAGGCTACCAATTGACTATTCGTAGAACGGTGAGGCAAGCTATCTGTCCAAATTGGCCGTTTACCTTACATTTTCAATGTATAAATAAACTACATTTACACATATATTCTTCAAGCATTGAGACGTCTCACATAAAACAAAAACGTTTACGATACATCAGAGTCGTCCAATTGCGTCTTAAGGTAGTACCTCGGTGCCGCAGCGATGATGATTGAGGGGACGGTGAGCAGAGTGCGAAGGGGGGTTACGTTTAAGATGCGTGCGCCACTCACGCGCTACCACATTATGGAACGTTATCACGAAAAAATATTCAGAAAATTCTGAATATATTTTTTTTTATAACATATTCGTTTTTCATAAAAATCTGTCTCGAGATAAAAGCTTAATTAATGAGAACCTAGTTTTAACATAATTTATCTCCGGATTGTGTGAGACGATCATTCTAAATTTTTTAACACATTTAGATCCTATCGTGAATGAAACTCTATTCAAATTTCAGAAAAATTTGTCTCAAGTGGTTCTACTAGACGTCATTCACAGTGTCAGAAAAAATGATGTGTTATCTGGTATACGACTTAGATAAAACATATTTCAACAAATACGTTTTTCTATATTTAACTTGCATTAAAAATATGCATATGCGAATTTAAGTTTAGGTATAATATTATATATATTTTAAAAAATACATATATATATGATTAAATAATATATAAAGGATGTACATTTCGATATACAGTTAGCAGGTTTAAAGTAATTTATAATCAAGATATACAATTGTTCATTGAAACTACATTCGACACAGAAATGTACTTTTGAATGTATTTAAAAATATATTTTATATTTAAGGTGGATTACACGGTACAAATCATAGCGTAATCGGTTCTCGTTTACGAAGGAGAACAACAGACTGTGTACATTGCAATTATTGTTTAATATGTATTAATTACTAATATTTGTCCTATCAATTCTGAAAAACTTGCGTAATTCTTGTTAATTTTTATATAAGCTCGAGACAAAGCTGAATTGACTTAACTCATCGTGCAAACATCGTGTTATGGAGTTTAAAAAGAAACTATCGTATCATTCGCTTACGTGGTACAAACACGTGCTGCACTAGCGAACTGATAATTATAAATTCATATCAGCATATTGTCGCTCATCAATACACACATCTACGCATCCAAGCGTACATGATTCATACATTTGTAATGCGCTTGATATTTTAGCGAACAGACTATGCCACAAATGAGACATTTATTTTCGACATTTATAAATGCAATTCTAAGCCAAATTAATCTGATATTCAAAATGTTTTATTTATATTGGTTTTAAGGCTCTCCACAATTTGGCACATCACCCCAAGATAACTTTATAGAATAATATCTGAACGCATGTGCAATTTAAACAAGATTTATTCTACCCATGTGTAGAGATAATTATAATTAGAGTTGCTATCATTAACACGTAGCTCTTACAAAAAAGAAATTGATTAAGCATATAAAACAAATATTTGAAATAATATTGAAATTGGTTTAACGTTTAGTTTTTGAGATATCGTGAGTTAAACCCTCTTGAACCTCGCATGCATCCCCTCAGCTGTGGCGCGAAGATAATACCTTAAACAATTTATTGCGTAAATACGAATATTTTCGATTGAGGTTAAACGTTTTGTATTTAATTTAAACTCAAATTTTTTTTAATAAATAAAATTCTTTTACTGGAGTCTGGTAACCCACAGCTGCAAGGATTCCGGTTTCAATTTTTATGAAAATTGGATGTACAGAGAAATGAAGTAACTTAAATTTTCCTATTACTTACCATAAAGCTATTTACTCTGTCTGTGTTGGATAATAGGAGTGAACAAGGATGCAGCATCGCCCCAATGACTGATCGGGCTAGTGTCGCTTCCCCATTAGTTGTTTGTCAAATGGTGGGGAAAAACTAACTATGGCGATTGGTGGAAAGATCCTGGCTGGGAATTGGTACATATGATTAGTAGTAGGGGGATAATGTACCTTACGCTTCAAAGTATAGAATAAATGGTACCTGAAAAATGAACTTCCCGAAAAGATTGAATAACCGTTACGAAGAATTTCCTCACGAGGCGAAGGATGACTCCGTTGTGACTTGAAACAGTCCGTATACGGACATTGTGGTATTAATAACAACCACATGTTATCGCGCACGTATGCTTCCTCTCGTTGCGTGATATAATGACCGATAGAATTATGCACAGCCATTTTAACAGTAGCTCTCTCTTTCTCTCTCTCTCTCTCTCTCTGACCCCGATGCTTCCGCTTATTTTGTCTGTCGTACGAGTCGTACGACGCGAGGTGGTGAACGGGAGAGAAGTAACCGCGGCGCTTAAATATTTTCCACGTGTTGAGGAAACGAGAAAGGCATAGACCAACGTGCTCGCTCGCAGCCGATTGCTTCGTGAGCTCCTTCCGTCCTCCTCATGTTTCATGGACAACTGTGTAATTATAGCAGCCGTGGGTCTTCTTTTGCAATAACCATTTAATTTTAACCGGTCACGGCACGTGTAGCTCTGACAGATTTCTACGAACTCACGTAGTAGTACAATCAGATGCTACGAGCAGTTAAAATTGTTCCAGTCAACAGCTAAAATAGAAATGCAGTCCATTATTCGCCGAACTTAGTCAAAAAGTACATGTTTTTAAATTAAATTCCACGTGCATTTACTTTTTATTGGTCTTGCTGAATACCAATCCGAAACTCTGCATCAGCAGATCGTATTATGGGAATCCGTTACTTCTAAAAGATACAGAGTATATTTGTATTTGAAGTCGCATTATATTTCTTGTTGATATATAGACAAAAAAACGTGTTCACCCGATAAATTAGTCCCCTGTTTATTACGCATGGTTTATCTATCGATACATCTGATAACCGATTTACTGATAAGAGGGTTTGAAATCATCTAAATACCTCTTTAGATTCGTAGACAAATATATCTCTGATAATTCGAAACCTCACGAACAAACAGTTTCTACAGTCTGTAACTCTGCACAGACCCGACTCTACATACAGTGGCTCGCATTAATATTCGGACACCACTGTTTTTCAAATATGATTGTTCCGTACACGTACCTGTCGTCGAGTTAAAGAATTATTTTTTTTTCACCAAGAACTACACATTTTCTAGTTATCATAAACATACTTTTTATTTATTTAATTAACATTATTATTTATATATGAAAAGGGAAACAAAATATAGCTCATTTTTGACGTCGCAAAAATATTCGGACACCTGTTCGAAAAATATTTTACAATAAGTTATTGATTAAAATAAATTATATTACAATAATTTTAGTATTTTGTAGGGTATCCTTTTTGTTTTAGAACGTGTTGTAAGCGTGTTGGCATGTTCAAAATAATTTTTTTTACGTAATCTACGGATATTCGCTTCCATTCTTCCGCTAATCGTATTTTCAATTCTTCCTTTGATTTGACTGGTTTTTTTCGTATGTTACGGTCCAACTCATCCCATAGATTTTCGATTGGATTTAAGTCTGGTGACTGAGGTGGGGGGTGTAACACTTTCGGACAATTATACAATAGATATTCTTGGACAATTCATGATTTATGTTTAGGATCGTTGTCCTGGTAAAATTTAAAATGATCAAGGATTTGCATTTTCGTTGCACTTTGTATTCAATTTTTCTTTAAAAGGTCCAAATATTTGATCTTGTCCAAAATGCCCTCAATAAAAACTAATTCGCCCACTCCTGCAGTAGAAATACAGCCCCAAACCATTACAGACCCACCACCGTGTTTCACAGTTGGTCTTAAATTTTTTACGTTAAAAGCTTTATTCACTTTTCGCCACACCATCTTGGGTCCGTCACTTCCAAAAACATTAAATTTGCTTTCGTCGGCAAATATTACGTCGCTCCACCATTCCTGTCCTTTATTCACATATTCCATGGCGAACTTTACTCTTTTCTTTCGATTTATCTCGTTGATATACGGTTTTCTACGAGCAACTCGACCATTGTATCCTTCTTCTTTTAATGCTCTACGCACTGTGTCGGAATGCACCTTTTTCCCAGTTTGTTCACTTAACTCTGCAGCTAATTTTGGAGCACTCCGGCCTGGATCTTGTTGGATATTTCTAATAATCGTACGTTTCTCGCGCACAGATAGGGATTTCGGGCGTCCTTTTGAGGAATAGATTCTATTCTATCCTCATAATCGTATCGCCGTATGATATCCGCTACTGTACTCTTGCTGAGGTTTAATAAACGACCAATTTCGCGGTACGAACGTCCTGTTTCTCGATGAAAAATGACAAGTTGGCGCATATCAAACGATGTATTTTTGCTTTTACGGCCCATTTTGGTGAATAACGATGTAAGATCCTTGTCTTTCTAAGTTAAACTGATACATTATGTTCGGAATTGACTGTTCAACACGACTATGTTTGTAAACAAAACTTCTAAGCGATCGAAACGATTTCTCAGAATGGATTTGCTACAAAGTTACGTAGTGTCCGAATATTATTGCGACGTCGAAAACTAGCATTATTTTGTTTCCTTTTTCATATATAAATAATAATGTTAATTAAATAAATAAAAAGTAAGTTTATGGTATCTACAAAAAGTGTACTTCTCGATGAAAAAAAAAAAAATTTTTCAAGTCAACTATATGTAGGTCTGCGAGACAATCGTATTTGAAAAACAGTGGTGTCCGAATATTAATGCGAGCCACTGTATGTATGTAAAAAATTGTTATGTGCACAGCCAAACTCTACACAGCAACAATTCTCGACACAGCAAAAACTATACACAGTACGGTCAACTTGACTACAGTTTTCACAGCGTAAAGTTTAGCTGTGTCGAGCTCCCGTGCGTCTACAATGTTGCTATCCCGTGTACATTTTCGCACGTGTACAGTTTCGTTATTGTCGAGTTGATGCTGCGTAAAGTTTTGCCTCATTGAGTTTACAGCGTGTACAGTTTAACTGTGTAGAGTCGATACTGTGTATAGAGTTTGGCTGGTTATAATTCCGTCAGTAGAGACACAACTGTGTAGAGCTGCATCCTGCAAAACACAATGTTTTACCTACGAAGCCATCCTGTGGTTTAGAATTGCGTCAGTTTTGAAAAATTCGAGACTCCTTCCAATGATTATTTTCTCCCTTAACAGCTTCCATGATATCATCTGCGAAAAGGGCATATTATTGGTATATAACTACGCGCAGTATAGTATATAGCATCTCTCTCGACAACTATATAGACCGAGTGTCTGCGTCCGCGAGGGGAAAGATTGGGATGTATAGTATAGGGAATACCCTCGCGGTATACGTGCAGAGTGAACTCTGGATAGGGCGGTTGGATGAGGGACGAGGTGGGAGTCAACGACCTTCGCTGCGACGAAGCCACGTGCCGCGAGGGCTAAACTACATATATATGTACGTGCACGGTGCGCGCACGCTGTCTCGTTCCCGTCTCTTCGCACTCGTGGTCCTCGCCTTCTATCCCGAGAATGACGCAAGGAGAGTGAGAAACGACGCGCGCTGTCACACACAGAAGAAGGATGCTGAGCGGAACGAGAAAGGAAGAAAGCAGTGTGGCTGATGCGCAGACAGCGTCAAGCTTCTATAAAAAATATAATATCATATAAAAATACCATCAGTTTATAAGATATAAAAAAAAAAATGGTCCCTTAAAAAAAAAATCCGTATCTCGATAATATGTAAATATTTCGTTTATTGACTGATCGAATAAACAATAAAACCATAAGTTTTTGCAATTTTTATTTGGAAATTTGGATTTTTTGTCAAATACTCGATACGATCTGTCATCGAGAGAATATTTCTTATCGAATATGATCTTGACATAAATGAGAAAGACATTTTTTCGTCTTATTTTTCAAATATCAAATTAATCATAACTTTGCTCCGTTTCCACGGATTTTTATTTAAATATAGTCATTTCAAAACGTCGCGAGTAGATTTCGATAATCGTCGTTTGATTTATCTCAAGATATTAATTTTAGTAAACATACTAATTTTAGATGTTAATTTTAGTAAACATGTATGCAAAAAAAAATGTCAAAAATCAATTATCCGCCTTAAAGATAAGTGAACATGTTTTTTTTATCTCAACCTAATGAACGAAGCGCCAATTTTTATTTTTGAACCATTACAGAGAAAATTATTACAGCTCGTTCGAAAAACAAAGAGACAGAGGGTCTTATTTAATGAACTAATTTCAGTCGTCAAATTATAATCTTTATATTTTTTTTTCTCGACACATTTAAGTGTCTTTTGGAATGACATTTTTTTATTTATTCTATTAACGTTTGATGTAAATTTAAAAAAAAAAAAAAAAAAAAAAAAAACAAACAAACAAACAAACAAACAAACACACATTTAGTCTAGGCATCACTAATTTTCGTGTACGAGACAGATTCTATCTTTTTCGTTCTTTCTATAGCTATACCGACTCGTTTATTCTCTCACACTCACATAACCCGACGAACGGCTCTACGGCCTCGAAGGGGTAATCTCGTTGAGCGCAGTGAGAGGGGAAAGGACAAGGGTGTCAGGCGCACGTGGCTCTCGTTCACTCGTGTACTCTCATCTACAGTCGTTGGCCGCTGCTACCGCTGCCGTGCGGTAGCATATTCCTCTATCGACACTCGAGCATTTCACCATTTGAGCAGTGAGTTGTACTATATGCGTTCGAGAGTCAGAGTCAGAAGCCTCTGGTATCTCAAACCGAACGGTCGTTGTATACGTAGTACACTCTCCTTCGTGTCAACTTTTTTCGCACTTTCAACCTATTTTCAGTTAAAATTGTACAGCGTCATGACTTTCTAATTAATAAAAACTTCGTTGCCAAGTAATTAAAACACTTAAACGACACTCAATCACTTTTTAGTAATCGTGTAAACTGAAATCATCACACGTGGGGAAGCAGTTCAGACAATGGAAATAGTGAATGGTTCATCGAGATATACTTTTGACAATTTTTTCATTCACTGATTCTCAAGTTATTCACGACGGATTATATACTTCAATTGCGGTGCCAGTTATGTAAGTGCAAATTATCTCCTTCTCGTAACGTAATTTAAAGAAAAAAAAATCATTTTCATACAGCTTTTTATTAATTGTATTTAATAACTTGTTTATTTTTTTTTATATCTATAGATTCATTTGTTTTATCTACTAAAACGATAAAATTATCATTCTATGATGATTCTTTGTTACTAAATCAACATTTATACAGTCAACTTTATAAATAATTAACCAAATGCAGCGTAACATAGACCGTACTAGTCAAACAATTACGTAGAATCGTCAATTACATTGTTCGCTGTATAACTGTTTATAAAAATAATATAATTCTTTCATTTTACATTTATGCTGTGTGTTGAGATGTAAAATAAAATATCAAAAGCATAACGGTCACTGTGCGTTACTATTGTATTCTATGATGCCATAATGGGCTTTGGTTAGGGGTAGATCTCCCATAGACTATACGGTTCCATTGGATAAAATCTCCCCCTGGAGACATACCAAAGCCTTTTATACATAAAGAAATAATCAATCAAATGAATAATACATTTTTAAAATAATGAAACATTTAACGGAGATTTATTTATAATGAATTCAAATACTAAAAATAGTTTTTAGTAATCATCTTATATAACATTAAAGATAACATATAATGTTATCTTTAATAACATTATGTAACACGATTATCGTTATGCGTTAAACAATTTATTAAATATGTTGTAGATTGAAATAAGTAAATCAATTTGTAATAACAAACATTTGTTTACGCCGTAGGAATTGTATACGTTCAGTCATAGTTTATCATATTTCGTTCTGTCAAGAGTTCAATGACCGTAGTCATTACGTGTTGTAGGAGAGACAAGTAGAATTGTAAAGTATTTTAACAGTGAAATTAATATGATGTAAGAAGAGAGCACAGTAGAAAAAATAACAACATGAATATATTTTTATCATCAATTACACGAATGTCGAAGGTAATTGACGATTTTACGTCATTGCATAGCTAAAACGGTTTAAGTTACGTCAGGTTTTACTGGTAATTATAATATTTGACAATAAATGTTAATATTATTGTTTGACATTGTGGTTAAAGAAAAAATATAAATATTCGTTCAATAAATCGATTTATGACGCTTCTAAGAAATAAAAATAAACGTCATTATTTATATTAAGTTATAATAATTTAAAAGTATTTTCTTTAATCGAATAATCGCAGATTGTTCAATTGTGAAGGGAAGTTGAATCAAAAAGGGAACGCGGAGATAGGGTCTTGAGAGAAACTCGTGGAGAGAGGGTAGAATAGGGGTGCGCTGTGAAAATGGGGGGTTCTGGCGTATAGTTTGGTCTTTCGGTGACCGACGTCTATACTATGTATATACATAGGCAATGGTATAGTACCAGTGGCAGCGGTTGCACGTGCCGAACCAGTCTGGGCATATAGTCACTCGCCCACTTGCACAATGAAAGATCATCGTAAACGACGATAGGCTTTCTCTGTGTTTGTATATATGCGTGTGCGCTCCACGTGCCTCCAGCCGACCCCATTGTCTCGAGCGCATCGGAACGACGTTTAGTTGCGCGGAGAGTTGAAACGAGACCCTCGAGCATCGATGTGATACTACACCTCTGTCTTTCTCTCTTGCTATATCGCGATTGTTAATGCCGATATCTCTCTCACACTCATGGGGGATCACTCGGTATATCACAGCACCTTACGGTGGAGTCAACACCTGGTCAACAGTCGTATCGTCCATATCGCTTTATTGAATATATGTATACTCTTTTCTTTCACCTGTAATCTGTCGCGGAACATGCGATACGTCAGACGCGGGTTACGAGCGGATAATCGAAACGTCTAACTAAAGCAAATATGTATTTTTTTTTCTGGGTTTTTTTAATTCTTAATTGAAAAGTTCATAACATTCGGATTCAGATATATGTTAAAAAACAAAATATAATTATAATGAAATGTAAGAGATAATTTAAAAAACAATAGTTTATACGGTTGAATTACGATTGTTGTTGCAGTTTTTTTTTACAATAAATAACAATAAGAAAATATCTATGCATTGTTACAGTTATCATAATAAAATACTTTTTTTTTAACGTCGATATGAGGTTGATGTAAAATCAGTGGGAGTATGGAATTCTATACCAGGAACTCATTATGTAGTCAAAGCTTTCATTGCATTGAACAATTTATACTTTTTACAGAAATGATTACACACATGTAATTAAAAGATATTAACGTTTGGTAGAAAATTTTTGTTAATTTGTAGAAAAAAAAACAAATATTGAACATAATTTTTAACAAGCTCAAATAACATTTCCAATCACATTTGTTTGTTCATTGTACAATGTATTATACAATATACAATGTAAAAGTTGATGTGGAAATGCATTGGTAGCTTGTGGTGATTTAAATTTTCAATTTACATCCTAAGCAACGCAATATTTTAATTCGAATTTCTATTTATGTCACTTGAACGATAAGAGACCAAGCATTTGTGAACACTGATTAAACTCCATATTTTTGTTTTTATTTTATTTATACTTGTACAAATAATTACATAAATTTAAGAAATATTACAAATCAATGTTAATGATAATGAACAAAAGTATTTTATACTTTGAAGATATTTAATTATAATTTTTAAAAGTAATAACTCATTTTCAGGAATCTAATCCTTGAACTTCATTCTGCAATCTTTCGAACCCAGTCTAATTTTTTTTTACATATTTTTAATGCAAATAATGCAAAGCAAACTTTTTTCAAGACATTTTAAAGTAAGTCCACCGATTTCGGTAAAAAGAGTTTTTACTTAGTTTTGTTATAATACTAAAAAAAATATTGAAACGGTGTTCCGATATTATGAAAAAAAAATGCCCAAATGCAAAAAAAAGAAATGAAATGGAGAAAAAAATCGTTTTTCACACTTTTTATTTAAATAAAAAAAGGAAACTTCGATAATTTTTTTATATTCAAATACAGACATTTTTCTTATATAAACAGAACTATTTTTTGAGAACATGGTTTATACTGAAATCGATTGACCCCATGGCCTCCCGCTCCTTAAATAGATAAATAGCATTGAACGAAACACGTCGGAACCGAATAAAATCAGCGTGACCAATTAGTACGAATTCAAGTTAACCAAGTTAATGAAAATGTTGTAAACCCTTAATTATGTAATTAAGAATATTGGATTCTCGTGTATCTTGCAATTGAATTTGTTGATATAAAAGTAATATAAATAATGTCCTCAACTTTTCAGTGTATCAGTTAAAGCACAATCGCAAACACGACACCCAACGTGTCGTCGCATTATCAGTTCCCGACACAGTCGAGAGCTAGATTCCCGCGAGGTGCGGCGGCAGACTACATCGGGGACTTGTGAAGTTCCGCGCACTCGGGTTATCCTAAGACCGGAGATAACTCTTCATTCCCACTTGTGGTTACTCGGAGCTGACTCATATTTAACCGGACACACGCTACTTTTTTTCGATTTAAAATAGAAGATAACGATTCGTTGACTTAGAAAGACGATTATCGGTCATACACGTGTGTTAGCTGATCCACGTGTCGCTTCCGCTCGAAGACTCGACGATTAGTAACAAGTTTCATACCCGACGCAAGGCCCGACGATAACATTCCGGCTTATCGACAAAGGTATAAATTCTATAAATAACTTGTGTAGAATTTTCAAATTCCTGGTTGTGTTATTAGATTAACTAGACGGAATTGTAAGTTTGTGTATTTTAGGAATAAATATGGACTTAATGACGAATCGAGGTAATATTCGTTTAACTGTTTCGTGCCTAGAGGTTTGTCAACAAACAGTAATTAAATTATGGTTATTCAGTGACGATGATATAGAGAGAATAAACGATTTAATGAAAGGTGCCAGCAATACCCTATGTGTGCAAGTAGGATAGAGAGAGAGAGAGACTGGAGCGAGGAATGGAGTAATTTGCCTTTTAAACATCTAATAATCCATGGCAAATGGTTAACTATTTTTTATCTGCTATTCGTTGAAATATTTTGTGTAGCTCGTAGCTTTTTCGTTTAGTTACAACGGGTAACACACTCGGTGTATCAATCGAACGAGAGTAAGAGAAACAGAGAGATAAACTGAGAGTGGAGTCTGTCTTTTTTGTTCTCATACGATTGATACGCCGAGTGTATCCCGGTGCAGGGAAACGAAGACGCCATTTGTCCAACTGGATATATTTTGAAAGCTCCCGAATGTGTAACTCAAATGCAATTTAAGTTTTTTTATTCATCGCATGTTGCATATTTCCGTATGAAACCAATGCAATACAGCTTGTGAAATCTGATAAACTCTTTTATTTGTCTGTAAAGGAGAACATTTTTTTTTTCACTTCAACAAAACTTGTTTTTGGTAACAATAACTTTGTTATTGTACAGAAAATCTATAAGTGCAAACAGAAAAAAAATTGCTACGTTAGAGCAATTGATTTTGATATGACGAGAAAACTTATTTCAATTACCAGCAGCGATTTAGTTGATTACGGGAACAAACTACGCCTACTATTAGAGCAAATGAATAAACTATTGAGAAAAAAAAAACGGAATATCAGTGTATTACGGAACTAAGCCGTTTTCTTAATGTAACAAATTATATTGTTACATTATCAAAGTATGTTTTGATTGTCGAGTCAAATAGTTTCAGTCGAAAGAGTTTATACACACACACACGGACAAAGTAGTTTTGTTATTTTAATTAATTACGATAAGAAACATTTTTGCCTCACCCATCAAATTGTTTTTTCCATGTAAATAATTTTATCCTGTTTTTCCCCATGGAAATAACATACACGCCAAATGTATTATTTTATATATAACAATATACGTTATATATAACGACAAAATATTCTCTATGCTTTTAATATATTTAATATATCCGCCTTATATCAGATTTATAGAGTATATCTGAAATATATAAATATTTAAAGATACACGATAAATATATAATAATTATATTTTATTGCAAAAAGTTTTATATCTCGTGTATATATATATATATACATTGTTGACATAAACTATTTTTCCGTGTCGATATTTACCATGAATAACCAATATTTTCATTGAGGCAATAAAAAAAAAAAAATTTTAATTTGCACATTGCTTTCCACGTGTTACCCGGCAACCCACAGATTCTCCTCTATCGGTAATAATTATCTCAATTTTGGTTTCCTAATAGAGGAAGTGGTATTCAAATTTTCAATAGAATAAAAATCTAGTAAAATCGCTAATTTCATACAGTTTAAACCCCTTAATCGTTTTTCACAAAATCCAGAACTAAATATCCTCGTACTCTGAGCAATTTGTATCCCAAATTTCAGTTTGATACATAAAAATTTGCTAAAGTTAGTGCAAACATAAATTTTATTGACAAATTACAAAAATGCATGGTTCAATAAAATCTGCACGCCTTGATCGATTCATGCCAAACTCAATAGCGAACAACCTCGTCTTCTGGCCTATTCTTGTAGGACATTTCAACTCGATGAGTAAAAATTTACGAAAGCTAGAGAGCGGACCTCATTTTTTTTGAAAAATTCAAACAACCATAAAATGAAACACACGTTAACGATTTGGCCGAAAATTACAGCAAACCGAATGGGGTTGCGACCCGACCAGTGTTCAGGATGATCGATTGACCCGTTCTCGAAATAAATATATTCATTGTAATTTTGCAAGCTCATCACACACACACACACGCACACACACACACACACACACACACACACACACACACACACGCGCGCGCGCGCGCGCGCGCGCGCGCATACATATACATGCACGGTCATTTTTTCTAAATATGATTTCTCGACAACAAAATCTTGAGAAAAATGTTTTTTCATGAAATCATAGCTTCCTTTATGAGGAAGTAAAATTATAAACTTGTAAAGATAGGTTAAGCATTCTTATATCATGACAAGTGAAACGATTTGTCGGTGACTACTTTAACGTGATTATCGTCAACATCTGCAGGGATAAGCTCTTACAATGCACTTTATTATCATATAAGTACAAATGTATTTTCCTGAAATATGTATACATGCAGGCAGTGATTAGAATGAATGCCAATCTTCGCGAATTTATGGATCGAATAAAAATAGCTTCGTACCGTCAATTTCATAATTGAAAAAGCTCACGAATCTCTTCTAGTTAGGATAAACAATTTTTTATTTTCCTAATACTTAATACAAATTGTTTATACTTTCGTGCGAGTCATCGTATAAATGAAATTTTTTTAAAAACAAGTTTATCACTTGTTAGCTATTTTATTTTGCTGTAGGTATGTTGCGGTTGTGTCGATTTAACTTTGACTAAACTGTCCCTTTGAAGTATTATTGAAATTGATTATTATTTATTATTTAAATGTGTCAAGGGGCTGGAGAGGAGAAAGCGAGTCTTCACCGATTAGAGTTTAAAAAAGTGTCTTTTTTAATCGGTAAAAAATCATGAAAAATACCATGCGATATATTGTTTGTAACGGTGTTCTCATCGTGTTTAAAAAATCCCAGATCTGAATACTACAAATTGTAAGCAAAGTTTATGTTTTTTTTTGGTTTTTTTTTTCCAAAACGAAAATATTTAAAAATATTTAACTCGTTTTACAATTTTTTATATTCGGATTTCGAAATTTTTGTACAACATCAGAACATCGTTACGAACATTCATTCGCCTGTAATATTTGGTACGCTTTTATTTACCGATAACAAAAAAAAACACTTTTTTACTGAAATCTTTGGGAAAAGAAAAAAAATTGTTTGTTAACTTTCATTACGAGCAATGTCAGTTATCGTGGAAATACTGAAATTTCTGTTAACGGATATACAGAAATGCGAGGCAAATTTCAACAAAGATTACAAGCATCACGAGAAAATAGAATTGCACTGAAAGTTTTATTGGGTTTATTTATCTTAGCTCTCGGAGGAGTTCCCCTCTCGAACGACAACTCCTAAAGTCAGCACACAATCGCGTGCAAACGCCCCCGTCGACACGTGTGCCTACTGCACAAAGGGCTCCTGAAAGTCCTGCTCGTTCAAGGCCAACTACCGTGTCCAATTTTTCTCCTTGCAATAAGCGCTATACTCGTTTGCTTCGTTCAACGACATAAACTACTTTCGTTACAAAACAAGATTTATTAAATTTATTTATTATTTTATTGTTTCAGGCTTTTTGAGCGAATTGAAAAGAAAAAATATGGCACCGGTAGTTTGTCTCCCAGATATTACTATGCCCAGAGTAGACGCAGCTTGTCCCTATGCGAGACGAAGACAAAGAAGTCGCGTCGGTGGAATTGGCGGAAAGCATCGAGACGCCGAAATGAGACAGATGCCGATTGCGAGGGTGCAACGTGGATCATTGTATGATACACCCCCAGCGAGTCCTATTACCGCGCCGGACAGTCCGATCGGTGCCTGCTTTCCCAATTCTCCGGAGTCTTCGCTCTGCGCGAGAATTCCGTACGAGCGTGAGGATCAGTGGATCATTACGAAACGTCGACAAGGTATAAAATTTATTTTATTCTGAAAGAAATTCAAAAAGATTTTTAATCGGTACGAGTGTCGTTATCATCCGAATCAAAATTATTTTGATTAATGAAAAATTAACAAACCAAAAGTAGGTTCAAATTATTAATTCCAAAATTTGGTTAATTTTAAAATAATTTTGTACCTTGAAAATTACGAAATTGCTAATGGATAAATATTTCTGTGATCCCTGCGATAGCCATTGATACACTGAATAACGTGTAAAAAGTTTAACACGATTGGTCGAATTGTTTTCTTGCAACACCTGCGCCAGTTGGAAAAAATTACATTCTAAGAAATTGAATTTAAATTGCCGGCGCGCCACTCTGAGAGCTCCGCCTTTTCTGCAACTTTTCGCTATAGAAGCCAAATTAAATCGAATCAGAACAGAAAACTTTGCTAATGCATTTTTAATTGAATATAATTTCGTAAAATAAAAATGAAATGTTCGGTTTTTCCAAAATTTCACTATGGACTTGTGGAAATGCAATGATCCCTATTAAGATTATGTGGCACATGTATAAGGACGAGAGAAATATAAATAATTGCACTCACGACGTCATACGAAAGAAACACTCGGAATATGTTTCACATCATCTTAATAGAAAAATATTAGAATTTATTAATCAAATTTAATAAAACGTTTTACTCTTTTTTTTTTTTTTTTGAAGGCCTCTTAAATATCGTGGCAAGGACCGTAGCCCTGGTGCGAAGGAACTATATTCTCGAAAAAAAGGTGGAAGCACTGCGCCTTGAGACCCGAAGTTTTATCAGATCTGTGCTAAAAAATCCAGGGAACAATGGTAACGAGAGGCGGCAAGAAATAACGGTCTGCAGCACAGATTCAAAAGCGGATAACGTAATTTCGTCGTCGACTGATAGAAAGTCCGCACGACCCTTGGCATCTCCTACTTTAGGAGCGCACGTTTACGAATCGAGAAGAATAATTTGCACGGATAAGACAGCCGTGACGTCAACATGCAACTCAAAAAGTATGGAACGCGAAGTTCGATCTGCGGACACGCTGGTTCGTTAAGCAATTATTTGCGAAAGTATTTTTCTCGTTATATTTTCTTGTAAGATTTTTTTTTTTTTTTCATTTTGTGTACGAATTAATTAGCGCGGAAAATGCGTTACTCGGCGCACATGGTTTTTGGAATCATATCACGTCAGAGACGACAGGCGCTCAAATATAGATCGGAGCTGCGAATTAGAAAACACGGTAAATCGACTGATCCTCTGACCTTTTGAGTGCAAAATTTCAGATTATGTTTTTCGGTTTAAAAAGATTTAAACAAAATAAACAAATCAAAATCAAAGTGAACTTCAATTTCTCTCAATACGATTCACATATTATTCAATGTTTTATTATTACCGGCTTGCAGAAATTTTCAATTAAAGATGTCTTGTTTGTAAACACAGTGCCTAGGCGGCATTGATAAATTATTTAAACAAGTTCGTTCAAACAGAACAAAATATTCCTTCATACAGAAAAATTTTAATAATAATTTATTCGCAAAATGTGAACATTTTATGTAACTATTTCACAAGTTCTATTTACGGACGACTCTTGTTTCAAGTGTAATCCGCAAAAGTAATGAAATTTTAACAATTCACTTTTTTTTTCCCCCCAAGAGATTTTCTCCTGAAGTAAATTAATATTAATTTCATATCGTCGAGCTGCTGAAATTTTTCTGTGAAATTAACATTTTTAACGGGACTGTTCTCACCGGATTTTAACCATTGATTACTTTTGTTTTTATATTTTAGTAAAAGAAAACAAAAGTTATTGCTCAAAGAAAAAAGAGATCTCGGGGACCGTTTACTTTTCGAATTTTTATTCGCAACTGCCGAGAGCTTGATTGCTATAACCACTGTACAATATAGTTATCGATGTTTCGTCGTAATATTGAAATCGACGTTATCGGTACTCACGCTTTATTTACAAAGCCTAGAACTTTTGTTAGATCTTTAAGAACCTTCGAACACCGTAACGCGATATTTTATAACGATATATTAAGGCATATTAATTCGTAGCGCTAACTGCTTCGTGATAGTAAGTAGGATTCTTCCAAGAGTAAATAAGAAAACGTATGCATTAGGAATAATTTAATATCGATAAATTTCTACTACACACTAGAACGTAAGAGAATATCTAAAACCTATAAGCAATGGATTCTATCCTTTTAGATTAATGATTATCGAACTGACGGTGTGATAATCACAGTACTTTAGGATCTAATTGCCTGCTAGACTATTATCAATAAGAGGCAAATAAATTTATTGAATACGTGCTTGTAGGAGCTTCTTATAAGCACATATTGTTTCGAAAAGCTATGTGATAAGTCAGACAAAGCAAAACAAGTACAAGAAATGTTTAATATGCGGTATTTGGATTGAAGCGACGTTTTACAATGTAAGCGACATGACGATTATTCACTCGGACGAGTACGTGAAGTTGGTTCACCGCAATTTCAGAAAAAATTCTTACCGTTTTGAGGTGTAAGAAAAGAATCAAAGTTGACGTTGCAAGAGTTTCAAGCGATTTGTTACCGTTAAAACTCTCACTCGATTTTTGTTCGAGTAATCTTCGATGATTTGTTGCGATATAAATTGTTGATCGGTCGAGACATTTTACACCGCAATAGAGTTAAGCGTAAAACGTGCTGAGGCTTACAATTTACCCTTTCACCGAGATTTCCTCCGAGTGCGATTCCGAGCATCCAGAGATATTTTAATTACGTCGTTCGAAACAACCAGTACAAAGAAATTATATGAAATCTTAATGATTATTACTACACTGTGAGCATATCTTCACAGGGAATGTATAAAGATGACGATTGTCCCAAAAGACGATGAGTCTGTATATCAACAGACAAGACGATTGGCTCCTCCTGAAATAGAAGAGGTGAATGCTCGATGATTTTTCGATGTTGCGTTTTCGATTACGTGGGTCCAGTCGTTTCGATGATGAAGAAAGACGGCCCAAAGAGACTTTGCGTAGATTGCCGACACATGTAGATGTGTTTAGTTCTAGACTGCTACCAACGCGCATGTTCACCAGCGATAGTAGCAAAGGATCGACTTCGCGATTGGAGAACGTCCAAGAAGAGGACGCCAAGACGTGCAGGATATTCAATCCAGCAGAACAGGACCAAGTTAGCGACTATAACATTCGTGGATGGCTGCTGTTTCGAGAAATCGATAATAATGTCCGACTAGTGGTTCCGAAAGGAACGCGCTTTTCGATTATTAAATAATCCGCACGGGAGAAGGCATTTTTCCGTAAGCAAATTCGATGGTCAAAATCTACGATCACATGACGAGATGATCATCTGTAATTATTTCGATTGTGTATTGGCGAAAAATAAAACAAGGAAGACAGGGGGGACATCTGAATCCGATCGACAGGGGACAAGAACCACTGGATACCTTCCACATCGATTATTTGAGTCCTCTATCAACAAAAAAAAGGAGCAACTGGCATATTTTCATCATTTTCGATAATTTCACGAAGTTCATGTGTCTGTACGCAAACGAATCAACAACGATGGCTGAGGTGTTAGACTGTGGAAACAGGCGGTAACTTTTGGAAATTTAACAAAAATCTTCTCTGGTTGTGGAACAGCGTTCACGGCGGAAGGTTTTTAAGGTCACTAAACGCACGTAAACGTTCAAAGCCTGTGCACGTGGAGTGTGCAGATTACAAATTCGTACCATTGCTCACGAAGTTATCAGCATCGAAGCTCGAAGAGTAATTAAGATATACCCGCACAGCTGTATTCGAATACATCATTACACCGAAATATCGAGTTGACGTCATTCATTTTGTAGCTTAGCTCAAGCACGTATTTGTGACGATCCAAATATCGATCCACGAATTCATGGAGCCCGAGTAGATCGTTTCTTTCGAATGAAAGAGCGACGAACTATGATTTCAAGCCGAGAATATTAAAAACATTCAGGAGCCTTTTTTGTTGTCATTCGGCAAGCTCACCAAGAGCCCGGATGGAAACTCGTGTTAAAGCATCTCAGACCATAGGAGATAATGAGAGCTTTACGTAATAATCGAGGTCGCGAGGCCGGAGAGCAATAAGGATCATTGCGAATTTCAATGGCGGCCAATTACATTAAGTTTTAGGTCCAATATGAAAAAAGCGAGACCCCTAAAGACGACGCGGATCATGAAGATCGATACATCGATAAGGCATTCGGGCATGACGTCGTTTTTATACGATGCAAATCTACACACACCCACCCACACACACACACACACACACACACACACACACACACACACACACACAATGGTACACATCCAAACTCGATACAACAAAACTGTATACGCCGAACCCAACACAGCAAAATACTACAGAGCATCAACTCGACACAGCAAAACTGTACATGCACCAAACTCTACAAACTCTATACAGCATCAACTGTACACAGTAATAACTATACATAGCCGGTATTGTTTTGTTGTGTGCGAGATGATGCTGTGTATAGTTTAGCTTCGTATAATTTCTGTGTAAAGTGACACCCTGTAAAAAAGATGTTCAGTCAACCATTCGGGGTCGAACGTTAGTGCAGGATCGAGCGTAAGGACTGTTTGTGTATAGCTGCGCTTCCGGAGTTTAAACAATTACAGTAGAACACGCGTTGACTGATCTGAGAATTGCGCGAAGGCCGTGTTGGTAGAGCGACGTAACAGAATAAAGGGAGGCACTTCACGCAACACACTGGCATAGAGCAGACGCATTGACGATAAATTTTATATTGTAATTAAAATAAATATTTACGTTTATTCTTATCACATTATCGCGTAACTCTCTCCTAACCCTCCAAAAAGAAAATAACATCAATTACAGCAAGCCTCCAAGCTTGAATTCCGCTTGTACACGGATTGTGTAATATTTGTTTATTTTTTATGACAATGTTCTGTAACATAGCACTTGGGATATATGCAAGACCGTAGCTGAGTTTGCTGTTATTTAATTTTCTCAGCACTAATTAAATCTTTATTACATTTTGGAGTTTACCGTGACCTCCTTCTGAATAAAAATCTATCGTTGAATGTTTAATATTTCGATTACGTTAGCATTCAGAGTGTTTCTACAGTAAGAACTAGTAAATCTGCACTCCAGAAACCCTAAAGACTTTCGATCATATGATTTAATTAGAGAAGTTCAGACCTTTGCATATCAAAAATGTCTGCAAAATTTCCTCCCATAAAAGTGTCGAGAATAAAAAAACCGCAATCTTTTTTTCAATCATCGAAGAAGCATATATGTACTGAACGTTTGGATATATTTCTGAATCAATCCATAAAATTTTGAATGATTCGGGTAGTATGTGAATATGGAATTGCTTCCCCAATTAGCTGGTTGCCTAAGGAACGTTATCTCTTTTCGTATAAAAAGGAATTGAACGCGCATCGTATACACAAGATGCGAAAACAAAATAATTCCGTAATGTTTATTAGAAATTATTTATTTATTTATTTATTTATTGTGTTTCCTACAAGCTGTATGTTTAACCGATTCACAGCCAGAACCTTCAAAGTATTATAATAAATATCTTGTACAATAAAAATACATTCAAGAATCAATCGTTCGTGTTTCGTTATATACTTTCGTCAATTCTTACCAGTAATACTGGAAATACTTCCGTGTGAAGTCATTGCGCATATTGGACTTTTACGGTCTACCATATACGGAGATTCAGTGGGGGTCGGGAGACTGCGACAGGAGAACAACTAGCACCCAGAATTGGAGCAAAGCCTGAAAAAAGAAAAATGTTAGTTTTGTATATTCTACCTTGGATTCAATTAATTCTTATATCATTGATCGATTATCTTGCCATATAAATAATAACGAATATTCTTGCGAGAGGATAACGACGCAGAAAAATTCCGGTGCGAACGCTTATCGCATCGAGGGTCGAGTAAGCTCGTTTGACTCTTCTAGCGACTGTAGTATCGAACGGAGTCTCCATAAAGAACGCCGGTACTTGAGCTTTCGCGTCGTCGGTATCGTTTACGCTGTTGTAAGAGCCATTTCTCCTCGAGTTTGCCAGAATCTTTCGGTATTCTTGCTATTGAAGTAAAAAGAAGCGTAAAACATTTTATTAATCAAAATTAAATAGATGTTTTGTGGAAAAATCTTCAATAATATATTTTTTTAATTAACAATGTATAAAAAAATATTTTACCTCCATTTTTTCAAGTTGCAATCTCAGAGCATTTTTTTCGGTGGTTAAACTTTCGAGAGCCTGTTGTTTCGACACCAGAGTCTGTGTAAGAGTCGAGAGTCTCGATTCAACGGCGCTGGAGGGTGTGGAAGCGGCAGAGAGTTGCGACCGCAGCCGTGTAATCTCCGTTTCCTGCTTTCGAAATTTCACGGACGCGCTGTTGAGTTGACTCGCCAGTTCTTCTCTCAGAGCTCTGGATTCCTGTAATAATTACGCGAGACTTTCAAATTTGTGTTACGATTGGAAAAAAATGTATTAAAAACGAGGACACAGAGTAAAACCTTGTAAGTTGCTTCCTTATTCTGTTGGTCCGTCGTCCACACAGCTTCCTCCGTGAGGAAGTCTGAAGATTAGTTTTGGTTTCCTCATAGAGAAAGCTTTGTGAACGTTGAACAAAAATAATTTTTTCAAAAGAAGAAACGTTCGAGGTTCTACTTTGCATCTTTCTTTAAAAAATTTTAGAAACTCAAATTCACCGAATTTTTAGTAATAAAGAAATTTAAAAAATGTAAGTAGACTAGAATCTCATTGTTGAAATATATTTTAATGAAAAATTTACGATTTACGAGTTGCTGGTCTAGTATGTTTGCAAGCCTCAGCAATCGTTAATATAAAAATTCGAACAATTCCGTCAATTTTCACCAAATTTCATACCAAATATCCCTGAACGTTATTGTGTAAGTGTGTCAAGTTTTAGTTCGCTTCGTTTAATATTCCGCAAGTAGAAACGATTCAAACTTGATAAGTTTAAATTTCTATAAAATTAGAACCCCTCTACCGATGGTCACCAAATTGAATCTCTAAGATCCTTAAATAATAATAATAGCTCGTTACAGTAGAAAATTTGAGTTCAACTGGTTAAATTGCACGTGAGTTAGAGCGAAAACGTAAATTTTTAATTTGAAAACGTAGATTTCGGCCAAATTCAATGTCCAAATAAAACATCCTTTAACGTCGCTTTAGTTACAAAAACCGATTTATCGCGATTGCTTAAAAATGTTCAGAAATTAGAGTGCATAGACTTCATTTGAAAAATTTTAAATGGCATTAAATTTAAGTGTCTGCATACATTTTATTGAAAAATCATAACAATCAAAGGCGGGTTACGGCTTAACTTGTGTGCTAAATTTTAACACGGTTGCTTCAATGGTTTTTCAGTTATTTAGTTAGTGAGTCCATTGGATTTTCAAAGTTCTGCACACTCACACACACGCACATGCACGCACGTTCGGACATTTTTTCTAAACCACTGTTCTCGACGTTTTAGAAAATTTCAAGTATACTGACATAAAAAATTTTTTTAAAAATGTTCATGCAACCAAAGCTTCTTTAATGAGGAAGCAATATTTCAAGTTAAATAGGGAAACCTCTAATTGCACTTGAGCATCTTCCTCAGCTTCTATTCGCTTCCGTCGCTCAGCCGAAACAACGTCGTAGGCTTCTCTAGTAGCGTCGATCGACTTGCGACTCATTTCCTCAAGCTTCGAATCTGCGTTTATCAATTCCTCGCGCGACAATCGCAACTGCTCGCGTACCTGTTGGTTTTCATCCCTCAAAGCGTTGCACTCTTGTCTGCAATTCGACACGACAATATTTAATTCGTTTCGCGACATATTCCGGCAATTGATAATTAAATTCAAACAAACCAAGATCTTAAATAAATGTAAGTTGTATATTTATAATATTTAAAATAGAATTTCCTTGCGTAAACAAAAAAAATGTCAATCACACAAGAATAATTGATACCTCAATTGATTTAATTCCATGATCATGGTATCGTTCTCCGATCCCGCGTTCGAATCATTTCTAAGGTCAGCAATAAGTTTCTCCTTATCCTGCAAAGTTTTCATAGCTCTGGCTCTGTGTTGCTCTAATTCGAGTCTAGTGGCGTTGAGATCTGACCTGCTCCTTTCGAGTGCCGACTGCAGATCCTCCCACTTCTTTGAATTCTCCGAGCCCTCGATTTCCTGCAATCTAAGTTTCTCCCTTAAGACATGCATTTCTTTATGATGATCGGTTTTTTGTTTGCTGAGCATCTCAGTCTTGTCATTCAAATTTTTTCTGGCGTTTTTCAAGCTCTTTTTTGCGTCGCCGTCTCGCGACCTTTTTATCAAATTCTCCATCTCTAATCTCTGTTGCGTCAATCGGTACTCATATTCCTGTCTCATAGTGTTCAATTTCTGCTGAAAATTGCCGTGCTCGCTCTCGATAGATCTCTCGACGTGAGTCGTCATGAGCAATTCGTTGCGTAATTTTTCGATCTCGTTTCTGAGCATCGAATTCACTTTATTAACGTCCAGCTGAGAATCTTCGTTTAAAGAATCGTTGTCCGAAAGATCAAGGACTATTCTAAGAGGCTCCGGGCTCGTTCTATCACTGTGGATTATCAAATCTGATATGGAATCTGAATTCCCAGCAGAATGCTCCACTCGCAAGGAAGATGGAGTCGGAGGTCCGGTTATTATTTCATGCAGACTTTTCGTCGGAGTGTTCAGATATGTTATTAAATCTTCCTCTTTTCGTGCATTTAATATTGGCATAGAAGAAGTCATTGCTGTAGCAGAATTGGAGCGTGCAGCAAGAAAAGTATGCATCGGGGACTCTGTCATTACATCCTGCTCAATATTGGCATCCACGCTACAATAAAATAAAATTGTATTCATTCTGATTCAGATTTATGGAATTTGAAAATTATAATAATTACACAATAACCCATAGATATATGTTGTGATGGTAACACAAATGAATATTCCAAAAAAATAAACTATTAAAGATATAGTTATTCGCTTGTGATTACTTCTGTACATTTACTTTAGCACCATTTTGACTTTTTGCAATTCTAGATATGTTACTTTTGATTCTACGCATAAGGTACAGGCTTAAAGTTAGAAATATTGTACTACAGCCTGAGATACAACCTATCGATGTATGCCATTATGTTAAGAAGCTGACTAAAAGTTTTTATATCAAAAGAAAACAAAAATACCTGAGATGCTGCGGAGAGCGATTGCCGATACCCTGTGAAATTTGGTCATAATCATTTTTGCTCAATACAGCAGCAGTGTTCTGGTCTATCTTGTTGAGTAAGTTTTCGGCTTTGCCAGCAAGACCTGATAACCAGGCCATTCTTGATTTGAAAGACGTTGCCTTTCTCTGTTATTTGTTATAAACACAATTTTATATTCAGCAGCTTTCATCTGCCAAGGTTATACCCACAAATAATACTTTCACTTACTAAACAGTGAGCTGTCACCTCATTTCTCTTGTTGTATACTTAGTTTTATTACTCTTAACTAACTAATTATTTGCGATATTAAAGTACCATCAATAGCACGATATTAAAAGCTGTTACAGAATAAAAGACTTTTGTGTAGAAAGTGTTCCACGTATGTAGATAATCAAAACAGCTGATCGTGACTGTCAATAGCCAAACAGTAATGAAAAGGGTATGTGATTTTCACACTATACGCTGTACGCATGATGAATGCGGTTACATACTAATACACGAGTGTTGAATGTGCAGCAACACGCGTAAAATATAAAGGAGCGAGTGTGCACGAGAAACACAGTCACCGTCCGAACTTAGATTCTGCAGTTTTCATCTGTCAAGGTTATACCCGCGAATACCACTCTCACTTTTTCAACAGTGCGCTTAATTTCTCTTGTTGTATTCTTAGTTTTATTACTCTTAACCACGGCTTTACGTAGACCGTTCTCTTAAAACACTAATCAATTGTGATGTTAAAGTACTACGAATCGTACGATATGAAAAGCTGTTATGAGATAAAAGATTTTTGTGTATAAATAAGTGTTTTACGTTTATAGATAATCGGAACAGCTGAAAATCGCGACTGACAATTACTATACATCAATGAAGAGGTTATGTGATACGCTCCACGTATGATGAATGCGGTGACATATTAATACACGAGTGTTGAACGTAATCTTCTTTAGGACGAGTTTCAGCGAAACATGTACCACGTGACACATGAGTGCGAGAGAGATAACTGCTAATTTTCCAAACCATGCCATTACGAGACTATTGATATTTCGGAAAAAAGCAAATTTTTATACAATGCACAGGACAACAGGCTATTGTCTAGATCTTGTTTATTCCCGGAAATGTCTGCACTCTGCGGTATATGAAATCCATGGGTTACAGTTTTTGTTACCGACTGAGTAGGTTTCGCCTTCCCTTAAGTCCTCTACCACTCATGTGTCACGTTGTACACGTTTCGCCTTAAAAGGATGCTGGAGTAGATTTTTTTACCGACTTTAGTCGGTAAAAATAGGCTATTTCGTAGTATACTCTGTGCTTCGTCAATATGCTGCGGATATGCTTGAAACTGTAGAATTAGAGTCTAATGTGAACAAAAACTATATGACGTCCTGTCGAATGTCAGTTGAAAATGTGCAAAAACTGATAATAATCGTGTATTCCTGACCCTTCAAAAATTTTATATGGCCGCTCGAAATGTCAACAACATCAGTTTTGTAGGATATAAACTTTTTTGGAACTCACATGCGTCCATGATGTAATTCATTGATGTAATCTGGCCGGCAACGAGAATACGCGGTATACACTCTACGTTAATTTCTTGTGTGTGATCGACTTTTTGACGATATATAATGTTTGAAAAACCTCAAAGAATCGACGTCCGGTCCGCGGTTGGACGCATGTGAGTTCCAAAAAAGTTTATATCCTACAAAACTGATGTTGTTGACATTTCGAGCGGCCATATTGAATTTTAGAAGGGACAGTAATATACGATTATTTGCATTTTTAACACGTTTTTACCTGAAATGCAACCGGACGTCGAAGCGTTTGCGTTCGTATTATAATCCTGTACAACGCGAACCATATCCGTACACTACGAAACTTTTACCGAACAAAATCTGTAAAAAAATATACTCCAGCAAAGTGTTCTTGCTGGCACTATAGAAACACAGTTTCACCACGCGAACTGATCGACCATCGGTATTTTTGGCAATCGGTTATTTTAAGAAACATTTACTTTCCATTATCAGGAAATATTTACAACTGTGATAGTCGGATTATATATAGATAAGCAGAACAAATTGTACGTTTCGTATAATAATTTTATTACACAATAGACACAGTACGAATGTATATTCACATAAATTTAGGAAGAAATAAAAATAAAATTGTGATTTAAAAATAAGAAACAAGATTATTCAACTTCTACGGTGGGCAGTTTTTCCTTCACCTGTGTAGGATTTTTAGATACTTTGATGTATTCCTCTTCCACATAAGGATGGGCGGCAATGTATTCGAGAGCTCGAACTACCGACTGCGGAATCGGTGGTGGTGTTGGTAAGTGATCTCCCTGTGGTTGGAATCCATTCTCGTCCGCGACATAGGTCAGATAAATGGGAGTTCCGTCGGCGTCGACATACGAGATAGAACCGATAACCGAATGTATCGCGTCCTCGCCAATGACTTTGACCGTTCCTTCCTCTTGAACCTTTATTCCATTCTCAGATTGCCAGACGTTGTAGTACGAACCATCGGGATTGACTTCGGAATTCTGGCTGATGATTTCTATGAGTTTCTGATGATGGGAATCATCGGGATTCACTTGGGAGTGTTTCCTGGCGACATGGACGGGATTGCGGAGACCGGATACAACCGGTTCCACTCCCAATTGTTGGTTGGTAAGATCATCTCCAGGGCCTCCCCGGAGATGAGAATTGACTACCGGTTTAGCTACGAATTGTCTAACAAATGGTCGCTGGGTGTTAGGCAACGTTGACAGCGGGCTGCCCTTGACGAAGGAGCCTACCGTCGCGCACAATAGAACAACCTGAAATACATATGTAGGTGTACTCTCTATGTGTCGAAAGCATGCGATGCACGTGTGATCTTCGGTGACTCATTATAAACGATTAAATAACATCGGTATTCTATATAAGGTGACGCACAAATCGTTCGTGTTGTTATCTACAGCGTGCAATTTGCGCGATCTTTGAAACCTTGAACGTGTTAGCTACTACAAGGCCTACGTGGGATGCAAACAGGAAGAATAATTTGCAAATATTCTGATTTAAAGTTACGAAATTCAAGTGGTTTCGTTATAATTGACAGCTTGGAGAAGAAGCTTTTATAGTTTGAATGGGTGTGATGAAGAATATTGAAGAATTGTCACTTTTTTCTTTTAATATATTTGTATTTTCTCTATTCACACTCTTTCGTCTATCGCATTTCATACGTATAACGCATATCGTGAAAATTTTCGCCGAAAATCGACGTTGTACACATAATATCCAATAAGAGCCGACTTTGCAAGACATGCTTTGCCCAATGATCGACTTTGTAAATGGAGTCTGTATAGTATGAAATTATTAAAAAACTTTTCGTTTATCAAGCAGCATTGTTGATTTGCCTATTTAAAAATCGTGGGTTTTCTCATATCGACTTGATGTATCTACAACTTTTGAAGGGAAAGATTTTCGTATTTTTCAAAATTTAGCACAATGGAATGTATCTTCCTGAATTTTTTCGCATTTTTTCGAAATTTATTAAGACGATCTGTTATCCTTCGGTCGGTAATAAAAACTGTAATACAAATTTCACCGCTACGAATAATCTTTCGGATAAAAGAGAAAAACAATACACCGTTCTCGTCGTTTATTCGAAAGGTCAATCGTGGAGGAGAAATTAGCGATAGAAAAATTCTGCTATCTCGTATGTATAGCAATCTGAAAGAGGCAGACGACGTCTGGCATATCGTCTTAAGATGAGGCTCGATACCGATATTTTACCGCATTATGGAAATCAGATTTTTGCAGACACGTTGGAAGAGTGTCGTTCACTGCGTGAATATGGCCGGAAGTGAGCCCCACAAATCCGACAATTATCGGAATATCTGTGTCAGAAAAAAAATGTGTTAGAAATTCTTAGCTCTGTCATGACTCGAGCCTGCCCTTAAGGGTCAGTCAGATGCTTCCATTGCTAAAATATATAATTGATAATGTCGCGTTAAGGTAGGCTGTGACGACCGTTAACCGTGAATAGATATTTCACAGGGTTTATCTATATTTGAATTTGAAGTGTGCCGAACACGGGTTAGATACCGAAACAATATCGTGATCAAGTGGTTGACAGTTCTACCATATTATTAAAATCTTCAGAATAAACCGCAGTTCTCCATAGATCGATTTTATATTTTGTAAACTTCAAAAACCTTAAAAAAATTACGAAAAAAAAATGTTTGAACATAAAAAAAACTTTTATGTTTATAATGTAGACAAACAACCTAAAGCTGTGTAAATAATTAATACAACACAATTGATATGACCGCTAAAAAACGAAAAATTGCCACGATGACCATTTTTTTCGAATAAAATGCATAAAAGAAAATTGTATAAAAATTTAAGCATGATCGAAGGTTATTTGCGAAGAAGTAACATTTTTTTTGGATATTAGAATAATTTAAAGTACTTCGAAAAATTTTCAAATTGTTACATTCAAAAGTTCCATTAAAACCACAAATTTTATGTATCAAACATTTGTTTTTCCGTCTCATAGTTTTCCAAATATATTCAATTGATTTGAGAAAATGCTTGGTTATTAAATTGCTAAATCAAATATTCTGATTGATAAAAAAAAATGTTTTAAAAAAATTACATATAATTTCACGTACGTAAAGTTACATATTTAAAAAATTAAAAAATCTTTTAAAATATGTGAGTACATTGTCGAAATCTCGTGGAATGCCTCATGTAAATACGATGAAAAGTGAAGGGGAATCTCGTCGCAAGAATCTTTGATTATTTATTGCATCGACTGGGAAAAAACTTAATTCACAAAAAGATCTAAAAGACTTGGAATAAAAAATAACGCAGTTACATATATTCAACGTCTACGATGAACAAAAAAAAACAAATGAATTGCCAATTTACAAACACAAGTTAAATTACTTTTGGCGACACCAACATGAACGTTATATACGGTATAAGCAGTAACGATATAAATATCAATGTAGATAAATAAGAATAGGATGAATAATTCTCTAGAAAGATTGTTAGTCAGTGTTTGTAAAATAAATTTTGCTTCGGATCAAAGTCTAAAAATAATATACTTTAAATTGGCAAAGGCTACCCCTGCGGTGATTCAATCTCGTTGAATGATAGACAATGCGGAACACTCAAGGGCAGCAAAAATAAACTTCTTATCATGAGGCAAACGGCTGTGGGATTTTCAGTTGTCAATTACACAGTACTCGATAGTTCTTAAAATAAATAATTTAAAAAAAAAATGAAATAAAGATTGCATTGTGTCTTGATCTTTATGGAAAAGTAATGTATCCATATCCGTGAGGGCATCACCAGCTTAAGGAATAAATTAATTAATCTTCTATAGGACATCGTTTCTATAGGATGCTTTGAAATTGACAAAAGTTAGCATCAGGCCACTTTTCCTCAATGCACAATTGATATTACTGATACAAAAAAATTTCAAAATTGGAGTTATTTTGACTTTTTTCTTAAAAGTTATCTTTAACCAAAAAAAAAAAACTTTTACCCTACATATTCACATTATTAGCTAAAGGTGTTGCTTGTTTGAGATTAATTTATGTAGCAAATTGCAAAAAATCGAATTGCTATCAAATTTGAACACTTGTATCGATTTTCGGCAAATTGAATATCAAGCACCACTGAATATCAGTTCGTTTATGCAGAAAATTTGAGCTCAACAAAATTTTCAAAATCTTGTAAAATCCGAACGTTTTTTCAGATTGGACACAAATTCAATACCAATCGTCCGTGAACAGGTACTTCAGTTATGGCTTGAATTATGACAAACAAAGAAGCGCAACTGCTCTAAATTTGACCTGGCGTGTCATAAGTTATAGAAGTTTGAATTTTGCAAGTCACACACACACACACACACACGCGCGCGCGCACAAACATGAGGGCCTCGAATTTTTCTCTATGAGAAAATAAAAACATTTATTGTTGAATATTGTGAACGAAACTTTTTGATTGCTTAAAAGACACGTCACGTATACATTCCTAACGAAAACTGAGATTCGATCAGAAATGGAGTAATTCGCGATAAGTAAAAAATCTTTTTAAAAATCAACAACAGATACTGAGAACATTGAATTACGCAATTAATTCTTTGAACTTGGATAAATATTTAAATAGCACTGCACTTCGTAATCGTATGACGTGTACAAATGTAGCAATAAACATTGAAATAAGATTTTAATAAATAACGGTTGACTGAGCGACTACCCGAAAAAAAAATGTTTCAGTAATAAGCGACACGAGCACGCGTTTTCATTCAGTAATTATAAAAACGTTGTTAAAAGGACTTGACAAACAACACTTTTTCACATATAATTTTATAAATATTTCGTTCCGATTTGCGTTAAATATTATTTTATTTTTAAAAAAGCTTAAAACTACAGAAGGTAAATCGAAATAAAACACATTCGCGTATATATTCAACATTAATAATTTATTAATCTTGTAGATTTAATTAACGAATTATCAAATAAAGTTGAAAGGCCCATTTGATATCACCAATCATTCAATAAATACATTATTATATAAATACTAGAGAAAAAAATACATTAATATCAAATAGAAGATTAATTCTACTTTGGAAATCAGTACATAGACAAAATAATTTGAACAGCAGGTGGTATGAAAATAAACATTTTTCTTTTAAAATTAATTTTAGAAGATCTTGGCGATTCAGAATGAACGACGAATCCCATCAACGAGAGCACTTTGAAGATATAGTGAAACCTCGCTGGTGGTGAGCACCATATCGGTACCTGCGAAAAACCGATTTTTGTTGGCCCCGGGTTGACGTAGGTAAAGGTCGCGATTGTCTTGACCTTATCGCAACCAACGCACAGAGCGTGAACGCGGACGCGTTGATACTAGCGAAGGTGACACAAGTGGGGTTCCACTATAATATAAAAAAAAAATTATAAACCCATAATTTACATTTTGTAAACATTTTTTTGTTTTATTTTTCACGCAGCAATTGTTAAAGCTGCTTTAAGACTCTTCGTATTCATTACGATTTTATCGCCGGAAAACGAAGACGTTCGATCGGCACGATTCTTTCAGACGGAGCCGGAAGTTCGAGTTTCGGTGCAGTGATGGTCAAAACACCGTCGGACGACAGATTTGACATAACGCGATTGACGTCGAGTCCCTTTGGCAGGTCGTAACGTCTCATGAACTCTCGGGAGATGAAGCCTTGCTGATCCTTTTGCTCCTCGTGTTTAGCCTCGACGATTATAGAGTTGTCGATAGTTCTGACGATGATCTCGTTAGGGGCGAACTGCTGGACATCCAGAATCACCTGGAACTTGCTCTCGTCGTCGCGTACCTTGGCAGGACTGGGTACTTGGTCAACGAGACTTCTCCAAGGCCGAAAGTAGGGTCGGATGTTCCAGGGAAGATCTAGCGCGCTTAATAGATCGTCACGTTTGAGAGCGAGGCCAAAATGCTGGTCCAGCAAACGATGGGGCCTCTCGAAATCCTCCCACCAGTCGCGCCAGAGACTCGGCACCACAGACATGATTTTGGCTTTTCTTCTTTTGCAGTTGTTTCGATTGTTAGCGGATACAACGTCTGAGATGACGGATAAACGTTTTTGTATCACCGATGAAAATCGTTCAGCGATCGCTTTTGATCTATTTAAGTGATCCGTATGGTACCTCGGTTGTATTCAAACTGTCGGATCGTCTGCAACGAGCTCGGTTTATATTTGGCTGAGCGCACTGTATTCAAGAAGATTCCCGCGAAGTAAATTCACGCAGCTTAGCACGTTGCGCGTTGCGTGACTCTCAAATCATCCTGGTGTCTCATACACACTCCGCCTCTTTTGACATTACCGTCTTTGAGCGATTATATATATCGCCACGGCAGATTACAGCCTGGAAGAATGTTTAATTGTTTTTGCTTCCGCACAGAGAAGCTCTGTCTTTATCAACTTTTTTTTTCGACTTTTTCATGTCTTCAGATTTTTTCAGACATCCAAAAATTACATTTAAAAAAAGTCTGAATGTGTGTGTGCGTGTCAAATCCGAAAAATGTTAACCCATTTAAGTTGAGAACGCCTTAAGCTGTCAAGCTGAAATTTATCACGCAGCTAGAGAGGTCAATCCTCATTGTTGCACAGTGCTTCCTCGTTATTTTCCACCTTTCATAAAGCTCGATCAACATAGAGCTTCATTACAGACCTGGTGAGGTAGATGTACCGGTTGTGGACACGCTTTATCTTTTCCAAACTATAATATTTCATAGTTAGATAAATAACTATTGAAACAGTCTTGTTCTTATATTATCTCACCCGTGATGGGATACAATTTGATATTAGTGTGGAGACCTTTGACAATGAACGATCTTTAGTTTTATTTTATAACGTTTCGGTCCTGTCTCGGTGTCCGCATTAGATTTATTTTTTCGTTTAAATCTTATTAAGCATCGTATTGTTACAGAGAAATATTTCTGCTCTGTCTATTGTCAGTAGACTTGGCTCACCCGTCAACAATTATTTGAGATTATGAATCTGTCAGTTTTTTAATTGAATTTTCATGTAACCGAATGTGATTCATTCAATTATTAATTCACTGGTTTACCAATACAGTAAAAATCCATCCATCTGCGTTTTCTCAAATTTACCGAGAAAATATAACTTTTAAAATATTTACTAACTTTTAAACTAATTATAGTTGGCTCAATCAATTTTGTTTTCTTCATTTACATACAGAGTTCATACCATTATTATTCATAGATCATAATTCGAATTAAAAAAAATTTATTCGTGGCTTTGCAAATCTAAGGTAAGTTTTGATTCTTTTTCTCTAATCGAATAAGGATGGTCTAACGTATAAAGTATACCAAGTGTTAGAACTAGTATCATTGAATGGACTAAAGTGTGTGCAGAAAATTTTAGCGCATTTACTATCTCGAGGGTCACTGACTCTCGAACGATTTCAAAATCATATGCATTACGTAGGCAAAAGAACCTTCTCAAAGTTATCCCAACCGGAAATCCCATCTCTGATATATACACATTGAATAATACTATTGACAACGTCGCGACTCAATCGCGAGACGTATATCGCTCGTAATGCCAAGCAGCTGATGCACGCAATCAATAGACGTAATTGCATATTTATGTACAGTATCGTCAAAGTATAGTGGGCGTTGCGCTTTACTTTTTTTTTTCAAGTGACTCAAACGTGTAACATCTATTATTTTTTTCCAGTCGTTAAATTATTGATCTGTAGAAAAATGACACTGAGAAACATTTTTTTAGTCTTGTTTATAAAATTAGTAACAAGAGTTTTTCATCTTGTTTTTTTATCTGTGTGCACAAACGACATAATAAACGATACGATTGACTAGCCATCCGAGACGATGAATTCTATCCCCGAGGTCTTCTCGTTGTTTGAAGCTATAGAGCGTTTCAAGTACTCTAACTGTAATAGGGATTAGGTGTGTCACATGTGACGTGTCTTTATGGACACATAAGGGACTCTGGATTGATTATCAATTGCATCAATGTGTGGAAAGAATTTTATATGAATAAAAATTGCTATGTTTTAGGTTCTTTACATATTGGCTGGTTACATATTAGTTTAGGTTCAAATTACAGCATTTAAAAATTTTTATTACTTATTTTAACTATTTCCATGGATTTTAGTATTTTAAAAAAATATTTAAATGTCAGCTGACATAAATTTTTGAAGTGCACGGGTGAATTATATGAATTCATTCGTGAACGAGCGCGTATTCTTAACAAGCCCAGTGGCCGATGATCGAAGCTCACTACAACTGAAAAGATTTTTTTACCGACATGTGGTTTTGTATACTTTTCATCGAAACGTTATAGAACATAATCCACGTACTAGATAATATCTGGGTTCAACTCAAAACCGAAGGAACATAAAGAAAGTGACTAAATTTATGTTCATGTTTATGTTTACTAAATAGTTTTTAGTATTAATTTTCTATGGAAGAGAGAATCCTCTTTTTTTATAGCCAACAAAAGTTATTATATGTGAGTTACCATAACGAACTTTGTCGCAAGAAAACTAACAATAATTGTGTCAAACAACTTATATCTGTTGGTTCATCTAACTCAGTCATTAGTCTAACTAATTTGTTGTTTCGTTCAATTATTATTAGCTTCCCGGAGTCCAAATTAGTTCTGGCAACTCACGATATGAGTGAATATTATTATAATTTCTATAAATTGCCTCTAGTATTCATTTTGTATGGAGAGGGAATACACTATTTTCATACAAGTTGAATAGAAGTTATTATATGAGATTTTCAAAGTTATAATTTATCCCGATTTCAGGTTTCTGTAAAATGCAGAAAAATGAACAACTTCATCATGTTTTTTTAATCAATATCCCTTAAAAAACTGTCAACCTATAACGCTTAAGTTATCATAACGAACTGTCGCAAGAAACCTAACAATAATTGTGTCAAACAACTGCTTATGTGTTGGGTCAACCAACTCACAAAGTCATTGGCCTAACTCGTTTCGTCGTCCAACTATTATAGCTTTCCGGCGTCCAAATTAGTTCTGGTAACTCATTATACATGTGAATATTATAACAATATCTATAAATTATTTTAGTATTAATTTTTATGTCAGGAAACACGTCGAGAGAGGTGTTCTGGAAATGTTGCACCACTTTGAGTGTCTTCACATAAAAAAAATAAAGAAATGTTCATGAAAACAAGAGGCTTCCTCTATGAGGAAGCATTTCGCTACTTTTCTAAGCTGTACGTTAGCTAAGGCGTTTTTACTTTTCGAGTTCAATTTTTTTAGGGGTTACAAAATAAATTATAGTGCATTTTTGAACATAAGAAGCGACATTTTTGACCATGTGGTTGCTAAGATATACGAGCTTAAACTTGAGTCATTTAACACGGGGAATTGACTCTTAGTAAATAGGACGGCGGGTAAATACGACTAAAGAAAAGAATAATTTCAGAGGACATTATTGGAAAAATAACCTTTCGTATAGTAGCACTGTATGTATTCGAAAGAATAAACGAAGTCATTTCATAAAAAAAAGAATTAAATTTTCTTCAAAATAGATAAACAATTTTTAAAACCAATTTATTGATACATTTTTAATGATATAATTATTAATAATCATTGTTCTTGGTACAGAACCTCGCCTATTCGATCTTCACTTATTCGACCAACTTGTTCCCATGTAGCAGACGAAACGCATTTCTTTTAATCCCCCACTCTTGTCAATAATACGATTACTAATAGTGCGTTGACCGACATGCGCTATGATTAAGCAAATGCTTGGTGACCCCTCTCAGTGTTCAATAGGTGGAATTCACCCGGTCTCGAGTATGCCGAATACGTGGTATTGAGCTGTATCTTCAATACGGTTGATATGATTTTGAAGATATTTCTCATATCGCGAAATCCTTATCGAACGAAACTTTTCGTTCAGAATGTAAAGCACCTTTAAGAAACGGTTTAGACGTATATTTTAGCTAACAAATCGTAAAGTTAAAGATTGTTATTGTGAAAACAATGCTTATTAAATTCAATTACTTTCGTCAAGTACGTAATAATATTTACCTGAATTAAAGATACATTTTTTATTTAAAATATGCCACATTGAAAGATCTTTCGAGTGGTAATCTTGATTCAAATTCACGCAGATCGTCACTTCTTATCATATCTCGAGTTGTCTTATCAAAATGCGATTTCTAAAAGAAACAATAAACCTACCATGCAAGTACAACTTGTATATATCTCGTGTTTAAAATACAAATCAATATATATAGTTACTTGAGACATAAAATATAATATTCTTTCTACAGATATATAACTCCACGAACTGGAGGATCTCAACTCCAACTCGCAGAACTTTTACAGTAAACTTAAACTTGATGTTCAGACGTTACTGTGTCTCTTGAAAAGCTCTGCTATACAATTGTTCCAGTTTCTGTCGTACACGAGACGATATAACAGGACCTAATTAGAAAATCGATTATCGATTCTAACTTTGGACAATTTTATTTTATTGTACCGTTATACGGATCTGTACAATAAGTGCACACAATTTGTAAACCACTATATATAATACCGACTGCACACAATTGTAAAACTCTCGAGCCTATATATATACTCAATCGATTTTTCTAAATACACGAGGCTATCATCGAAGATAGGAAAATGTTGAAAAACTCGTTCGTATATATCGCGTGATCTATATATTCCAAGAATTTAACTACAATACACTCGGATGCTCAAAGCGAACATTTCCTTGAATCAATCTTTATCTTTACATTCATACAAATTATATCGTTATACAACCAACATCGTTCTACACAGCGATGTAAAATCAAGTTCGTATCTTTTCCATTTAATGCGTTCTCCGTTCGCGCGTGTATCTTGTCGCTCGGTTAAATACTTAAGCTCTGTTCGTGGGTGATGATTGGTGTTAATTGCCTCTGAGACGACACAGTAATCACATGTACACACGAGAAGTTTGTGTGTTGTATCTCGGTGCTCGACGAGTTAGGATCGAAAACCCGAAGCTATAAGTTGTGGCCACGAACCAGTAGCTCAACGAAATTTCAATGTTTCGGAACGTATCATTGTTCAAAGAGGTTCTCGCGGGATAAACAAAAAAAGATAAAATTAGAATAACGAATTTAAGGAATGTGATAAAATGGTTTGGTCATTGGTGCTCGTGTCTGCATTTTCGGTATCACCACCACCGGGTACTTACGCACTCGGTTAACGAAGTGATATCGTACTTCGTTGAGGTACATATGTATATATTAAGCGTGTTAAAAGTGCGCGAATAGTACCTGTGACCTCGTAGGGGATTCTAATTGCTTCATCGAATTTTGTTGGTATGCAAGTAATTAACCCACATTTTGCTGAGACTTGCGCGCGTTATGCCATACTAAGGTTAGGTTAGAACGCAACCAATGTCGAGGTTAAGCATTACTCCACAACACTGTCAATCTATCCGTGATGTGTCACTGCAAGTACACGCGTTTTTTCGTATTTGAGAGTTTCTGATGTAATTGTAGCTTAATTAGTGTACTTTTTTTTGGAGGTTTTAGTCCGTTTTCAAGAGTTTCTTTGTGTAAGCTTTACACAGAAGTCTGGTTGATGACTGTAAATTCGTTAAGGAGAATGCAATTAGTGAATTGGAATAACATGGATTCGTTAATAAATATTTTCTTGAATTAATATTGTTAACAGCTTACTATTAGTTGATATTAAAGGGATAAAAGTAGTAGGAATTCATTGTTTTTTTTGTTTTTTTTTTCACCAAGATTAGAATTGCGGAGTCCAAAGAGAATGTGTAAAAATAATTATTTTCATTAGCCTTGGAATTCTCATCCAAGCAAATTTTTTTAACGAGCTGTAACGATTGAGAGAAGGGCGACGGAGCAAATAGACTGCGCAAGGTCTAGATCTACACGAGATAAGAAAGTGTATCGAATACATCGAAACCTTTATTTGCCATACAAATATAAAGTTGAAATTTAAAGATGACTTTAATTGAAGATTAATTTAATGAATTTTATTGAAGACTGCGTAATTTTGATAAATCGATCGGCGCACGTTTATATTTAATTTTTAGTTTCAATGAAATTAAAAATATGTGAACTAGAAAAATGAATAGCGAAGAGTCATAAGTTGTTAACAGAACATTACTGCTTACAGAGCGGTAATTGTAAATTTTAAGTATCGAGATAGCCCTAAGGGTTTATTCGCCATTGAAATATAGAATTGAATCAAATAAAAATAAAAAATTAATTGAATTTTTAGATTTATAAAATTAAAAGCTTATGAAAAAAAAATGTATATTATGGTAAACGGAATGTCAAGATCTGTTCAAAGGCTAATCATTTTTACAGAGGAATTTTTATTTGAAATTATATATTTTAAAGGAAGAGAAAGCCCTAGCGTATTATTCGGCATCAACATATAGAGTTGAAATGAATTTATTTGAAGATTGCACAATATTCATAAATCAATTTTCATGGAAGAATTGCAATTTTAAATTGTAAATTTTAAACAGTAAAATAACCTTAAGAGTTTATTAGCCATAAGAGTATAGAATTGAAATGAATTTAATTGAAAATAGCAAAATTTTGATTAAAAAATCGACGTGCGTGTTTCTTACATTTTTCGTTTAAATGCATATAAAAATGTATGAATAAGATAAACGTCAAGTATTGTAATAAGATGAGGGTCGTAAGTTGTTAACCGAGTATTTCTTTTAACAGAGGTATTGCCATTTGAAGTAATAAATTTCAAAGAATGAGAATCGTGGGCTATCTACTTAAACCAATGATCTAACATCGGCAAAGATATATTTTGCGGAAATTCATTACACGCCAGTGGCCAAAGCGGCTATAGGCCTGTCCCATGTATCGGCATGATTGAGAAGCCAAAAATTATAAGAGTGGTAAGTATATTTTTCTTGTACATATCGAACAAAGGGGCCCGTGTCCTGGTATCACACAAACAATTTGTTCATTAGAAGAAGCTTGTATCATTATTTTACAAAGAACACTTCAACTTTCCATATTTTTTTTTTTATGGAGCATGCATCATACATTTTTATTTGGCATCTGTTGTATTATGTGTTTTTTCATAGTTTTTACATTGGTCGAACGTATGCTGCGAACCCATAGTTTAAAGCGCCAAAAAAAAAATCACTATGGCAATAGGAAACGTTATCTGCGGAGCAAACACTCCCAAGATGAAGAGAAAGACGGCAAAGGTATATTTTAAGTTTTTTTTTATTTTCATTCCTTTCATTTGACTATTCGGAGGATTAGAATATCTTTGCAGTCTGATTAAATGAGTTTCAAGGACTCGTATCACCAGACTGGTACTACTCGAATTTCCTCAATGTTTTTCCAAAATTCCCGCATTCAGCATAGTTTGCCATTAAACAGCCAAACTTTGTAAAACTTTTTTCATTATAATAATTACTAACTTTTACAAATTATAGACCACACAGCGTAGTTGGATAGAGGCAACCTTTCAGAAGAGGGAGTGTTCCAAGTTCATTCCAAGTGCCAAAGACGAGCACAGGTTGGTGATACATTAAGAGAATGCATTTGCTTGCTGAACGTAGTTGTAACGATTTTTCTTATGAGTCTGGTAATGACACTGAATCGACAAGATTTCAAAAGTCGTAGAGGAAGTATACGTGATCTATAGAATACCGTATTCAATGATTTGTAGAGTGTAAAATAAAAGAGTGATGGAGATGATAATGATGATTTTATACAGCTTTTTCTCTGCAAGTTAATGCTTTTACACCAGCATCATTTGAATGTGTTTACTAATTTGTATGTCTCATTTAAAGTATATTCGTTTAACTTTATACACACACATCGCTCTCGTTCTCTCTACATATTCGTCTACTCTTCACTCGTGTCTGTTTTATTATTTATTTATTTATTTATTTATTTATTTATTTATTCATTTATTTATTTATTTATTTATTTAGTTCATATTTTATCACTAACACATTGCGACTCTACGAGAAATTTGCGCGTAATTATTTTTACGTTATCAAGCTGAGAACGCCGACACTAAGGTCGCAAATTGCGAAACGGCATATATATCCAACGATAACCTTTTTGTCACGCACACACATTCGTTTCCGTTTGATTTATTTCCCTTTGTTTCATTCCGTTCATAGGTTTGAAGAGATACAGGGAGATAAAAGAGCTGAATACGACGTGATCACGACTTCCAGGTGAGGTTTGACGGCGTAGCTATTTGCAAATCGAGGACGTTTTTCAAGCCTGATGTTAGTGTCCCGAGAAAAAATTCTTAACGTACTGAATTTTGACCTTATAATATTATAATATTTGACCTATAAATATTCGTTTCAATTAATATTTTATTAATTCAAATGAGTTTTGATTATTACAATTAAAATTTTGTGAATTTAACGAAATACTTGATGAACCAACAAAATTTTCCTCTCGTAAGATCGTTGAGTCTTGTACGATGAAAACTGTTGATAACGTCATCTATAATGATATTATTACTAACAATAAAGCCGATCGAAGCCTGTACGTGAGATTTCGTGTCGATGTTCGTGGCTTATGTATGCGTTCGGATAATTAAAAATTATTGAGTAATCGTTGAATTTTATTAAATTTCTTTATCAAATAAAAAAATTATAATATTCAAAATAATTTAACAAGGTCAAAGTTCATGTGAAAATATGTTACCACAATTATTTTCGTCGGATCATTAACGAATACTCAGGACGTTCTAACGTTTACATCTGTCGCAAATTTAAGCAGCAGCGTAATTATATCAATGTAATTAATGCGATTTACGTTTTCATCAGCTTGAAAAATTTATCGAACCATCTTCAACCAGTTATGGCTAACTCTACGTGCATAAAATATTACATAAATGTAATTAAAGAAAGAAAACAAAACGTGTTACACAGCAAAGTTATTTCATCTTCACTGATTTATGTACTGCTTAGCGAACTATGCTTTTATTGCCTTGTGAGCTGTGTCCACTAACTGCTTCAAGGAAACTGTCTTAGCAGCCTGAAATTAGCTGTACACGCCCGACGTTTACTCATTATTCTTCTTGTATTTTTAGTAGAATAATTATTATTCTTTTATTGTTTTGTATGAATATAAAAAAAAAGTTACGATAGATTTATTTTTTAAATTAATAAAATGCAGAGTAATTGAATGGAGCGTTTTACCGCCGGTTTCAGACTGGTTTGGTGGGAAAAAAACAATTTATATATATGTCCAAAAGTATGTCGCTACTAGTTTGCTCTTAAGAAGAACTTGTTGTGCCTAAAGATGTATTTGCAGCAATGGGATGTAGAACATTGCGCAACGTTCCGAAGCGATTTTATTATTTTTTGGGGGTTTTCAGATGCTGCTGTGGTCACTCTTATACTCATCATTGTGGGACAGGAGCAGATGTACAGAGCTATGCGGCTACAAGTGGTGGAGAAGCCGAGAGAGACCAATGGGCTCCAGGAAAAAATACTCGTCCAGCGCCTACCGATGCTTATGGTACCATAGAGTTCCAGGGTGGGCCGCATCCAACAAAAGCTCAGGTGCTCGTCTTTGAGAAAAAAACTTAATTTTAAAAATCCTGCAATTTAGACCAATTTCTTTTAACAAGTTCACTGATAGACATAAAAAGAAATCCAAGATTACTTGAGTTTTGGGTGATGGACTCCTCCTGATGCTAATATCTTCGCTACGATTAATCTTTCGGATAAACGGGGATCTTTCGAATAAACTGCGTCTCAAAATTTTACAGCTCATCGTTCTCGTCTTCTATTCAAAATATCAATGATTGCGGAGAAATTCGAGATTGTAAAATGTTGCTATCAGTCTCGTATTGAGAGAGACATATATATACGCGTAGCACGTCACCTTAATATGATATTGACACACCTCCGGTATACTGTAATCGACGACATAAACTGTTATCCAATTTACTCAGAGCCCGTTTATATTTTAGACAAAAGAATTCAGTTTGAATTCAGTTTTACTCCGTCTATTTAATCTACAGTAGAATTGAATTTGCTTTCGTCTCAAGCATCAATCGTCTCTGAGGGTAACTGAGTACATTGACTTACAGGTTTGGTTATCGATTATAGTTTCCGAATTTGTGTCACATTATCTGGTATTATAGAGTTTTCATACGATTATTGATTAACGTATTTGCCGAATTGTAGAATTATCATGAAAATAAATGTGAACCAATAAAATTAAGTGATCGCTGATTACTTTACAGTACGTGCGGTTGGCTCACGACACTCGACCGGAGCCGATTCTTCAGCTACTGTGTAGAGAATGGAACTTGGGTTTGCCGAGATTATTGATAACAGTTCACGGTGGAAGATCAAATTTCGAACTGCAGCCGAGCCTGAAGAAGATATTGCGTAAAGGTTTATTGAAAGCAGCCAAAACCACCGGAGCATGGATATTCACAGGAGGGACGAACACAGGTACATTTGCTATTCGGCACGTAATTATAATTCACGAAACATATATTAACAAATGTTGAATAATTTCAGGTGTAACGCGTCAAGTTGGCGATGCTTTACTCCTCGAGCGTTCACAGCGACAGGGACGCGTCGTTAGTATCGGTATAGCGCCTTGGGGAATATTAGAGAAAAGTCACGAGTTGGTGGGACGCGGGAGCGAAGTACCCTACGACTCTCTGTCCTCGCCATGGTGAGAAAAGAATATTAATTTGTGATATTTCGATTTTTATTTACTACGTCAGAAGGGAGGGGTGCACCAATGCCAGTAAAAAAAGTGTTTCTTTTTCTTTCTATCGGTAAGAAAAATTATACGAGAAAATACGTTGGAATGTTCGTAACAGTGTTCCAATCACGTGGAAAAATTTTCAGATCCGAGTATAACAAATGTTAGTATTTATTTTTCATAAAAAATAAAATAATACAACTTCCGGATGATTTTTTTTACACGTTCAGAGTACCGTTATCAACAATCAATCCCATGTGATTTTTTATACCATTTTTTTTACCGATAATAAAAAACAAATCTTTTTTTTACTGTAATTGGTCGACTCTCCTCCCACTCTCAAGATTAAACAATAATCTTGTATAACGCAGGTCCAAATACGCAGTTTTAAATAATCGTCACGCATATTTTCTGTTGGTCGACAATGGCACCGGTGGACGTTACGGTGCAGAAATTGTTCTACGACGAAAACTTGAGAAGTACATATCAAATCTCAAGCTTCAGCCGTGTAAGTATCACATAAAGAAAAAAGAAAAAGAGATTTATGAAATCGAGTGACATGCATTTGTAAACAAAGAATGAAAATTTCCATCGATCGTGCATAGCTTTTGTAATTGCATCCAGCGTTGATAAATTTATGGCATTTTCCCTCGTAGATACACACAGTAGTATACCAGTGGTGGCATTAGTTATCGAAGGCGGTACCAATACGATACGATCGGTGCTAGAGTACGTGACCGACGATCCACCCGTTCCAGTTGTCGTGTGCGATGGCTCCGGCCGTGCCGCAGATCTTATCGCTTTTATGCACAAGTATAATTAATGTTTACAATAGTTACTTCATTTTGAAAACTCTCAACGATGCTGGTTATTAGAAAACTTTTTATTGTTGCAGATACGCATCTGACAGCATCGACGGAGACTCGGGAGAAACCGAGGGACCGCTAGAAGGCATGAGGGAACATCTTCTAGAAACTATTAAACGAACTTTCAAAGTTTCGCCGGAACAAGCGAGTCAACTGTATTCGGAACTTTTGCAATGCACTCGTAAAAAAAATTTGGTATGCAACTTTGATGCATTAATTGCCCAACAACTTTTATATTAAAATTCAAAATCAACGGCAGAAAAAAAATTTTTTTTGCGGTTACAATTGGGCATTTGATTTTTCTTTCTTTGGTATCTTTATATGATATCCATGATTTTCATGATTGTTAATTATTAAATTACATAATTTTTTTATAATCGCAGATCACAGTATTTCGAATATCACAAGATCGACCACAAGAACTCGACCAAACGATCTTGACAGCTTTATTTAAATCGCAGCAATTATCGCCTGCCGAACAGCTGTCGCTGTCTCTGATATGGAACAGGGTCGATATTGCTCGTAGTGAAATTTTTGTATATGGCCAGAAGTGGCCTCCCGGTGCTCTGGAGCAAGCGATGATGCAGGCTCTTCAACACGATAGAATAGATTTCGTCAAATTATTACTGGAAAACGGTGTGTCAATGCGAAAATTTTTGTCGATACCAAGACTCGAAGAATTGTACAATACGGTAAATTTAACAAATTAATTTCTTTATTCAATATTTTATTCTTTATTTTCTAAAAAATAATAAATTACAGAAAGAGGGTCCATCGAATACGTTGGGCTATATTCTTCGCGACGTGCGACCTCACATTCCCCGTGGTTACATATACACCCTCCACGACATCGGCTTAGTAATTAACAAATTGATGGGAGGAGCATATCGCGCGCATTACACGCGTCGAAAGTTTCGGATGATTTACGCAAAAGTAATGAAACGTTCGGGTGCGCATCACCAATTTACTCATCGTAACAGCACCGCGATAGGCAGTGGTCGTTATTACTCGGGATCAGGAGGAAAAACAGATAGCCTTACGATGAGTTTACTCGCGGAAACGCTGCCGGCTAATCGAGACACTCCACTGTTCGACCATCCCTTTAACGAGCTACTTATCTGGGCAGTGCTGACGAAGAGACAACAGATGGCACTTTTAATGTGGCAACACGGGGAGGAAGCTCTGGCAAAAGCACTCGTTGCTCTGAAGCTCTACAAAGCAATGGCTCACGAGGCTGCCGAGGACGACATCGAGACAGAAGTTTACGATGAGCTTCGCGGCTACGGCAAAGAATTTGAAAATATCTGTAAGAACATTCAAGAATCAATTATAATGCCCTGAACATTGAAATTTTCACATTGGTTCCTCGTCACTTTATTTTACTCACAATGCTTATTCGAAGAAAAAGCATCTTTTGTAGCTCCTGACCTCCTTATAGAAGAAGTACACACAGATGTTAAACTCGGTAGCTCAACATTTGCTCAACGCGAGAACTTTTTAGTAATTTTTCTTAAACATAAAAAAAAACAACAATCTCATTAAATTTAAACAATTCGACCGATTTTCCCTCAATTCATAAAAAACTTATAGATTGGAGGAGATATTTAAATACAGATTGGAGGAGATATTTAAATACAGATTCTGTTGAAATTAAAAAATGATTGACGGTCTTTAAGTTTCGTTGAACAAACGAATGACTTTTGGAATCTCTTACTCTCTCTCTCTCTCTCTCTAGTATAGTCATGCGGTAGATGCTTCTGTTTCTCGTTCTCTTCCACAGCTTTGGCATAAATATTTTTAATTGTCCGAAATAATTGGTTGATCACAGTTTATTTAATATTTTTATTAAATACGGAAATATCTATATTATCTCATTGATTAAAAGCTCTGGAGCTCCTCGACTTCTGCTATCGCCAGGACGACGATCAGACGCAACAGCTCCTGACGTCAGAGTTGCAGAATTGGTCCGGCCAAACGTGCCTTTCGCTCGCGGTGACGGCGAACCATCGACCTCTTCTCGCGCATCCCTGCAGTCAGATAATACTGGCGGACCTGTGGATGGGTGGACTGCGCACCCGTAAAAATACGAATCTGAAGGTGATTCGGTAAAACTGTGAAATTAAATTGTAATTTTTTATTTTAGTCGAACGTGAATGCGTATCTTGTTCGTGATTGTAATAATACGATTGCGATAATTCAGGTTGTCCTAGGATTGATGTGTCCGCCTTATATCACGAGGTTGGAGTTCAAGACTCGGGAGGAGCTTCAACTCATGCCGCAGACGCAAGAGGAACATCTGATCGCGCTCGAGGACGAGAACGAGGATAGCGACTCGGAACAAGGTGTTCCTTTGGGTCCAGACGTCGAGGTAAACATTTTTTTCACACTTTACCCTTCAACTCGTTGATTCTCAACTCAATATTACAAGTCATTACCTTCGATTCGCTTAGTATAAATGCTAACCTGTTTCTATCTGTTGTGCTAACGAAGAAAATTCCCTGTAATAGTACGACCGCGTTTTTATATCAAACGTGTGAGATAACAAATAGAAAATTTATGAAAAATCATAGGATCTTGGAACCCGATCTGGCAGGCATATTGATTATTTTCTAGAAACGTCGACGCAGGAGTGTCAGCATTTGCGCGAAATCCTCCAGTCCACAGGGTATCAAGGTACACTAACCATTGGAGTGGTCGTAAAAAAATTCTTCTTTTTGTTTGTTTGTTTGTTTTATTACTCGTTCAACTATTTAACTTCACCTGGTATTATATGCTGTGAACTACATTTATTCACCAATCATTCTTCTTGTATCTTCGCATCAATCACTATCCCCTGCGTCTTCTCGATTACGATGTTATACAATATCGTATTCGTTTATAACATTATTGCTCTCGATACTTCCAGTATTGTACTAAAAACAATATTTTTCTCTATCCTACAGAATGTATACTTTTTTTTGTCCAGTCGTTCTCTTGCCGATGCGGAAAAATTCTCGATTCTACTCTCGAGGATATTTAAGCTTTGCCATCTATGCATTTCTCTCGATCCACAGATATGTACGTAATTCATTGTGTTATTAACCACCAGCAGATACTGATGTTTCTCTGCACATTGTCGTTCCACCCTTAAGGATATATGATACCTAGCTAATTTAAAAACATCTTTTTCGTAAATTTTTTAGCTGTTTTAGAGAAATATAAATGTGAAAAAAAAATAGCAAGTTCACCGATGAGTCGGCAGTAGGTATCATGTAACCTGGCAAACTATTTTTCCTAACGCAGGAGACTTCGGATGGAATCATTGATAACTCGACAAATATTAAAATGCTCATTTCTGTCTTTATAAATATTTCATAATTTCTTAGGTCTCTCTCTTGCTCTCTCTCTCTTTTTATCTTTTTCTCTAATCGTTGAACTCTCATGCTCGTCTTGCGGCTATATTTCCAACGCCTTGACACGTTTTGTCTCTTCTCTATCTAAGCTTGCACCATCCCTCGTCTCTTTTCTTCATTACGAATCTCGCTTTAATTCTCTTCAGGCTTTAATTGGGAGTGAGCACAATTCTGCGATAGTCAAAGAGACGATCGTTCAGGAGAACGGCAAGGTACTCACTGACGTCGACGACAATCTTCATCGTGCCTACGGTCTGCTCTCCGAGTATTACAACAACAAGACCAATAGGCCTTTGCGCTTTAAAAAGAAATTGTGGGAATTCTACACCGCGCCAATTACTAAATTCTGGGCGAATGCCGTGAGTAATTCGAAATCTTCTCTGACATTATCGGGTAAACTGTTGCAAGATGTAGCGGTGGATCCGTTTAATTAAGAGGAGGGGCGGGGGGTAGTTGCCAATTTTTTTACCGATAAAAAAATATGATACGTTTTTAACTGATATCGGTGCCCCCCCCCCTCGCCATATGGTTCAGAATCCTTTAACGTTTTCTATGTCTATTCTTTATAGATTGCGTACATGGTATTTTTACTTCTATTCTCATACTGCATTCTCGTGCGGATGGGAGACTGTCCATCGTGGGCAGAGATCTATGCAATCGCCTACATATGCACCCTTGGTTGTGAAAAAGTTCGAGAAATAGCGACGTCCGAACCAGCAAAATTGTCCCACAAATTTAGCGTTTGGGCGTGGAACATGTGGAATCCATGCGACGCTGCTGCTATCATCTTTTTTCAAATTGGTCTCATATTACGTCTGCGGACCGCGACTTTCGACATTGGTCGCGTGATTTATTGCGTCGATTGTATTTACTGGTATCTTCGGATACTAAATATCCTAGGAGTCAACAAGTACCTCGGTAACATTTGAACTAATTATTTAATTTTTCAAAAGCGCAAGAAATCATTAATTTAACATTTCAAATGCTTTGAATTACATTCATAGGTCCTCTGGTTACGATGATGGGTAAAATGGTGAAGAATATGATATACTTCGTTGTTTTATTGCTAGTTGTCTTGATGAGCTTTGGTGTCGCGAGACAAGCTATACTCAATCCAAATGCCGAACCAAAGTGGAGAATAGTTCGGGATGTAAGTTCAACCTTTTGCTAAATCATTGTTATCCACGATTCTATATTTCTGGATTCAAGTGATCTAAGGTATTGACTGGCACTAATTTTCACAAATCTGGACTGAGCTTTAATTTGTTTTTTTGCTTTTTCATAGAGAAAGCTTTGTTGTCATGAAAACATCTTTTTCGGGAATTTTATCTCATGATTCTTACAATTATCTTACAAACGTCGAGAAAAGTGTGTGTGCGCACGTAGGCGCAGGATTTCGAATACTCCATCGTCTATAACGGCAGCAATTCGTTTCTACAAGTTCCAACTCAACACAGCAGCGACTCTATACGTGTCAACTGCAAACTGTTTATTCTAAATCGTAGAAGATGTGCAGTTGACGCATGTAAAGTCGTTGCTGTGTTCAGTTGGAACCTGTAGAACCGACTTACCGTCGTCTCTAACTCAAGTATTGTTGGAGTAATCGTGTTAAAATTTGCTCCACATTAAAACTCTTCAATACCGCACAGAAAAGTAGCAATCGACTAAACTTTTCGACCTGGTCACTTGGACCCAGAGATGCAATTGAGCGCAAAAGATTAAAAAAAGTAATTTTATTGCTAGAATCAATACAAAAGTTATTTTTATCGCAAAACTTTATTTTTCAACTTGACAGTTGTACCGAAGGAATTGTTAGTTCGATGAAAAATTGATAAAGGTGCTGATTACCCCAATAAATTGCAGATATTTTTGGAGCCGTATTTCATGCTGTACGGTGAGGTGTACGCGGACAACATAGACCCTGACTGCGGTGCTGAACCGGGTATGATTCCATGTTTGCCAGGTCGTTGGATAACACCAGCGGTAATGTCGGTTTACCTTCTCGTCGCAAACATACTTCTGATAAATCTTCTGATAGCCGTGTTCAATAACATATTCATCGAAGTGAACGCTGTTGCCCACCAAGTTTGGATGTTCCAGCGTTTCACCGTTGTCATGGAGTACGAGCAGAAACCGGTTTTACCTCCCCCGCTCATAGCAGTCTGTCATGTGTATTTGCTTATAAAATACTTATTAAGGTACGTGACGCAGGGGGAGATGCGATCGGGTGAGACTTACGACAATGGTTTAAAGCTTTTTCTCGAGGCTGATGATATGGAACGATTGTACGACTTTGAGGAGGATTGCGTCGAAGGTTATTTCAGAGAACAGGAGCTCAAGCTTCAGATGTCGACCGAGGAACGCGTCAAAGTCACCACCGAACGTGTTGAAAACATGCATCAGAAAATCGAGGACATTGATAAGAAAGAAAACAGTCAGCACGCTTCGATGCAGGTAAAAAAAAAGATATTTTTCAATAAAAATGGCTATTTTTTATTTAATAAAACTATTCGGCAAATTTTGAATCACCCGAGAATGAGGAACTCAGCTCAAGACGATGTGCGGTCGGACGGATTCGGTCGGTTAAAAAAACAGCTGTAATGCAAATTTCTCCGCGACGATTGATCGCTCGGATAAAACGGGAGAACGGTAAACTGCGTCAAACATTTTTACAGTTGCACCGTTCTCATCTTTTATTCGATAGATCAATCGTCGCGGAGAAATTTGCGATTGTAAAATTCTACTATCACTCTCGCATGTATGGCGATCTCTTTAGCATCAGCCTGAAATAAAGTTGACACACTCGGAAACTGTAATTTAATTTTCTCAAAACCGGTTAATATTTTACCAATAGAAATTCGGTTTCACTTTGATCTGTCTACTTGACAGTGGAACGGAATTTACTTCTTTCTTAAACATCAATCGTCTCTCAGTAGATTCGATTATACTGTTTGTTACCGATTACAGTTTATGATGGTATGTAACATCACCTTAAATAATACGTTTTAATTATCGTCATCTAAAATTTTGATGCCAAGTTGAATAGAAAATGTTTTGTGACGATTCGCCAAGTACCTATGAGCGGTTCCAAATACACTTTTTTCTCAGATTTATAAACCAATTGAATTGTCGATTAACTTTCAGTCGGTCGAATTTCGCATTCGCAAGCTCGAAGAGCTAAACGAGCAAACACTGGCACACCTCGGCGTGATCCATCGTTTCATGGCGACACATATGCCCAACGATGGTTTATCAGGTTTAGATATTGAGGTCCGAACTCGCCGAGTATCCGAGCGTTCGGAGGTCGTCTCGGAAGTGGAATCGCATTGTCACATGCCAACTGTACCGACATTGCGTCACAGGCGAATGCTGCGATCTCTGACAGACGCTACGGTTGGACACACGAGTCCGCACTTCGACGATGACACCCTGAAGCAGTCGGAGACGTCGCGCGAGAATCTGAGTAGAAACGAATCATCGTCGAGCGGCGACATCGTGACGGGTCCCGAGGATAAGAAAACTACGAGTCGCGAGAGCGAGGGTAGCAAAGACGTCGGAGACGCTGGAGGATCTCCTACCGTTAAGCCAGCGGATGTCGAGAGGGACGCGATAAGCGACGTACCCCTCTCTGAGATGCGACAGCATTCCGGCGAGCGCACCACTCGACAAAACAGTAGAACTCGCTCAGAATCCGATGACGTCGTTCTTCTTGCACCACCGGGAATGCAGCGAGGCGTCAAATGGGCCGAACCCAGAGTCGCCACGATCCCTGGCAATGCATCCAACCAAAGATCTACTCTTCTAGCGATGCGAGCGGAGTACACGAGCATAACCGACGAACTCGAGAGTTACTGCGGCCTCCTCAGTCCACCCCGAACGCCTCCCGTCTCGCCGTCACCTTGCGGAGGACGAAACGTCGCAGAACTCTCCGATCCTAAAATGGCCTGGCACATGGAGAACGAACACCTGCGGGACGCTGAGAAATGCGACTATCAGCAAATGGAGGATCTTATACAGAGGCGATACATGCACGGTGACGACTCGAGCTCCGGTAACGACGATTGTACCGCCGGTCCGTTCTTTACCGCAAGCGAACATCGTCACTTAAAACGAGCCTCCGCTATCGATCGAGCTGACGAGTCTCGAAGACCCGGACCCACCATCAGTGTCACCAGGGAAATTGAACAAACTCTCTCGAGACCTTTGGCCACACGCGATTCCGATGAAGTTCAGGAAACTAGTGACAAGAACGTACCCGCGCCCGCTTCCGAAACTATGTGCTAGTACGTTACATTAATTGTACTTAATTTTTTTATCTTGGTTTACGGATTTGCTATGATTTTTGTCTGGAGATTCGATAGAATGACGTTTTTAGGGTTTCTGAATAATTTTTTTACCCGCGATGCTGCAATATTCGATGATATCGATCACCATTTGCTGGCAGTATTTTTTACTTGTTTTATAGAAGTGATCGTTACCTTCTGAAACATTCGAATAATCGAGTAAGACGAATATTAAATAATAAATTATAAACATTTTTTTTCGATTTCCTTTGTAAAGAATAATTGTTTATACAGATGATCCGGAGTAAGTGAATCACTTGAGTCGAGTGGATCTATTTAAGTCACGTGATCTATGGTCCGGAAATCCGCAAGTGCGAGACAGACAGCTAAATATTTCTGACACATTTATCTCGGACCTGAATTTTTTTGTTGTCACAGTTTGGAGCTCACTCCGTGCTGTATTCACGCAGTAAGTTCCACTCTTCTGTCGTCCCTACAAAAATCTGGATTCGAGAAAAATGTGTTGAAACTTGTGAGGTGAACCGTCGGTATCGAACCTCATTTTTAACGAATCAATTGACATTTCACTTAATTCGTAATCATGAATAAAATGTCGCACGTTCCTAAAAGTAGTTTTTTTGTCGTTAGAAATACACATTAAATTAGATTGATTTTGATTACGATAAGTAATATTATTTCTTTTTGAAAAGTGGGTCTTTAAGAACACTGGATCAAAAGATTCCGATCACTTTTATAAACAATATACTATTACTGATGTCGAAAACTGTATAAATCGCTCCATCGCGTTTATCGGTTATTTTTAGGATGCAGGAATGTTATTATGAACAAAAATGCATGCGTATCATCGTAGATCGAATTGAGAACAAGCTCGTTGTTCTTATTTTATTTTAAGTAACTTCGTAAATCGAGAAGTGAATTATTTTAATTGAATCTTGCGAGATTCCGACGAAGCGCGAATACATTGTTGAGCGCAAACACATTTTTTACGACGCTCGTTTAATTGATTCTTCGAAGCGGCCTAAGTACATTCGTCACAAATTCGTTGATGAATATTGAAATTGTACGATCTAAAATTGTACGACAATGTACGATCAATTAATGAATTTTGAATAGAGAGAAAGAGACAGAGAGATTTTTTACGCCTTCGCGATGATACTTATCTCATATCGAACACACGTCCTGCACACGAGTACATCGAAAAAAGAAAACAAATATTAACACGATAAGGATCGAGGTGAAGGTGGCCTATCAACGCACAATTATTCTCACTCGTCCGTACGTTTCACCGGACCGTTGTACCACTCACCTAATGTTCCAGCAATATTCTTCGTCGAACTGATTGTCACTGTTGGTGTTCCTTATCACCCGCATCTTCGATGCTACTTACATTTTTTTTAAACATCAACAAAGATAATATTAATAGCACAAAGACGATAGAACGGTAGAAGGAAACTATAAAACAGAGGTGGCTTTTTCACGGTACAAACAGGTGCGTTCAATCGAGATATGTCGAAACCCCATGTACTTAGAAAAATCATATCAAGCAGATGTGCACTGCAAAAAAAGTACGACTAAGCCATTCTGTGTCTATACAATCGAAATTGTTTAAAAAAAAAACTCTCTTTGATATGAATCTACATTTTGATTATACACACAGCCTACTTTCGTAGGACAGTATTGCACGGTCGAAGACAAAAAAAAAGTGCAACGAAATGCAATAACACTTGTGCGTAGTCGCAATATGTGAAATAAATTGCGAGGACTTGCGAGAACGCTTAATCGATAAAACGATCATGAGCTCAAGAATCGAAAACTAATGATTTCGTCTTTATCATAGATGGACGATTATCGGAATCGATTCTTATAAATTTTCTCGCCAGGTATATTCTCTTCTCCAGCTGCGAGGCTATAATCGTAAGCTCCGGCGTTTGTAAACCGAAAAACAAAACAAAAACTATCGCAAAAGAGAAGAAGAAAAGCACTAAATAGATCATTCAACCAGGCTAGTTTATCTACTCTAGTCCATATTGAAATATTAAGGAATGTTCAACTGAAACGATCACAAATATTTTTATTAGTAAAATTTGTGGCTTTAGTTTTTTTTTTCGAGAACGTAGACAATGAAATGAAATGTACAAATAATTAAATGAAAATACTAATGAGGTACGCACTATTCAAGCGATTCAAAGCAGAAAAACCAAAAGTTTCGCCAATTGGCGAACGCATCATTCCAATTTACGTCCATCCGACGATTCAAAATCAATTGGCAAAATAAATGAATAAATAAATAATAATCTTTGATTCGAAGATTTGAATACGTCGCGATTAATTCAAGCGATGTTCGAATTTATTGCTCAACGTCTATTTCATCGTGCTGTATTTAGCAACTTTATATTCTATTTTTAAAATGAATTTGCACGTCATTTACAATGTTATTTGTACATACGAATTAATGAATTATTTATCGATTAATCTTTAACGAACGCATGATTCTCTTAGTCGCAACGTTCCTCTATTGTGCGTCGACAGTCCGATATCGTAACCCGGATGTTGGCAAGCGCGTATAAGCTTAGTTCTTTGCTCAATCTTGGTTAAATTATAAATTTATGTAACAAACACTTAAAGTAAGCAAATCGCGTTTGCGTGTGATTTTCAATGGTGTACAAAATCGTTGCAGCTTGGAGTTTCATTCTTCCAATTGATATATATCATTCGTTAATCGATCAATGCGTAATTGTTATATATAATATAGAAATTCGCGGTAATCTCAAGCCAAGTTTATTCGCCCTAGATTACACAAACGTATTGCGAAAAATATGCGTGCTACGTGGCTGTAATTGCCGAATAACGATTCTTACTTTTTTTCAACGTGTTCACGCGGCAGTTTGTGCTTCCTTCGAAAAACAGCCATTCGTCGAAAACAACACTGGCTGCGCGATTACGTTAGGAGACGATGGAATTTATATGTTATTGTAGCTTATTTTCAGGATTTTTAGAATGTAATTCAAATCGATGCCACACGATTATGTTTTAATAAATTTGATTGAAAGTCAGTTAAGACAATTTTTTAACAATTAATTTATTTTCATTAAATCTTCGTTAACCTCCCATGTAACTCTATGGTATACAGGGTGGCCGATTTATCTGAAGACATTGAAATATTTCGAAAACTACGCATCGGATCAAAAAAAATTGTCAATAAAATTTGTTCGCCTGGAAGGGGGTCATCCATTGATACCAAAGTCGACCCCTCATCCCTGCCCCCTTGGGTGGGGGTGGCGGCAACTTTGAAATCGTAAATGGGAACCCCTATTTTTTATTGCAGATTCGAATTCCCCATAAAAAAATAAGTAACTTTTATCTGAAACATTTTTTTTCGATTTGTGATAGATGGCGCTGCAATCGCAAGGGACCTGATTTTTGCGAATATCTCGAGAAATTACACATCGGATCGAAAAAACAATGTTTTATCAATTATAATAGAGCAATTAAGGAATATTTTTGAGTTTTAAGTCGACAGACGTTCCAGAGATGATAAATGACGAGTATTTTGAGTAATCGTCAATTGACGTCACTGTTTTTATTTCGTATTCTGTATGCAAAATGACCGTCATTTGTTACAATCGTAATCGTCACAATCAATTAACCGTAAATTTGGATCCAAGCGTTTATTTAGATGCAAAATTACGATAATTTTCATTCCGGTTGATTAATTACGGTCATTCTATTATTTTGAGAAAAATTATACTCTCACGAACATTCAACTATTACATATTTAGTTTAATGTATCTACTTGAATACAAAATGAAGATTATTTAGATTCCGGTAAAAATTAATTGAAATAATTACGTATAGCAAATGTTCAGGCGCATTTTTTTAATGAACGTTTCTCATGTAACGCGCAAATTAAAAAAAAAATAACGGTTTCGGTCGTTTTATTTGTGGTTAAAGGACGATCGCGTGATGGTCAAATGCCCGAAAAAAGGAAAATTTGTTGTAAAAAAAAATGAACATTTTAATATCAGGATAAAAAAAATCGTCGTAAACGTTCAGAAATGTGATCTTCAAATAATTTCCGGTAAAAAAGACGTGTAAATTTGAAATGTTCGCATTGCTTCCTTGTGACTCTCGCAAATTCACAGATTCTCTACGGGGAATGGTTATCTCAATTCTGGCTTCCTCATAGAGGAAGTGGTATTATAATTTTTAATAAAATTGCAAATTCCATAAAGTTTAAACCGCTTAATCAATTCTCATCGAATTAAAGACCAAGTATCCTTGTACCCCAGCCAATATGTATGCCAAGTTTTAGTTTGATAGATGAAAATTTACGAAAGTTAGAGCAAAAATATATTTTTTTTTGGAAAAATTACAAATATATATGATTTATTAAAATCTAAACGCATTGATCGCTTCTTACCAGCTTCAATCCCGAACAACCTTGTCCCCTGACATATTCCTGTCGAATGTTTTAACTCGAATGAGAACCGCCTTTTTTAAAAAAATTCAAATAACCATAAAATGAGAAACCCGCTAGCGATTTGGGCTAAAATTGAACCAGATCAACGGGGGTTGCGATCCAATCCGTGTGCAAAGATTCAGGATTATCGAGTAACCCGTTCTCGAGATAAATCCACGCACGCATGAAAATTTTTTATAAATATGATTTCTCGACGTTTCGGGAAGGTACTCTGATATTAAAATCTCGAGAAATTTTTTTTTCACGACAACAGCTACGTCTATGAGCAACAAAAAAATATATTTTGAATATCGATCGAGTTGTGCTTTTCATTCGAACATTTTTCAGACGCTGAATCGTTACATTACAAAGTAAAACGAATTACTGTTTCGTTCCCTATTATTACGATAATAATCTATCATGTCATGATTGATAGAACAAACTTCCGGGCCGCGTGTGATTGTATAAACATTGTCGATATCTCGAATCTCACTACCAGGTAAACGTTCTAAGATTAATCAATTTCTTAGAAGCCAAAAGGTTGACAGTTAACATCAGGAGAATTTAGTCCTTGTACAAATGAGTAAAGTAAAAGTAACGAAGCGATCAATTCGTACTTCAACTTATACTAGTTGGCGTCCTGTTGCAAAACCAAAAATTCATAGTATTGACCAAAGTGTACAAGTTGAGCTTCGAAATTCATCGGCAAACAATCCAGAAGGTTCAAAAAATGAGACAAACGCCAACCGATTTAAGTAAGTTTTCAACGTGTAAAGGAAAATATATTTTTCCAATTACTGTTCTCTTATCTTCTTTATGAACATTTTTTTTTTTCAGGTACTTGTCAGTGGCAATACATATTGTCGCACTGGCAGCGCTCTCATATGTCATAATTTTGGATACGTCAATCTTCATACAGCGACCCACGGGAACAGGAGTTGAAGACGATATGTATGCAATGGAAAAAATTGATTTTCCAGGAGTTGCGATATGCGATTTAAACATCATAAGTCGCGAGGCAGCCATGATACTCGTAGAAAAAATGTAATTTGTGCATTCTTGGTGCGATAATTTTATTTTCATTTTTGAGCGAATGATAAATATTTTTTACGTCACATCTCTTCCATAGATGAATCAACGACACAGTTATTATCGTGTTGCATGGTTGTTGCTGTCGCACATGCGTCTAACAGATATCGAGTCCGAAATTAACAAAATAGGTGCAAAACTTTTATTTCGAACTTTGTTCATTTTTAAAATCCATTTGCACGTTAAAACGTACGAAATTGTTAATGGACGATTATTTCTGTGATCCCTGCGATAGCCACTGATGTGCTGAATTAATTCTAAAGTGGTCAACTGATTGGTATAATAATTTTCTTGCAATCAATTGCGCAAAGTTGAAGGAATAACGTTTTAAGAAAATCGATTTTAAAGCTGCTGGCGCGTTATGTCGTGCAATCCGTCGTCTCTTAAACTTTCGGCTGTAACAGCCAAATGAAATAGAATCAGTCTTTAAAGCTCTACCAGTATATTATTAAATATGAACACTTTCGAAAAATGAAAAAAAAAAAAGTTTCTGTCAAAGATTTCACAGTGTAACGACTCCTTGAATTATTCAAATAAATGCCTTAAATGTTTTTTTTTTTTTCATGTGAGGGATTTGATTGAGTTGATTTCAGTAAATATAAAAAAAGCTTTGAAATTTTTAATATAAAGGACGAAAAATTGTTGTCTTTTCACCATCTGACTGTAGATGGGCAGAAAAAGAAGTTCAATCGATCAGAAACATGACTCGCGAGAGGATACAGCAGTTGATAACGTACATGGGACATTTGATTTTATTCGAGACCGAGGAAACTGTACCTGGCGACTTAATGCTTTTCTCTAAGATTCTTGAAATATTCCTCAAAACGGACAATATCGTAAGAGAAATGGAGGATCTCTCGCCCAAGTGTGGAAGCTTCATGAAGAATTGCTATTGGCAAGGGCCGTATCACCAGTGTCACGGCCTATTTACACAACGTTGGACGCAGGACGGTTTTTGTTGCGCTTTTAATTACGTCAAGTGGTCTGATAGCATCAGCAGGTATTTTTTTATATTCTCGCTTTTTTTAGTAGAATCGGCAATTGCAATGTTTTAATGTTGTCCTCAATTTTAGCCACGAAGAAACAGACTTTAGAATGGAAGTCGAACGCTCCAAGTTCTCGGGACAATCCTTCGGGCTTAAGGTACACATGAGACCTCAGCTTGACGATCAATTCTATAGTATTCTACCAGGACACGGCTACAAGGTCTTGGTGTACACAACTTCGGATTATCCCGATGCCCCGAGTGGCGGAGTACGAGAAATTCTCATCACACCAGGCACCGAAAATTTTGTCAATCTCAGAGCTATCTCATTTCATTCGTCACCGGTAAGTGTAGGATAAATTCGCAGAATTAACCCTTGTGGTATTTGTACTTAGGAAGAATTTGCCAATCCATTTTTTAGACTTCACCAGTTAAACTATTATATAAAAGGTAAAGTTTTAGTTCCATAACACAGTATCCTAAAGAACCTAAAGAGCACAGTTTCCGAACTGAGAATTCTGCACTGGTTACGCAAGGGCCCTTGCCCTTGTGCCACACTGGCCCCCGGGGACAATTTATTCGGATTAATTTGATCCCGGAAAAAAAAATTCGGGAATTTGATCCTCAGCAACAAGATCCCGCGACAAACTAATCCCTGGACAATAAATCTACGGCAATTGTATCGTGGGGTTATGAATGTTTAGTATTTGTAATAAGCATAGTCGTACACTATGCTATACTATAAACGGTGTTATTACAAGGTTGCTATATTATTTTTGGATTTAAAGCTTTTAGATTCATTGCGTTATAGAATTCGCTCAGTTGGTGAGGGTCATGCGAGAGGTCCCAAATTGTAGTCCTGTTTGCGACGATGAAACAACAGTAACAGATCCATAAGCGTGTCAAATGTCATCCCGATTCCCGTTCAAACTGTTCTGTAGTTACAAAAGTTAAATCTATTCTTGATATTTAAAAAAAAAAAAATGTGATAACTTTTGAATCCTTCATCCCATTCTATCCAAATGAAATACCAGCCACCCTTGAGCGTAACTTCTCTTTTATAAAAAGCTATAGTTCTCTACAGCTTGCAATTTGCTCAAGTTAGTGAACGTACCATTTCTTTTAATGATACTTTTCATAATTTTTTATATCCATTGTCAATCCCAAATAAATTTTGTACCAAGAAACGTCAAAAAGAATCTAAAGAACCTTAAGATCCTTTATTACAAGCCCAGATTATACTTAGTTAACCCTTTTAAGGTCGGATTATTCTCCAAGAAACCGCTCCATGCTTAGCGACAAGTATTCAATTATAGGGATGGGCGGAGAGGTGTTAATGATAGAAACAGAGGCAGTTCAATGATGGAATGCAAATGCGCATACCGAAACTAACCAATGCCGGAAACTAGCGCATGTCGTACAAAATCCCAGTTTATTTTTTAAGATGTATTTACTTATAAATAATTTCTTCTGTATAGGATGTGATACAGTACGACAAAAGCAAACGTAACTGCTTGTTCAGCACGGAAATGTATGAAATCTACAACGGTTTTTACTCGTACAGTCAGTGCATGATGCTATGTCGAGTCCGCGACATATATAAAATCTGCGGATGCATTCCCTTCTTTTATCCTACTCCGCACGACATAAGTAAGTTCCAGATTGTCCTTCTATGCGACGTTCTTAGCCAAATATTAAATAATATTATATTACAATAATCAGGAAATGTGACAAAGTGCATGGTCTCTGATTTAACGTGTCTGAAGAAACACAGATGTGAGTACAATATTTCTGTGCAATCAACCATTTACTGAATTACATATGTTTCGATGAATAAAAAGTTTATATCAAATAGATAAATGGTGGAGCGTCAAACCAGAAAATACTAATTTAAATGGAAATCCGTACAAGGACGACATTGAAGGTGAATTAAATGAAAATTTAGATTGCGATTGCTTGCCGACTTGCGAAACCGTCAGTTATTGGGTTTTCAAATCCGGCTCTTCAATTACCAATCTCAATCAGAGTCATTTGTCCGGGTTTGTATTAACTTTTTATCTACCTCAGTCCTACAAAAGTAACGATAGCAATAATATTAATATCGAGATATTACTACAACTTAAAAAAAAAAAATGTTTTACTAGAAAAATAAAACAATTTACCAAGGACGATGTAATCCTGACCCTGAGCTTTCAGACTACTTCAGCCGTTCGCTTGAGACAGGACGCACTGTTTCATTGGTACGACCTCTTGAGTTAGTATATAATTTCTCTATTTACTCCATAAAGCTCGAACGCGTATATCTATTAAGGAAATAATCTATTTGGGAACGATATCAAGTTACTTATTGTCGCATGAATAATAATTTAATATAATGATGATATAGTATAATTCAGCAAAATATAATATAAAACTTTGAAGCTTTTGATTACTTGGTGTTTAAGACGGCTTCTCTTGATTAATATACGCTGTAGAACATGTTTTCCGAGTACGATTTTCATATTATTCAGCATATTTTAAGGTACTTTACGAGCCTCGTTTAAGGCCTTTGACGAGCATCGTGAATGGATGATCGCCTGAATTTTTTATATGGTATAGTTACATTGTATACCGCATATTAGCTTTAAAATCAAGTAGCTTGGTTACCGAACTAATATACCGAATACGTTTAACACGGCATTGACATCTTCGTTGTATATTTTTCGCCTTCGTCAATTTATAGATACTGTCGTATCTATAAATAGATATTATCGCATCTATAAATTGACGAAGTATCTATAAGATACAGTTCGAGATGAAGGATGAAAATGTTCCGAAGATTTTAACGATTCTGTATATCTCAACTATGGTCACCGAATATTTTGAAGAGAAATCTTCGATGATTTGAGCGGAGTTATTGAGTTGCATGAGTACTTCCTCTGCATACAGCTGTGCTAAACTCATGCGCTGTAATCGCGTACGGTGGCATTTGTATCCCTGTATCCCTTCCTAACGCTGCGAAAGGACTACTTTGAGTACTCTGACATTAAAATCTCGAAAAATTATAACGAAAATACAATTTTCGAATATGTTGTAATAAATATTCAAATATGTTGTAAATAAAATTGCGCTGTCGGTCTGCGGTCCCGTTTATCTCTCCAATAAAATCATGAGAGTCCTGGCGCTCGTACTCCGACTGAATTGCTCCGAAATAAAAAAAAATGTTGCGTCATTTTGAGGTATATAAATGCAGTTTCAGTTAAACATACGAGCTTTTGGAAACATTAATTCTTCAACTAAATGGCGCAATTGTAATTAAAAAATCCGTAATTCAGTCAAATTGTCACTTTCTACATTAAAAAAAATGATTTTCCAATAAAAAAAAATCTTAGTTCATCTGAAACTACATTCAATATACTTAAAAATAACCAAACATCTTTTTCAGAGGTACCGCACACCGAAGACACAAATATTAATATTCTGCAATGTTTTAAGTATTTCCATTTTTTTGTTGTTGTTTATAACATAACAATATATGTACTTGTAAGACGATGTGCTACATATCGTCTGTCTCTCTGATTGTGAGATAAGTGCGAGAGAGATATGACAATTTTCCCATCATGAATTAATCCGCCATGATTGATCTTTCGAATAAAACCCGTGAGCAATGAGAACTATATACATAATTCTGAAAGGAGAGCGATAAACTCTACAGCTGTTTACCGTTCGTCTCTTTTATCCGAAAGATCAATCGAGGCTGAGAAATTTACATTAGAGTTTTACATTACAGTAGCACATCACCTTAGTAAATTTAGAAAAGAAACGTTTTTATAGAGTCACGAAAATATCCTTTTTTTTAGCCATTACAGTGGTGTCCTCCCTTAATATATTTTATAATTCGTTTAGTCGGTTCAATATATTTGTACTTGTGGCTAATATTTTTGTTATTTCAAGTACCGCATTCTGTATTTAAAGGTAATTACGGCGGATTGTGCAGCCTCTTCCTCGGCATCAGCATCATAACGCCGATCGAGTTTCTGTATCTGTTTTGCGAACGGTTGTGGAGTCGATGGAGAAAAAATTATTCAGTGAAAAAGCAGCGTTTACCAGCCAAAATAGAGTTGCGCGAACGATCGATCTATTGGAAGGAAATAATACCGTTAGAATGAAGTTATTAAAACAGGTCACCGCCTTATATATGACACGTGACTCGAATTCAATGGTTTTCTGAAAAAATTCCTTCGCGGAGCCCACAACGTCTTTCGTACTGCGAACATTGTCAATTTTACGTGAAGCCGATACCACAATACTATTCTTTAAAAATTAATCTCTTAGTCTACCATGAAAAATTACTGTGTTTGAACCTTTGACAGAAGGCAATTTATTGCCCTTTCACTTACTACAAATTAGTGGCTCGATAATACTAATAATAATAGCAGATAATACGCAGTCCCAGATAGCCGCTTATGTAGAAAATACCTCTTACTGCGTCGAAAGTATTTTTATCATATTGGCGTATGATTAGATTACTCAAAAAAATAAGATCATATTCATTTCGTTGGAATAACTGACAAAGTTCTATAGATGGAACGACTGTTGCATCATCGACTTATTCCGAAATTTGCGCCGAATCGAAATACTATCTAATCGAAAGGTCGATGATATATGACGATAAATTATTGATCAGCACAAAATCAGCACAAAGAGTGAACGCAAGCAGCTCTTTAACATGTAAATAACGAGAAACAAGAATGTACGCATAAATATACGTACTAATGGATAAGGGGTAGTTTACCCCCGTAAATTCATTTTCCTGTGAATGTGCAAAAATACGTCAACTTTATTTTAACTTGCCCTTCCAAATGGTACATGTTCTGTTTAATTTGGTTGATTAGTTTTTTGTGTAGGGTGGAAATTTGAAAAATCAGAGGGTTGTTCACCCCTGCAAATGAATTTTTTTTCTTCAACTTAGCGTGGAATTTTGATTGTCTTCAATGAGGAGTATTTTGGTTTTTGTTTTATTAAAATCGGTTGACGCCTTCTGGGTGAAACTGCAAAATCACCCCTCGACATGCTATTTTTGAAGGGCGATTTCACCCCTTAAAAATGTTTTTCCGCCGATAAAAAAAAATACGTGTCTTTTAGTTTTCGATGCTCTACAACATACGTGAGTTTCGTTAAAATCGGAGGAGGACACCAAACTGACCTTCTTGTAAGTACCAGCCGGTCACCCCCTTAATAATAAATAAAGCATCATGCGAAGTTCCCCCCCTTGACTTCGGCTAACAGGAATGTTTTGAATCAATTCGGACATTTAAATAACGAGAAACAAAAATGTATGCACAAATATACGTACTAATGGATAAGGGGTAGTTTACCCCCGTAAACTCATTTTTCTGTGAATGTGCAAAAATACGTCAACTTTATTTTAACTTGCTCTTCCAAATGGTACATGTTCTGTTTAATTTGGTTGATTAGTTTTTTGTGTAGGGTGGAAATTTGAAAATTCAGGGGGTTGTTCACCCCTGCAAATGAATTTTTTTCTTCAACTTAGCGTGGAATTTTGATTGTCTTCAATGAGGAGTATTTTGGTTTTTGTTTTATTAAAATCGGTTGACGCCTTCTGGGTGAAACTGCAAAATCACCCCTCGACATGCTATTTTTGAAGAGCGATTTCACCCCTTAAAAATGTTTTTCCGCCGATAAAAAAAAATACGTGTCTTTTAGTTTTCGATGCTCTACAACATACGTGAGTTGCATTAAAATCGGAGGGGGACACCAAAGTACCTTTCCTTGTCAGATATACATGGTGTCCTATTTTGAAATGTATTCTCAAATATATCGAAAACTGAGAATTTAATGTAAAAATGTTTCAGACAAAAGTTTTAGTATATGAAGGGGGATATCGGACAAGCATATCAGTTTTTGGGTCCGGAGCCTCTGCTGGGCCCGTTGAGGCCCAATTTTGTTTTTTAAATAAAACCCCTATTATTTCATTTTCGTTAAAAAATGAGTAAGTTTTACTCCGAGTTTGCGAGGTAATTAAAAACCGAACACCTTAATTAAGAAGTGGACTTGATCAACAAATTTAGATTAAATCAGCCCTTTTCAGGACTACATGATGTACGAAGAACGACCGAACAACCTCCCCGCGGTGTACATCGGGTAACGCTAATGCCGGCGGTTCTCAAACGTTCAGCAATGTTTGAAAAACAATGTAAACGAACGCTTAAAAACTCTTTAGTGTTTAACACATCATTGTAGAACTCGTTTTCATTTTTAATTGACAAAATGGCAAATATTGATATATCGCAACTCTTTCCACGGGAAAATTTCGTATAATATTATGGGCCCGTTCAACGACAAAAAACGACAATTCACTCGGAGTAATGTTTACTTATTTTTTAACGAGAAATAAAAAATGCAATAAAAAATACGGAGTTTCATTTAAAAAACAAAAGTTGGATATGGATGGGCCCAGCAGCGGCCACGGACTCGAAAACTAATATGGTCATCCGATGTACCTCTTCATATACAACAACAACTTTTGTCCGAAACATTTTTCAATTAAATTCTTAGTTTTCGATATATTTGAGCATATTTTGAAAAATGGGACACCCTGTATTACGGCAGTATTTATGAGAAAAATCGTTAGATTTCTGTAAAAAAAATGTCAATTGTCACACGAGTATGCATTGTTAAAAACATTTAAAAAATGAATGTACTTGTGTAGGAAGTTTGTATTTATAACTAGAAAATTTAATATACAATTATAATGCAAAATAAAATATTTTTTTAGTTATATCGTATACTAAACACGATGTACTAAATTATGTTGTACACTATTATGTAAAATTAAAGTAATTGTATATTAAACACAAATGTTTAAACGTCTTAAAATTTTATATGATAAGTCTATATTTAATTTGATAAACAAGTTTATGGATAAAAAATTATAGCAAGTATATTAATTTTGATATAAAACATATTTACAGCGTAGGTCCCATATTCTTCTCTCGGTGTAATCAGGAGAAATACCCAACAAGAAATAACTTTGACAGGACATTAAAGTCGAGTAAATAAAATAAAACGATTTGAGCTTGGCACCGTCGGAAGACCAAAAGAACACAAAATGTCCAAAGTTCGATGATGAAGTTAGTAACATAAACGAAATTATTGTTTTGTCGTATATCATCGTGACAATGGTCTCCACGATACAATGATTGATGAAGCAAATATGCACTCGGAGCGCTATTGTACAAATATCGTCGATGTCCTAATTTCCCTGCACGCACATTTTCGAGGGTTGATGAAATATCTCAAACTCGATGGTTAATACTTGGGGTTAGAAGCTACCAGTCAGTATAAAAATGGCTAAGGTGCAAGTAGTTCAGCGTTTTGTTGGCCCTACAAGTGCACATCGTAAGCATCCATACGTAATACCCAAAGTTCATATTCTTGATATTAAGAGAGGACGAATTCGTTCGTCAAAATGGATATCAAATAATAGAAATTATTGTAAAACAGTAAAGAAACATTTACAAAACATCCTAAGATATTGCGCTGCAAAGTAAGTTTTCAGGATTGAAATCAGTTTTTTTTAAAAATTATTTACGTAATTGTTACGAAAACTGTGTTTCAGTAAGTTGTCAGTGACAGTGCATTGCGTCGCTTTGCTAGTAACGTCGATAATGATAGCGGTAGAAACAAAGGCCTTCAGGCACCATCCCACAGCAATAATCGTAGAAGACGACATGTATCCGGTGCAAAAGATTGATTTTCCAGGAGTAGCTATCTGCAACATTAACGTCATAAGCTACGCGAAATCTATACAATTTGCACAAATATTGTAATATATTCATTTATGCTTGTTGTTTAAAAATTAATTTCATTTAACTCTTAAAAAGAATGTTTACTGTAATTTAAAAAATATATATAATTGGGTAATTCAATAATAATTTTAAGCTGCAGTGAAACCCCACCTATTCGACCTCCGCGGATTAAACTAATCGACTCCATGTCCATCTGTTCGACTCGTTGTATAAGTGAATCAGCACGGTCCAGAGATGTCGAATAGGCGAGGTCCGACTGTTATATTTAAGATAATTTTATGGCATGAATGTTTATTTTGGTAATTATTTATTCCTCGCATTATATTTATGTTTTGAATGCAAGAATAAAAAAGCTTAATTATATCATAGTTTAAGTTTTTTTTCATGAATAGCAATGTTTTTTGAAAATATTTCAACCAAATCTACACATTAATTGTAGATGGAAGAAAGACGAGGTGCGAAAAATTGCAAATTTGACTCTTGAAACGATTCAAACCTTGCTGAAGTTAATGGGTACCTTGTACCAATTCGAGCATAAGGAATCACGTCCAGGCGATTTGTTGCTTCTCCACAAGATATTGCAGAAGGCGTTTGTCGAGGAATACGACGTTATAGAAATCATGAAAACACTAACGCCCAATTGTCGGTCCTTATTAATAGATTGCTACTGGCAAGGAAAATACCGCAAGTGTGATGAAATCTTCGTTCCTCGCTGGACTCCGGAAGGTTTTTGCTGCACTTTTAATCATGTGAGATGGACCGACCGTTTCAACAAGTACATACCCCATTGCAATTAATTCTTTGACTTCTGGAAATTTTTATGTAATAACAAATAATATAGTTGTTAAGTTTTCAATTATTTTTTAAGTGGTTAAGCGATTAAGTTTCATACAGTAGCCTCCCGCTAAGTGTTCGCCGTCGGGTTTGTAGAACAGGAAACGCGTACTTACCGAGTTACCACCACTCACTGGGCCAGCGGGGTTCGGTGGAACACGGCTGAAGTCAGCAGTGAACGTGGCGCAGGATGAAGAGGGGAGGGGTATCAGCCGATTGATAAGAGTGCGACAAAGATAGAACAATGCGTATTTCCTACAGCTTCCCACCAGCCAAAAGCGTTGTATTCTTGGCGGACAAGCGCTACCCGTAATTAGCGAGCGTGCATTTAGCGTCAGGCTACTGTATTTATTTTCAACTCTGCGTTATTCGGTAAACACTTCTAATCGTCATTATTAATTTTATGTATTTTGTATCAGTGAACGAAATTCAAATTTCAAGATAAAAACCGAACGCACTAAGGTCGCAGGAATGGATTACGGGCTTTACGTTATTCTCAAACCTGAGTTGGAAGACTATTACTACAGAACTTTGCCAGCATTGGGCTTTAAAGTGTTGTTCTACAAAGCTTCAGATTATCCTGACGGTCCGAGCGGTGGATTGCGAGAAGTTCTCATTGGTCCAAAGAGTGAGAACTTTCTCAGCATAAAAGCCACTTCGTTATATTCATCACATGTACGTCTATATGCATAAAGTAGTTTAATCAAGTTTTGAATGTGATCGCTAGCAAGTTTTAATGAGCGATCTCTAAAGTTTCAATATGTTTGTCAGATTTTTCAACATCGCCATTGAATATAATTTTTGTTGTAGAGATTTTTGAGCGAAAGAAAAAAATAAAATATCCTTTTTTGGTATAGGAAATCATTAAGTACAACGCGGAGCAACGAAAATGTTTGTTTAATACAGAAAAGTACGAAGTCTACGGAGGTGAATATTCTTACAGTCAATGTATGATGTTGTGTCGCATTCGCGATATTCGGAAAGCCTGCGGTTGCATTCCATTTTTTTATCCTACTCCGGATGACGTAGGCGAGTAGAATTATAGTTTTATCAACTTTTCTGAACAGTGCCTGTAAGTTGCAGCCAATAATTATATCCTCGATTCAACAGGTACCTTAAAAATGTGCAGAATCAGCGATTTAAAGTGTCTACAGCTAAACAAGGGTTAGTAGCAATCGAGTATGTATAATGTATTATTTCGAGAGACCAAACGAGCAATGCAGTGGGAACTTAATATTAGAAACATCGACAGAATCGTGTATCCCATCTCTTATTGATTAAAATCGAGGCCGTACAAGACACACCCACGTCTGTTCTACAAGACGATTGCTCGTGTAGCCTCCACTGCAAAACACAAGCGCTTGTGGGGGTTGTAGAAAGAATCGATGTTTATAAAATCGAGTTTCTATTGTATTTTGAAAATTCTACGTTTTATCGTATTAAAATAATAAAATAGATAAATGGTGGAGCATCGAGCCAATTGAGAATGCATTTGAGGATCATCCCAGTCCCAAGATTACCGGAGAGTCACATTTGCACTGCGATTGTTGGCCAACGTGCGATCATGTTGATTACACGATTCACAAGTCAAGCTGCGATATTCACCATTCGTCAATGCCCAGAACAGGGTTCGTACGATCTCTGTGGTTTTTTTTATCAATATGAATATTTTCTAGGTCTATGGAAAAAAGTTTTTACACCTCCTTTGCAATACTCGTTCGGGACCATTTTATTGTTACATTTTGGATGACAAAATGGTCTTATACTCTGAATTATGTAATCGGAAACGAGTAGCCTTTTCATCGATCTCATTGATATCTTTGTTCTTATTTATTCCAATGGTTTCCCTGAGATTGGCTTTACATTAGGTTTATTAAATAGTAAAATGGAAAAACTTTCTTGATATCGTAAATCATTTACAGTTGCATGAATGAAAATTTGACGGTGAACAGTCTAGTGCTGATTATGAACTTTGGGAGTATCGGAGTGACACGCTTGCGACACGAAGTAGTGCTCCATTGGTACGATCTGATAAGTAAGTATAACATTTTTCTATACATCACTGCATGCATATTCATCGCAGTTTGCACGTTCTAGTATATCTACAGTCAAATGAATTAATGAATAAATGCACACAAAACATGTACATTACGATAAGAGTCTACGACGACCCGTTTGACAATAAAATTGCTCCATTATCTGCACCACTTAGAAACTCTTCTAGAGTTTGCAGAAATTTCCATTCGCTTTACATTGGTTGAAACTGATAACCGCGATTACGAGATCTCCGATGCATAGATGCACCGTATGTGTACTTTTGTCACGTTATTTAAAAAAATATTAACAATTCATTAATATAACGAATTACCTAGCGAAGACAGTAAGTGTTAAATTTCAACTTAAAATGTTTACTTTTTATCACGAGGTGTACGCTCTCCTGCGCTTTCATTAAATTCAACCAATAGCACTTGCACGGGGAAAGATAATAAGTTGCTAGAACCAACTTTGGTGTCATGAAACTAATAATAGTTTGATCAATCAACTTATTTGTTGGATCAAATAACTTGAAAGGTTGATTGACCGAATAAATGATTCGTAAACTATTATTTGTTTTCTGGCGCCAAGTTCGTTTTGTCAACTCACTATTGTTCTTTGTATATCAATGTCGTATCTACCGTTTTACTTGCGTTGATAGTTTTACAATATGTTTTTTTTTTAAACAAATTTTCCTTTTTAATTTTGAATTTAAAAAAAAAACGCAAGTCAGACGAGAAAATGTTTTCTTATTAAATTATATTATTGTACTATAATAAATATAATAATATGTTATACTCCCTATATATTTCGAGAACAATCAAAACAACAAGTGATTATAATAATACTTTGTCATTTAGCTGTTAATTGTTATTGTTTAATTATAAAATGACCCGTGTTATTCTAATCATTCTTTAATCTCAGGTATGCTTCGATTCCCTCACCGTAACATTCCAATCTAAAGTAGAGAAAAATAAAAATATCTTTCTTACATTCGGGAAAAAAAAAAAATTCTGGACGTAACGGTACATTTGTCGATTTCAATTATTATGCTGTGCTCTGTGTTTAAAACTTGTGAAAGTTTTAACAACGTTTAACGAGACTTAAAGACACGAAATCTATACGAAATTGTTATATTTCAGTAATTACTGATCCCTGACTATTCTTATGATAACAATATTTTCATTTTTGTTCTCTCAAGGTAACTATGGTGGATTGTGTAGTCTCTTCCTCGGTATAAGCATCATAACACCTATCGAGGTCATATACTTGTTGTGTTTGCGATTCTGGCAAGTAATGAGAGTCGAACCCATATCACAAATTCAAGTTATACCGGCAGTGCCATTGAAAATTCAAAAGCACGATCAGAGTATTTTTTGGAATGAAATGATACCATCGAAACGACCTATCTAAACCTATGTAAGACTTTATAATAAAGTGTACAGTAAGTTTCTCTCTCTCTCTCTCACTCCCAGAGGCGATTATTCAATGTGCCCTCTCACTTATCTCTATATCCAAGGCTGCATCCTTACATTACATACAAGACAAGAGAAAGCGGTAGGGGTTGGATAGAGAGAAGGGGATTTATCATCTCATAAATCCTTCTATCGCGTGTCTAAATAGTGTTTCCCTAAATTTCAAAGTCAAGCAGAAACCAGAGTATCATATTTTTTACATCCGACGCGAATCAGACACTGTCAAGGCCCTGTCAGGGCGGATAATGGCACTCGGGAAACGCGTAAATACTTACTCGAAATAAAATTCTATATAGAAATAATAATATTATATTAAACTTTTTAAAATATTTGACAAATTGATGTATCTTAAGTATGTTAAAACCGGGATTTTGTAATGCGTTTAGTATACCGTTAATATAGTTAATATTATACAAAATTATTACATTAAATCTACAATTTTATGCATAAATGTTTCCTTAACAAGTTTATTAATTTTCATAAAGAAAATGTTTACAGTGTTTATAAACGAATATAATAAAACTAATTCCAACTGATAAACACCGCCGATCTTCATTCGTACTCGTGAAATTCCAAGCCTCTTGGTTCGTATTAATGTGTAGACATTCCACCATTATGTAGCAAGATAGAAAATATATTGTAATATAAAAATATAGTGAATATATAATATAATTATAAATATACTATATATAATACAATTATATGTCCACTATAAAATAATTGCCTGCCAAGAAGAGTATTTGCTTCGGATTAAATAAATGTGCAGGAAGTAAAAAAACGTTTTTATCGTAACAATAAAAAAAATTCCACCTTTAATTATTTTCTCGGAATTTGTATTTTTTTTGCCCGCGTATCTTGTCACTAGAATGTGACTTGCAATTAGTAAATGCTAATTCTAATAACTAAAAAATTGCAACAAGTTTACGAGTTTCAAAGCTAATAATGTATTCAGATGTATAATATGAGAATGAGCGGTGGGGGTAATACTCATTGCGATGAATGTCGCTTTCTGGTCCTAACGCTATCTGATGCTGTCTCATGTCAGCATGACACAGCACAAACACAGTAGAACCCACTATAAATTCTTCAATTTGAATAACTAAAAATGTTTGACGTATCTAGATTCGGACTAAAGATTCGGATGAAGAATTCATCTATAAGCGAACAGTAATGATTTAGCGTTCACCGAAGCCAAGGTTGCACGCAGAAGACTTTCGTACTGTTTTTCTTGCGTAATATTGCGGTTTGCCTCGTGTTAGCACAGTAGTTGACTGCACGATTTCATGCTGGACGCTCCGGCAGTGAGGTTACCGTACGTGATCGCGATCGGTCGCGCTGATTCAGCCTTTGAGTCTTGGTACGCGCCATTCTCTCACTTACGAACGCTACTAATTAAGCAATAGTGAAGAATAAAATAAAATAAAATAAAAATAAATAAAAGCCAATTTAAATTAACAACAGTTTATCGAAATAAATTTGTAATACGCTCACAAGCGGAAGATGGCTGAACAAAACCACAAATCTTGTGTCCCTGATCAGCACAGCATTCTCGGGCTGGAAGCTTTGCTCAGGACGACGATGGGCGACAGTCTCATTGTCGAGAAGTACACAGCCACCGATTTCCTACCACCTGGTGAAAATTACGGTAGTTTGATACTGAAACTTGACATAGTTATTAGGCGAAAAGGAAAAGAGTCCGAAAGCGAAGAACTTCATATGATAGCGAAGGTGCCACCTTTGACACAGCAACAACTTGATTTCTTCGACAGCCCATTTACCTTTAAGAAGGAGTCTTTTATGTACGAGACTATATTGCCGATGTATAATAAATTCGAGCATGACTGTGGCGTCAGGTCGGAAGATATCTTCGACGTGGGTCCAGCGTTCTATGGGTCACGATTGAACCTCGAATTCGGAGATGTTTTTGACGACAATGCCGTTATTCTCTTGGAGAACCTTAAGCCCCGGGGATATTACTCGGGCAATCGGTATAACGGACTGGACATTCATCATTCGAAAATCACGATTAATGCTATGGCGAGATTTCATGCCCTTGGCATGGCCATGAAGTCGAAAAAACCCGATTTCTTTGAATTACTCAAGGTTCGGTCAAAGTGTCTTCAGATGGTGGATCCGGAAGAATTTGTAGACGCCATGACTGACATGTACAGGTCTGTGTATTACTCGTTAACAAAATAGTGGATAATGCCTGGAAGATTATCTCTTGAGTGAAAAGCATGTAAATCTGTCTGAAATCAGTTACACGTAAAAAAAAAAAAAAAAGAGTCCCAGGTACTACTCATTTGATCAACAATGAATAAAGAATTCGAGACTCATTACCTATTATAAAATTATTAATATTGCACGATAAGTTCTTTTTCAATTAACAGGGCAGTGGATAATCGATCTTAAATCCATTTTCCATTGGTAAAACATTGGAGAATAAATGAGAACCTATTATACGTCGGAAAACCGATGGATATTTAATATTTTTTTTTGCATTATTGCCCATTGTTGTTTATTTTGTCGTTGCAGAATTAATTTCTACAATAATCTATCAAACGTTAACAGAGAGTGGATAATGGCTGCAAGATTACTCCATTAGCGAATATTTAAAAAAACTTGCCTAAGATCCGTTGATCGTTAACAATAAAATTAAGAAAAAAATCTGCCAGTTACTTATACTATCTATATTACCGAAGTCATGGATATTATATCATAGATCGTTTCCTAATTGATAAGGCAGTGGCTATCTAACCCATTCATGGTAAAATGAGTCTGTAATCCATTTTTCATTATTATAGAGAGGAAAAACATTGGCAAAATAATAATAACTAATAAAATAATTGATATTGAAATCCCTCAAATCAGATCCATAAAGGAGGATCCAGTTTTGGCGGAATACTACGAAAAATGCGTGAAGGCGTTGAAAGCTGGTGAAGTCGAAGGCAGCTGGTGCGCTGTACCAGAGGAGCCATGGTCAACGATAATTCATGCTGATTTCTGGATTAACAACATTTTGTTTCACCGCAATGAGAAGAGTGGACTGCCCGAAGACGTCAAAATAATTGACTTTCAGAACTATCTGTTCCTCAGCCCGCTACGAGAACTCTGTTTCGTACTTGGCACTGTCGTCGATCATGAAGTCAGTACAACACATATACCGGAACTCATTGATCTCTATCACAAGACTCTTATCTCCAGACTCGAAATGATGGGATGCGATGTATCACCTTACACGAGAGATAAGTTCGACGAACGGTTGCCGAAAGATGCATTCGCTGAATTTAGTCATTCGGTTTTTATGCTAAAAATTACTACGAAGGACGTCGATGTCAATGATCCGGAATCAAAAAACGTACAAAACGTTTTATTAGGTGCTGGATCTGATCAGTTTTATGCACGAATGAGGGATCTCGTCATTGGATACGCGATGCGCGGATGGTTTTAGCAAACATCGTGAGAATTATCATGACAACGACTTTTTTTTTAGCATAAAAAATTATGAAAATAAGTGTTTTCTAAAAGACTTGTTGTCGATTGATCATTGTAAATATTGTAAAGGCTTAAAATCAGACAAAAAAATTATCTATTATTATTGACCGTCGAATAATGTTATATTTAATAGAATATTGTTTAACTCTTTGTGTATCTTTTTTATAATATTAAAAAAAAATTGCAAAGTAGAATCTTTTCGCGTTGCTTCTTCATTTTTCGAAAACGGTACACAAACATTTTTCTATTATAAAATACGATGCTCAATTTTGACTTTGTCGTAAAGAAACTCTTGTGTATTGCGGATCAACAAATTGAGGAAGCAACATGTGAGGTTCTACTTTTTTTTTATATTCAATCTATTAAATAAATTATTTTTCTGACATATCGAAAATTCTATTGAATTTGAATCCATGTACCTATGTTTATCAAACTTACTGCATGTGTTACTTTCACTCTGTTGAATACATGTATTAAATTTTAGCTTAATAGCTTAAGATTTTTTACCGTAAGAATTACAATGGTTATTTTTTGTAGAATTGAATACCAAACGTGAGTTCGATAGCACCAAGCTTACTCGATGTATAGCGATTATTGTCATATTTTCTAATAATTCAAAATATAAAAATATCTTAACGATTGTCCTTGATCGATACGTCACGTCTCATTAAAGTTTCAGGATACTGGCTCGAAATTTACAAGATTTGGAGCACCTACCGACATTTGAAAAAGAATTGTCTCATTAAATCTCAAATCGGGCATTAGTTTTCATTAAAATCGGTAGCGAACAAAAATGACAGCTTTGCTACTAATATTCAACTTATTAGCTCAAGCCGTTTATGAGGTACAGTCGTTTTAAAAGATGCAAATCTAATCCTACACACACGCGCGCGTGCAGGCATCCAGGTTCGAGCTCATAATCGAATTTCTCGACTTTTAAGTTTATTTTAAGTACGCTGACACTAAAATCTTAAACATTTTTTTATTATTAAAACAGTTTAATTCATGTGGTTGCAAAATTTGTTTTTTTTTTTCAAATTTTGGAAAACATATTGATAGTATACGTCGTTAAGAGAACGAGAGTTTGCGAACGATACGACGGTACATAAATTATTCTTGTACGTGTAACCTATCACTAAAACATGTGCAGTATGTAAATTTTCACCTTACGTCACATTCTTGTACCTTGTTGGCCAGTGTATACTACACAACCATAAAGAAGTGATATAAACGTAAATTCTTATTTATTACAACAGCGTTGGCCTTTTTACGAATCCTAACAAGTCCTTTTAACTTCGTTGATGCTGCAGATTTTCAATAAAATGAGACATAACTATTCTTACATTTATTCAATGTGGTAAGATAGCCACAGTATTGATCCAGATCTGGTAAGGTTGAACAGCGATACGAACGTTGTTGATCTTGTATCGGTAGTAGGTAAACACACGGAAAGAAGAAAGTATAGTTGAATAAAGTATAATAAATAGATCCTGGCGAGCAGCTAGAATAGTATAGTAGAGTAGTTCTAGCGACAAGTACTAAGTAGGTTAAGGTGATTCCTAGCAGATTGAACGACCATACTTTAACCTACAAAAGACCACAAAAAAACGTATTTTTTAATGGTCGAAAAGTGTTTAAGAAACGACGTCTTTTCATGGTCTTTTTCCTTGTACTTATGACCTCTGGAACGGTCTTTATTCAGCGGTTTGGTCTTTTCACGGTCTTTTCATGGTCTTTCAACGGTTCACGGTCTTTTAAAAGATCGTGGAAAAGACCAAGAAAGGACCTTGAAAAGACGCAAGGTCTTGCGCGATCTTTTATGACCTTTCATGGCCTTGGTCGTCTTGCGGTATTTTTATGGTCAACTGTCGTCTTTTTGCAGTCTTTTTATGGTCTAAAATCTCGCACTTTTCGACGGTCGCTTTTTTGGTCTTTTCAGCGTCGTCCAATCTGCTAGGGATGTGGAACATTTATGAGTGCAAGAGAGATAGAACTTATCTTGCGATCCCGAGTTTATTCGCCACGGTTGATCTTTCGGATTGAAAGACGATAAGGTTGTCCTGCAGAATTGTTAAGCGATGAGCAACGTCCACGGCTTTTATCCGACGGATAGACCGTGACAAAAAAAAATTCAAATTACAGTTTTCGTTACCGATCGTAAAGTTCCACATTCACTAAGGGCGATGTGGTATCTCGATTTATTCCTAAATTCCTGAAGGTTATGCTATTTTCTGCCGGTGTGCATTTATAAAAAATGAGGAGAACGTCGTTCTCAAATAGTAATTTGAAAACACGTCATTTGATATAAGTTTCACTTAGTTTCGAGGTAAGGACAAAGAGAATTTCAGAATCTGCGATTGCGTGAGTAATTATTGACGAATTGTGACATTTTCCTCGAAGAACTATCACTGTTGCTAGAAGTTCGGAAACGCCCGATAAAAGTGCTTATCTGAAATTCTTGAGACGGAATCAAGAGACGCGACAGCGTATCGAGACAAGTACGTCTACACTCTACCTTACCGACGACGACGGCGAGACGAGACAAGACAAAATCGTTTTTCCCTTTTTAAGAAAAGTCACATTAAAATGATGTTTTTAGAGGCGCATGTTTATATTTTTTTTAGATGTACATGGAATCACATGCCTTATGAGAGCTCTTGGCAGACTTTTTTTTTAATGATCGGTTTGTGATCACCGTTTTTAAACAGAAAATAAAAATTAATAAAAGTCGATATCAATTATTTTAGAAGTTGCAGGGGTAAAAAAAAAGAAAAAAATGAATTATGAAATTTAAAGAAAAGAATAAATATAAAAGTGTATTGTGGTAGTTATCCTTGCTCTTCTCACCCCCTAATGCCCCCACTATGACCTCTTCCCCATCACATACCAGGTCTATAAATATGAAACCGGAATTTGCCCATAGATGGCCCTAGCTGTCAATGTAGTTACCGTCAAACCGCGTCATTGGCGCCATTTCCTTGTTGACATCTCTGACAAAGATTTTCAACTCACAACAATACAAGTTTCATACAACAGCATAGTTTGTAATAGCGTTGAACATGTCGAATTTTGTGCCTGGAAATTACAATTTGCGGACAGCATTGATTTTCTGTTACCAATTGAAGAAAACTGCTGCAGAATCGCATCGAATGCTTTTCGAAGCTTACGGTGAGCATGTTCTTGGTAAATCACAGTGCTTCGAGTAGTTTAAAAAATTCAAAAGTGGCGATTTTGACGTGAGAAACGAAGAATGTGAAAGACCACCGAAAAAGTTTGAAGACAGCGAATTGCAAGCATTCTTGGATGAGGATGACGCTCAAATGCAACAACAACTCGCGGATCAATTAAATGTGACACAAGAAGCCGTCTCCATACGTTTGAAAGCCATGGGAAAGATCCAGAAGATGGGAAAATGGGTTCCACATAAACTGAATGAAAGAGAGCAGGAAAACCGAAAAACCACTTGCGAAATGCTGCTCGCCAGGTACAAAAGAAAGTCATTTCTCCATCGAATTGTGACTGGCGATGAAAAGTGGATATATTTTGAGAATCCTAAGCGTAAAAGATGATGGGTAACTCCAGGCGAACCATCGACATCGACTGCAAGGCCAAATAGCTATGGGCGGAAGACAATGCTCTGTGTTTGGTGGGATCAGAAGGGTGTGATCTATTATGAGCTGCTAAAACCTGGCGAAACCGTTAATACTGAACGCTACCGACAACAAATGATCGATTTGAATCAAGCTTTGCGTGAAAAACGACCAGAATATCAAAAAAGGCAACACAAAGTGATTTTGCTTCATGATAATGCACTATCACACACAGCAAAACTGGTCAAGGAAACGATTGAGGCGTTTAGTTGGGAAATACTTTAGCATGCGGCTTACTCACCAGACCGATTACTACTTATTTGCATCGATGGGGCACGCACTTGCTGAGCAGCGCTTTACTTGTTACGAAAATGGCTCGATGAATGGTTTGCCTCAAAAGAGCAACAGTTTTTTTGGCGTGGCATCCACAAGTTGTCAGACAGGTGGGAAAAATGTATAACTAGCGATGGGCAATACTTCGAATAAAATATTTTTTATCATTTTCATACAGTAAACGTGTATTTTCTATACAAATATTCCGGTTTCATATTTATAGAACTGGTATACACGGGAGCGCGTGCGCCAGCAAACTGTATTCGAAAACGAATCAGGACTGGATATCTGATTGTGTCGATGTTAGTTACTACGGAATGCTGAAAAGATCACGATATCCGTATTCGATAGGATCCTTGTTGGATGTAAAAGGATTGTCATGAGGATGGTCCTCGTTATTGACGTTCCAATAAATACTTTCGTACGAGAAATATGGGATCAAATATATTTATTATTTATGTTTGATCATAGGCCGTCAATAGCGTTCCTATGTTCCTCTCATACGTGTGGTCAAAATAACTTTTTGTTTCGATTACCGCGCAAGAACTACTTTAATTCAGCGATATCGTAGGTTTCCTCCAAATCATGTATTTACATTATAGATTCTTATGACTGGCCTCGTATTTTTTAATGCACACTAAGTTCAAAATGGAGACTTACGTGTCACTCGATTTCGCTGTGCACGCCGAATTTTTTTCTTTCTTTATTCTTTTTTCCTACCAACATCATACGACGTTTCTGGCTCCACCATTACATCGAGCGCAGCTCGGCGTGACGAACCGAAAACGCAAACAATTAATCGACACTCGCTATCTTATTATCGCTATGTACATACTGACATGTCGAAACTATGTCAGGAATTGTACACGTGGATTCTGTAATAAGAAAATTTGGATTATTTGTCAAGTTATATTATAATCGGTCGTAGCGCGGCACGAACTGAAAACGCTAATTATTGATCAATACAGCAGGTGTGTACGTCATAAGGTACGCTATGAATGTCGAAATTAGGCCAGCAGGTGTGCTGGTGTAGATTCAGTCTTAATAAATTCGGATTATTGAGTTTTATTTTGAAGTAACGGGTCGCGAAAAAGAGTACTATTATAGATCCGAACACTGCCACATTGACTTAGCTGTATAAAATTGTGATAAAATCCTTTCATGCTTTTCACGTTTAATTTACAAATATATATTAAATTCGAATTTGGATATTGAAGTTACCAAACTATACATTAATTTGATTACACAGGTCTTCGAATTACTATTACTCGCATATTGCAATTTTTAGTCCTCGGCTTCATACGTACAGCCCTAGTCCGCGTGCCTCTGCCTTATTCGTCTAGCGCGCCTACCATGGATTCCGTCATGGGGACAATGTGGGAATACCCCTACTTTTCTATCTGGCATCAATGTAAACAAGTCATACATCAGTGTTCTATATATACGTGTTGGAAATTCAGCTGGCGCACGGCGATCGATAATCGTCGTGCGCCTACCTGTTGCGCTGCTTTGCTACACGTTGTTCGGTTGAGTCGGAGATAGCCGAAGCATGGGCTTCGCGAAGCCGAGGATGTGCCTCGTTGGCACGCCGCGTCGAGCGAGAGGATGTCTCTCTCGCTTGACTTCGGTTTCGCTCACCGGCTATCTCGCTCAACTGACTCCAGCGCTCAACGTAAAGTTCATACTCGCAGCCATCTTGAGAATTTGGCACTTTTGCGACACACATCCACTGGACAGCACGCGCATCCATAGGACTCTCACGCATATTTCTCGGACATTATTCATCGGATTTGCTCAACTTCACGCTCATCAGGACTCATTGCTCAAGGTAAGAGTGCTCTGGCATAATTACGTCATTAATTCACTGTCAGAGAGGAGAAAATGGTACATCAGCACTTGGTCTCACTCGTGGCGTGCGTTGCAGCACATGCTGTACCACGTTCTCCTCATGTCTTTTGCTGGCTCAATTAATATAATTAAGCATGTGCCTTGCATTCACTGTATTTTCCCCCAGTAAATCTGCTGGGAGAGTACAGTGAATATAATTTTGCTCAACCATATAGCCTCAATATCTGTTTGCGGTGTGCTAAGCAGTACTGATTGCTTAGCGGGTCGAACACAAAATCACTGCACTCAGATACGGGTTATGGTACATTCTCTCATTAATTCGCTGCAATCACTTTGCAGTACAGTGTTGAGTGATTGCAGTGAATTACACACAAAGTTTCGCACTCAAGGCATCGGCGGGTCGTGCTGCGTGGCTGGTGCTACGCTGCACGCACCGCTGTCTCAAATTCATATTCAGCACACAATGATGTAATCGTGTGCTGCTTACATTATAATTCTAAATTCCATTTACTAACTCATTTATGTTTTGCACTCAACGGTCTGAGCGTGTCATGCAGCGTAGCTAGCACTGCGTTGCATGCACCGCTCGCTCATGTGTTCACTCAGCGCACAATTAATAATTGTGTGCTGCTCATTAATATTCAGAAATTCAATTTGTTTATTTATTATTATAATTTGTACCTTTTTTCTAAATTCATGTTTTGACTGATTTTCTAAATTAACTTATTTTGGCATTAATTTTCAATTTTAGTGACCACACATTTTGTATTAAAATTGTACTTTGTACCACGGTTTTGGAAGGTAGAATAAACTACTTCCTCACGATAACATCTACTTGGTCTGGTTTTATTTTCCTCTTGCCTCGAGTGAGTACTCACATTCCGTCAATATATTCAGAGGTCGGTCAAGCCATCACCGGACGGATTCTCAACATTCTTGTTGAATTCTCAACAATACGGATTGCTCGAGTAACCTTAACTCAAACTCGTTACGACCAGCAAAAAAGTAGCAATGTGGAATCTATCAGTTGTTTTATGCGTTCTGCTCTTCGGTTCGGTAAGTTGTCACTGACTGATAAGTCGATAAAGTACAGAAGTTGTTCATTAAACAAAACGTTAAGAATTAAGATCAAATACCGGTGCGTGTGAATTTGTTTATATTTTCTTGTAATGATGGGAATTATGTGAACAGTTTTTAGTCGGCGAATTCGATGGACGTTGACGAAAAAAATTCGAATGATGGTCTGGACAAAATAAACTATGACCGCATTTCGACCGAAGCGAATGAGATTATAGAAGAGGCTGAAAAAGAGATTACAGAAGAGACTGTAAAAGAGATTACAGAAGAGACTGTAAAAGAGATTACAGAAGATATTAAAAAAGAAATTCTTACATTCATAAAGAAGATAATACCTCATAGTGTTTAGTAAAGATAATCTGACGAATGATTATTCAGGAGAATTTGATCAATGTATTTTTGACGCGTTATCGTCGATGAACTTTACAGGCCAAATTGATTCACAAGAATCTCGATGAAATAGCCACAAACGTCAGAGACGCTGGTGTCGATGATTGGAGCATAGATGTCGTGAACATTATAGACACGAATGGAAAGCAACTCGTGTCAAATGTGAAGGAATGCATCGCAAAAGATGTGACAAGTTTGAGAAAGCTTTTTGACTATTGCAAATCCTTAACAATACACAGCGGAGTCAAGAATAAGGATTTCGTGGATGATTCGTTCTACGAAGAGGTGAGTCCAAACTTAATTTACATCTGGTTCCGAACGTAAATTCAATTGAATTTTATTAATTATTTCTTAATAAGTGTGAATTGTGCGACAATCCACCAGATAAACTGTTTCAAGTCATTTTCTCTTCTAACAGGCCGGAAATACGGAAACAGATGTCAAGAGAAAAATAATTAAAAAAGATATATACCTCGATGCTATCATGATGTACGGAACCGTTCACACCAAGGCTAAAGATATGATAGACAAGATGAAGCAATTACTGAAGTATTGCCAGGCCGAGGAACGTGGCAACTTTTACGCAGCCACGATACGTGACATAATTTCACGGGAACATTACATACAGAAGAAGATCGAGGTGCTTCACGACTTACCGGTTCGTAAAGACTAATATCGACTTTTTTAATAAAAAATTCAATAAGTCTCACTTCTCAACAAGAAATTATAATATTTATTTCTAAAAATTTTACGTAAAACTTGAAAAATATTTTTTTATTTGGAAATAGACGAATCGAATTATCGTATGAAAGGATTGACGTAAAATCGGATACCGTTATTACCTCCACCGTTACCGCCGTACACGAAGAATTTTTTTAATTTGAATTTATTGAACTCAGTCGCATATCGTAACATCTGATTTTCCTCCACCAGTTAAAGATAACTGTATAGTTTTGTTTATGGCATTAGTGATCCCTTAATTACGATTTTTTCACAATCCCACCGGTTTAAATTGTATCAGGAATTTATACTTTCTGTTCCGCATTGAAATACGTTGTCTCTTATCCGCATTCGGTCGTGAGCTCGGAAGCAACGACTATCCGTTATAACCCGTGATTATTATTACTCTTTGACAAAAAACACTACGAATTTTTATACGTCGTAAGGCGATATGTACTTTTCGAGACGCGTAAGGTACGAAAACTAACAGCAAATCCGTTCAACTGTACAACAGAAATTCTAAGCTACAATTGGTTATATTGATTAGGCATTTTATGCAATTCAGCGAAGCACACCGTTAGCAACTTTACGATAGTGTAACTTCTCGGTAAGTTACTGGTTAAGTAAAGTAAAGTAAATTTTATGTCTCGATAACCTAAGGTCAGTTTTACATGAAGTTTACTTGTTCGTCGTATCGCTAGTTTTTTCCGCAAATGTATTCATCTTTATTTTAACAATACTATAAATTCTACGATTTGGGCTGCGTGAAAAGCGGTGCATTACTTATTCTCGCTTTGAAACGGAGAAAGAAAAAATAAATATCAAGGCCAAAGCGAGCGCATATTCGTCACGCTGATAAGTCTTTAACTACCGTATATCCATTCTTTTATTTTTCCTCTCTTGACATCTATTTCCGTATTTCCGGCCTGTTAGCAGAGAAAATGACTTGAAACAGTTTATCTTGTGGATCGTCGCACAGTTCACAATTAATAAGAAATAATCAATAAAATTCAATTAAATTTACGTTCGGAACCAGATGTAATAAAAAAATAATGGAAATTAAGTTTGGACTCACCTCTTCGTAGAACGAATCATCCACGAAATCCTTATTCTTGACTCCGCTGTGTATTGTTAAGGATTTGCAATAGTCAAAAAGCTTTCTCAAACTTGTCACATCTTTTGCGATGCATTCCTTCACATTTGACACGAGTTGCTTTCCATTCGTGTCTATAATGTTCACGACATCTATGCTCCAATCATCGACACCAGCGTCTCTGACGTTTGTGGCTATTTCATCGAGATTCTTGTGAATCAATTTGGCCTGTAAAGTTCATCGACGATAACGCGTCAAAAATACATTGATCATATTTTCCTGAATTCGTCAGATTATTTTTAGGAAACACTGTGAGGTATTACCTTCTCCATGAATGTGGAAAGTTCTTTTGTAATCTCTTCTGTAATCTCTTTTGTAATTTCTTCTGTAATCTCATTCGCTTTGGTCAAAATGCGGTCACATTTTATTTTGTCCAGACCATCATTCGAATTTTTTTCGTCAACGTCCATCGAATTCGCCGACTAAAAATTGTTCACATAAAGACAGTGAATCTGAGGTTAAATTCACCTTCAAATCTCCACTTAAAATCATCAGGAATTTATCATAATTTTTCTTAAATACTCGTTTTCTCGATATTTAACCCTTTGCACTCCGTTGTCGCCGTATTTGCGACATTAAAGCCTCTATGCCCTACTAGGCTGGAGTGCAAAGGGTTAATCATCTATGATATTTTGTATTGATTGACCAAGAGAAATATATATATATAGATAGAATAAAAACTTATTGTCCAGTTTCCAATAGGCTCTGACAAGCACAATACATTTCCGCGTTTGTTTTCGACATTGTTGAATACATTATGTACACGATGTATTCCCAATATCAGAGTTAATTAAAGAAAGAAAATACATGAAGCACAAATAAGCCAACGCACACAGCACAGGAGCTTCTCGCCATATTATGCTCTATTTCGTTCGTTCTCCATTTCTCTCTCTCACACACTCTTCCTTTTGAGGAGGATAGCGCGCGCGCAGTGCCGCTAATATACACATACATACAAATCTACGAGTATGTATGCATAACCAATCCTTTATTGGCCCCAGGCCTGTTCGGGCCTAAACCCGATTGATTGTAGTGCGAGGCATATAACGTGTTCCATCTCGTTTTCTCGCTCACTTAGCTCGCTATGCCTCTCTATTTGGTGTCGTTTCATTTCGCCGTTACATTTTTTCAGCGTTATCTTCGCTAAATAAGTTTCACTTAAAAAACTCCAAGAACTCTTGTTGAAGAAATATATTTTAACGAACATTATGACAATAACGAGATTTTATTGCGCATTGCGTCACTTGCTATTTTCTTATCAGAATGTACAGACTGAATGTCGAATTCAGCAGTTGTGCACGTGGATTCAGTGATAAGGAATTTTAGATTATCGTGTAATATTTCGAAATACCGGGTTGCGAAAGTGAGTACAGTTAAGGATCCCGAAACTGCCAAATTGACTATTTATAATTGTGATCTAATGTTATTATGATTTTCACATTTAATATGCAAATATATCTTAAATTTTAATTAAGATATTGATTTTATCAAACTGTACATGAATTTTCTTCCACAGATCCATTGGTAATCGATTTAATACTCGAATATTTCAATTATCAATCCTCGGTTTCGTACATATTATTTTTTTAAATTGTTAAATTTACGAGAAAAGTACATATATTGACAAATATTAAAGTTGCGTCATCGCGACAATTGTTTCTATTAGATAGAATTTTGGCTAGTCACACTCGGGGTCTGACAAGAGTATAATGCCGCCCAGATTCCGACGTTATCGATCTTCCTTCACAGGAAGATCTCAAACAATCGAATTCCTAATTTCGTTACTTCATTAATTCGTCAAGAATTAACGTTAACAAATATTGAAGTAGCGTGATCGCGGCCATTTTTTCTATTAGATGGAATTTTGACAAGCTAGATTTTCATAATAAAAAAAATTGTTTCGCCACGTTCGCAGTTTCCAAGTCATGACGCAAGTTGTTTAATATTTATTTATCTTTCGTCCCATTCGTCCAATTACAACCGCAGTAACAAAGAAACAATGTCAAAATTCCCAATGATACGTGCATCGTGTTCTTTGGTTTCGCAAGTATATGCTACACGAAATCAATGACGGATAAGCCAACGTCCAATACATGGGAATTTCTTCAGATCCACCTCTAATAAATAAAGTAATTAAAATAAATTTTAAGTACCGCAGTCGATGGATATTGACGAAGAAAATTCGTGTATTGCTCCGGCAAACCAGTGGATAGCCGACTACATTTCTATCGAAGCTAAAAACATCTATGCAAAGCAGGCAAACGCCATCTTTACATAATTACTGAAGGTAATGTCTCGTCAATGCTTCTTGAATGAATTCATGAATATTGTATAACTAATCAAAGTCTGAATGAATTTTCGAATTTGATAAATGTATTTATGACGGGTTTACGTAAATCAACTTCACAGGTTAATCCGGATTACGTCGACCTCCTTGGTAAAGGGTGGTTAAATTTTAAGGGCCGATGTTGAATGTGAACCACACCTAAACGTCAAGTTTTTTTCTGCATTTCATTTGACATTTCTCAATTTCAGACTAACTCAATTTGAACCATGGAAAGATACACAATCGAGCAACGCGTTAAAGTTATTCAGGCTTATTATGAAAATGGGCGTTCAAATCAAAATGCATATCGTGCACTTTGTGATTTTTTCGGTCAATTTAATCGTCCAAATGTGCGTACAATCGGAAAAATCGTGCAAAAATTTGAGCAAACCGAGTCTGTAGGAGATATTAAAACACCAGTGCATGCTCGTACAGCTCGTACTGCAGAAAATATTGCTGCTGTTCGCGATAGTGTGGCTGAAGAGCCGTCCACATCAACTCGTCGTCGTGCCCAACAATTGCACCTCTCACGCTCGTCGTTGATGAACATTATGCATAAAGACTTGCATTTACACGCTTATAAGGTGCAATTGACTCAAGAACTAAAGCCTCTTGACCATTCCAAACGTCGTCAATGGTCAGAATGGTGGCAAGAAATGGCAACAGTGGATGATCAATTTTCGAAGAAAATCATCTTCAGTGATGAGGCACATTTTCACCTCAGTGGATTCGTCAATAAGCAGAATTGCCGCATTTGGGCGAATCATAATCCAAGAGTGATTGTCGAAAAACCAATGCACCCACAAAGAGTGACTGTTTAGTGCGGTTTATGGGCTGGCGGCATCATCGGGCCGTATTTTTTCCAAAATGAGGCCGGTCAGGCAGTTACTGTGAATGGTGTTCGCTATCGTGAGATGATAACGAAATATTTATGGCCCGAATTGGAAGATATGGATGTGGGCGATATGTGGTTTCAACAGGACGGTGCCACTTGCCACACAGCTAACGAAACAATGGCTCTTTTGCGCGACAAATTCAATGGCCGTGTTATCTCACGTGGTGGCGATGTCAATTGGCCGCCAAGATCATGTGATTTGACACCGTTGGACTTCTTTCTTTGGGGTTATTTGAAAGAAAAGGTGTACGTCGATAAGCCAGCAACAATTCAAGAGCTAAAGGATGAGATAATTCGGCACATTAACGGCATAGAACCTCAATTATGCCTAAGCGTCATCGAAAATTTGGACCATCGGATGGAGGTGTGCCGCCGAGGTCGCGGCGGCCATTTCGCCGATATTTTGTTCCATACATAATTGAACCATACCATATTATCATAATAAAAAGAATTGACAATAATTTCCTTAATAATTTGTGTTTTATTCAAAATCAACATCGGCCCTTAAAATTTAACCACCCTTTACAATCAGAGATGTCAACATCAAGGAGGTCATCGATCTACACGTAACCGGAACTACGCTCGTCTTAAGAACCAGAGCTTGCATTATGGAAGATATGGCGAGTATAATGGAATCTCTCAAAGAGCACAACAACTTTTATGATTCGAGTGAAATGACTGACGATGAAGCTCCATACGTAGCTCCGCCGTACAATAAAGAGGTAAGTTCAAAGTTCAAATCCATAATTTTTTTACTACATCTGATTTCGGACGTCACTCGAATTGACTTTTATTTAAACGATTGATCCATATGATAAAGTGATTAGAATTATGGGTTTTTTCAACAGGCCGAATATGAGGGAACCGAAAATGAGAAGATAAAACTAGAGGAAGCGATTATTCGTGATTTGTCTGTCGCCAAAGACAAGAACTTTTCACTTGAAGACGTATTGAACAAAATTCGAACGTATTGGCAGATCGATGAACGTATCGCTTCTTACGCTGACGTAAAAAAACCAATCGGAGAAGCTCACGTCTTACCGGTTCGTAAAGATTAACCTGTAGCCTTTTTAAAAATCATATGATTTCTCAACAACAAATATACATTTCTTTTGAAGAAAATTTTATATAAATCTTACAAATCAATTTAAAGTTCGGAAATGGACGATTTGAATTGTCGCAAAAAGGCTTCACGTAAGGTCGCATACATTTTTTTAAACTTCTCCAGCCATACACGAAGAATTCTCCAAAATTGAATTTATCAAACTTGATCGGTCTCGAATCAGATAATTTTCTCTTACCATCTAAAATTACGATATTCGAGGGTTTAAAGAACCCATATGGCACTCAACATTTCAAAATCATTTCAACAATATTTCCAATCTTTCATCTCTCACGAAATGTTTCTAAAGTATGTGGTAAAAACCACTTTAAGTACATTATAAAGATAATTCAATAAGACGTTTTTTAATAATTACAGAAGTGAACTCAATTGGTCATCATACTTTGAAAACTTCTAAGACATTGTAAAACAATACTTCGAAACATATAATAGAAAATATTTCACCTAAATATTTCGTTGAAATATTTAAATGCTATTTCAACGAAATACGTGTAAAACATTATTCAAATGTTTCAGACATATCCTTAATTTTTTGTTAATTTGAAATATTTAAAGATTATTTTGAAATATTTATGAAAACTGTTTCCGCTAAATAATGTTATGAAATCTCTATATCTCAATATCTACAATATCGTAAACTGCGACGTGTGTCTATAGACTCTCACGACACTCAGCCGCTTACACATGACTCACGCAAACGCTCCACACAACAGTCCGAAAGTGTCGGTGTGAGTATCTCACGAGGGGACGATCTGATACTTTATTTTTCAAGGACAATAACGACAATTTAACAACGTTGAACCGCTACTTTTAATCTAAACAAGTATTAAATTGTATATTCATTTTCGTACACATATCCAAAGGGGATCGAATTAATACTGACGTATTATACTTTTCATTCCCCAGATTTGTAATTTTCCTATACACCGTTAATAAATTTACAATATCAGTACATGAATATGCTTTTCATATAACTAGTTTGTAAGTTTCATACAGTTTTGTATAATGCATTTACTAACATTTTTAACAGCGTGAGCTCAAGGAACTTACAGTCGGATCGAGTGGTTCTATCTCCAGTCTCGAGCCATCTCAAACAGTGCCGGATGCTGACCCGAATGAGGTATACAATCACCATATGAAAAAGTCGTAAATTGCAAATTGCTTCCTTATTATTTTGCAAATTTCACTGAGTCACATCTACAAGGGATTATGTTGACCGATTTTATTTTCCTCGTGAAACGATCTACTTTGTATGTTTCTTTGAATATTGTGTAAATTAACTCTTCCGTACCGAAAATTTGTAAAAGTTTAACATCAATTTTTAAAGAATGAACGACTTTACAAAGTTTCGTATTTAGTGTTGATATCAAATGTATTTAAATACCAACTTACCTTGCCCATAAAAATATTTGCATTAAAAACTTCTGTTCGATAACTTGCAATTTACACGATCTGGGCTGTCGATGTAATTAAAAAATGTAAGCTATGGCAAAATGTTCGTGATTTTGTCAATTTTAATTAATTTCACCACGATGATCTGTTAATAAATGTTACAATTGCGTATTAAATTTCAATTCGATGGATTGAGAGTCGACGGGTTATAAAAGATTCATGGAAAGAATCCGTTACGCACATATTCTTCTACATGCATTTGCCAGAGGTTTAAGAGAGTTCGAAGTATCGTGACACTAAAATTTCAATACAAATCTATTTTGTGATGAAAAATTTTCAATGAAGAAACAATACTAAGTAAATAATAATAAATATGGATCCGCAATTATGCCAGCAATATTGACCAAATAATAATCTCATTTTGGTTCAGCTACAAATAAAAACTTTGTCGGAGGAGGAAATCCTGTCCATAGCAAAAAAGTGTGAGCGTGAGCCGACATGTATGGTGCGGGAGATTATGATAGAAATATTAGGCACGGAGCAACTAATTCTTATGAGTGCTACAAGCAGCGAAAGATTCGCTACAATTCCGCCGGCTGCGATTGACTACGTCAAAAGTGCGTTGATTTTATTTATGTTATCAAACATAATTTTCATTATTACGTAGATGAACGCTGACTTCTCGTACCTTTGTATTGCAAAAACCGTCGATAAATATGCGAAAAATAAACACAGTCACGTCAAGTATATGTTGACGCTTGACAGCTTGTGCGCAGAAATTCGCAATCAGAACAAAGAGAAGATTACCGTAGTTCGTGACTTTTCAAAAACAGAGGTAAATTTAATTTTAAGAGAATTTGAAATAAATCTTACAAATAAATTTAAAGGTGGGAAATCGATGACTTGAATTGTCGCAAAAAGATTTCACGTAAGATCGCATAAATTTTTTAAAACTTTATTCTTCAAATTAAATTTGTTAAACACATTCTCATCTCTCCACATTTATTCTTTCTCACCATCTAAAACTACAATATCTCAGAGTTGACAGAACCCACGTAGCGCTGCCGATTTCAAGATGATTTCGAAAATATTTCGGATTTTTCGTGTCTTACAACATGTTTCTAAAATATGTGAAAAAAATTATTCGAAACATATTACGATAAATATTTCAATGAGACATTTTTAAATAATTTCAGAGAGGTACTCAATCGTTCGTCACATTTTGAATATTTCTAAAACATTGTGAAACACTATTTCGAAACATATAATAATAATAAATATTTCACCTAAATAATTTCGAAATATTTCGCTGAAATATTTTATTTTAATTTAAAATGTTCCTGAAATGTTTAAGACATATATTATCAATTTTCTGATCATTTAGAAATATTTAAAGATTATTTGAGAAGATTTCTAAAAACTCTTTCCGCGAAGTAATCTTAGAAAATCTATATTATACAGTCGTTTACACGTGCGCTTACACAAATGCTGCACACAGCACCCAGATCGCATAGCATCGGTGTAAGCTTTTCACACGGTTGCAACCTGGTACTTCATTTTACAAATGTAAAAAAAGTTCCTATGAGGAAGCGGTACTAGCTTATTGATAATAACTAATCAATAGTTGTCGCAGTGATTCACCAAATAATATAATCTCATTTTTGTTCAGTGTCAAATCAAGTATTTGTTGAATGCGGACACCTCGTTACTAGTGAAAAACTGTAAGGCTAATGCGAAATGTATGATACGGTGCCTTATGACAAAAATATTTGGCAAGGAGCAACTAATTAATATGGGCATTACAACGAATCGTGGATGCATAAAAATTCCTACTTCGACGCTTGACCTCGTCGAACGTGTGTTTACTTCATTTAACTAATCCCTCTGTATATAATTTCCATTATTACGTAGATGAACACTGATTTATCGTATCTGTACATTGCAGAATACGTCAATGAAAATGCTGCAGATAAATTCACTCACAAGGATTATATAATATGGGTCAGTACACTCTGTAGTCGTCTTCGCTCCCTGGGGATGAGGAGGATGTATCGAACTTCCGATTATTGAAAGATACGAAAATCTCAAATTTTTAACAGTATCATCCCACATAATACATTTTACGATTTGTTATTTCAACAATAAGCTATCCCACCGATAAAAAAAAACGTCAAGTTATATTAGTTATGAAAGAAAAATGTTGCGAAATTCAATGTATGAATAGCGGACAACTTCCGAAAGAGTACGTGAACGACCCATTACTTTTCTGAATAGCCACGATCACATTATTCCATATTTATACAGTTTCAAAATTGAAAATTGTGAAATTTTCAAATTAACTGATAGAATAGCGAAATGTCTGGAAGTTGTTGCTAAAAGACAGTATATACGAAGCTTCGGAACTCTTAAAATAACATCTTGGAAAGTTCAAAGGTTCGAAAGTGGATTCTTCGAAAGTTTTCTTTTCGAAATTGCAAAACCCAGTAAGTAGAATATTCGATCAGGCAAGAGCCCGACAGTTATTTCTCCGATAGGGCACGATTTCGAAAATTAAAATTTAGGTTGGTCGCATAGATCGTTAAACCGTATTGAGATGACAGCACTACTAACTCTTCAGAGATGAATGCCACGTAGCGCGAGTGAATACGTTTCATAATCAAACATCATTAAGGAGATGCCAGAGTAGATTTTTTGCCGACTTTGGTCGCTAATATATTATAACATATTATACGCAATCGTTATATGAAAAATACAATTATATGCAGGATTATCAAAATGATTTTCAAACTTTTCGGTGGGTGGTAGTTATAGTCGCCGCTTTTTTAAAAAACAGGTGTAAGAGGCGAATCTTTTCCAAGCTCGCGTTTATATCTTTCGTCCCAGAGTCTGACGAGTCAGAGATTAAGCATTGAGATTTATCCGATTCTCCGACATATTGTATCCTCGAACGCGCATGAGCAAGTTGTTGAATGAGACGTACTGGGTTGTGTGCGTCTTGCGCTCTCTCTCTTTCTCCCTGGGAACACCGACAGAACTGAACGGAATTTTGCAATCTCTCCGGATTCCTTTTTCAACTACGAGGTCCGAATCATTAAAGTCCGAAAATTATATCAAATGACGGATTTTCCCTGACGGTGGCCACTCAGAGAAACATCCTATCGACGAAGCAATCATCTCTTTGGACAATCCGTTTGATTGGAGTGGAACCAAATTATCCAGAATCAACCTCAGGGAGGAAAGAACCACCTGAACTCTTAAGCAAAAATAGAGCTGAGTAATCTTAGCTTATATTATTTATCGGTAATTTTAATGTATGATAATTTCCTTGTGCATTCTATATGGAAGAATGTAGAAAGTTTAGGGGACTCGCGGTGTCATTATGTGTGTATGACTCTTGACTAACAACATTATTGAAGATATTTATGCGAATGACAAATTATATTCACAATAAATGGTGAATACAAAATTAACCAAAACTCGAATAATCATCATTTTGTTATAATTTATGTATTAAATAATTCAATGTCGTATCTTGATTTTCCAAAAGAGATTCAAATAAAAGTCGTTCTTTGACATTATTCACTCATCAACTTTGTATATTTTGGAATTTAAATGACGTTGAATATTATCGAGCCAACATAATAATTACAAAATTGAAAAATAAAAATAAATATATATATTCATGCAGGGGGTCATTTCTCTAGTTATTTACATTTTCGGAATTATCGGATTGAAAAGTTATGTATAAATAAAGAAGGTGCGATAGACTTTTGGCATTGCATTTCTGTGGAAACGATAGAAGAGCTCGCTTTTTATGGTGTTTCAAAATATTGGAGATACGTGTAAAATTGTTCTAAGCAACGACAAATCATTAATCTAATAATAGGCTGAAATTTGGATCATTAGTAAAACAGATGCTTTTCTTAATTCGGTGTAATTTTTTTGCGACTTAATATCCACATGAATTTTGTAATGTTTTTAAGTTTTTTGACTGTAGGATTGTTCTTGCTCTAACAAATTTAGAATTATTGAACTAAGATACACAGTAATTAAACAAACCCACAAATCAGAACATTGCAAATTTCTTTATCATTAATATCCACATTTTACAAAGCTTCCTCTCCGAGGAAGCCAAAATCAATCGACGTATTTCCGCAATGAGCTGGCTTTGTAAAGCTGAATAATGTATGAGTATGCAATTTGCAAGGTTCCACTTTGCAGACTTGATCAGGCAAATTGGCGATGGTATATAGTTGAAAATACAATGTGCATTATCCATATGCAACTTTTTTTGATGTTCACGTTTTGATCATTTATACGTTAACAGAAATCTATCTAACTCGCCACCATGGATGAAAAGTATATTCAAAATTATATTTTTACGTTAGTTCCTTTATAAGTCACAGTTCTCGGCTTTACATAGTCCCATTTCGGGGCTATGTTCCTTTATAGACGGTTTCGGGTGGTGTGACTTGTAAAGGTTTAAATATATTTTCTACGACAATTTGTATATATTGCATATATTTTCAGATATATCAGGTAGTTATATTTTGTAAAATATATAAGAAATATAAGTTAGCGTATATTTCAAAATCTATGTGTTGAAATTGTCTCGAATAGATGCGCCTTATTATATTGGGTCTGGGAAAAAGTTCATGGCGTTTTAGTAAAATTCAACTGGTTTTCTTATAGTGTGAAAATGAATATATTTGAACCAAATATGCTCCGTTATTATCGATAATGTTTAGGCATTTTTCGGGTAGAGCCATGATGCCATCGGTGAAGAACTTCTGTGGTTTCTGGTTGAAAAACTGAATCAAGTGGTTTTCACAGGCTTCTCTTGAAAGCAGCTTAATTCCATTGAGAGAGTTCTGCACAGATCGGAATAAGTGATAGTCAAAGGGTGCTATGTCTGAACTATACGGTGGATGCATCGAAACTTCTCAACCAAGCTCTCGCAATTTTTGACGGGTCATCAGAGAAGTGTGTGGTCAGGCGTTGTCGAACGTTTAGTGGTGTCGCTGCGATCTGTGTTTCCTGACTTATTTGCAATTTTTTTCCGAACTTTTTCCCAGACCCAATATATGAAGACACAGCTAAGTGGATGCATGATAAGACGCAAACTGTATTGCCGACACTGCGCGGTGGCATGCGTGGTATGTTGAGTGCCCCTACTCCTTGTCTTTACCTCCTTCACTCTCGCTCGTTGTGTGACCCGGCGCGAGCACGCTTGTCCATTATTGTGCTCTCTGTACAATCTTTTTTTTGCATCGTTCCAATATATGATTAATAAACATTATTTCTGATTCATCCATTTCCAGTGTTGTGCTAGCCAATTTATTCTTCCTTGTGGGTACATTATTTTCGTGCGCCGAACTTGTTTTACGTATAATAGTTTCAACAGTATTTATATATATAAAACATATATGAAGAATATTATAATACGTTTTCACGAATATGAGATATTTTTTGAATATACTTCATTTCCATGAGGACATGTATGGATACTTAGATTCAAAAGATCGATATTCAACAAAAACCTTAACCGTTATTCTTTGTGCAAAGATTTAGTTCGGTATCTCTAACACTTCTATAATATCAAATCTATGGAATTACCATACCCATATTAAATTAAGTTAGACACTCGTGGACATTGATAGTGATATATTTATTCAGTCACCCGTACACAGAATTGAGAAGCTTGTGTTAAGAAAAAGGAAACTATACGTGAAGGCACAACAAGCTCTCTCGATCGAAGCGAGAAAACGTAATGTATTGATTATTGCTCAGTCGTCCGAGCGAGGTATTAGAATTTGCTTCCGACGATGGCGTGGCGGTGCATTCGAGGTATATGCACGCCGTGTAGTGGATGGTGACGGTAGTTGCGTGTGTTGCATAGGGACGTTGACCTGGTCGGTAACTTGCGGTGTAGATTGACATAGCGGGGACGCCACAGTCACTCCCTTTTCAGTAACTTTCACTGGAAGAAAATGGAAATTCGGCGTCGAGTTTGGTTGGCATGTTGATGGTGTTTATTTTTGAGAGCGCGTCGGCTACTACATTTTCTGCCCCCTTCGTGTGAACGATCTCGGTGGTGAACTGCGATATGTAGTTCAGCTGGCGAAAATAACGAGGGGATGCTTTGTCAGCACGTTGGGATAATGCGTAAGTGATCGGCTTGTGATCAGTTTGGATGATGACATTCCGTCACTCGAGGATGTGTCTGATAATTTTATTGCTGCGAAAATTACAAGGAGTTCGCGGTCGTAGGTGCTGTTGTTACGTCAAACCCGCGCGGTGTTTTTACAAAAACCGACAAATTTAAGACGTGTGAGGCGTTTCGGCGTGAGTTTTCCGTACTCTGGTCAAGGAGAATGAATTCTCCCTTTACCACACCTGACAAGAAACATCGAAGATGCAAGCCCCCTTTTGAGTCTAACCTTTCGGAAAATTACTCAGGACAGGGCTGAGAATGCTCATTGATTATTCGCGTTAGCCCGTCACTCGTCTCGATAAACTAAATTGATAAATTAACCCGCGGCGGAAAGGGTTTTAGGGGGAAGGAAAATGGTAGGTTACTTTCACTTGGGGAAAAATTTACGGAAATATCAGATAAAATAAATTAGAAAAATTGCGTAGGTACTTACGTTTGGTTTCCTGGTGAAGTTGTTTCGCCGGTAACCGATGCGTTGAAGGAAGAAAAATAATGACAACCGTTTGTTAAAATAAAAATCGTTAAACTCGATTATTCGTGAAACTGTTAAAATTTATTCAAATAACCGAATAATTGATGGACATACGTTCGCTATTACTGTGCGCGAGCGATCGTTGTTTTTCGACACAATACACTTAACGCGATACTTATGGTTCGATGAAACAGTAAAACGAAATAAACAGTATGGACTTGTACAAAAACGGCAGAAAACAATTAAATTCAATTTCTTCTAAACTTTAGATAAATTCCGTATGATTAAAACTGAGAAAAAGGTAAATTCGAACTGAATTTAGATCGTTCGACCGTTTTTATTTTCAGTACTCACTCTGGAGTTTAGCTGACTCTACAGGATGGGGTTCCTCCGCGGTGGTGAGCCCGTTTAACTCGCCAGGTTTAATCGTGACTCGACGAACACTCGATACTGCGTTCTTCACCGGGCTGCAACTTAAGAGCCTCAGGTGATCGTCGACTCGACTCTACTGTTAACTATGAATTATAAAATTGAACTGTCCCTTTCGGGCATTTTCCCGTCCTTATATAGGTCCCGGAGGGCTTAATTTTCTATACGGGGGATTCTTGGAATTACAATAGAATAGAACTCGGACTTTGGACTTTATCGACGATCCATTTTTCTTCTAACTGTGACGTCGTCGTTGTTCGATTCTTTTCCTGAGTTGCATGCGAGGCGATACCACATGTAGCGAAGTAGTTGAAGGATTATCCCTTGCTTCGGTGGCACGCGTCGACATAGAGACAGAGAGAGAGAGAGAGAGAGAGAGAGAGAGAGAGATTTGATTGATTGATTGATTGATGTTTATTAGCTTTCTTAGCTATTTTATACACAGTGTTACATATTTTTCTTACATCTACATACATCTTACTTTACTGTTGACACAACATACTCCCTTAACATTCGTTTAAACTGTTCTACTTTTTCGCAACCTTTCAGTTCAGTTGGCAATGCATTATATATTTTCACTCCTTCATAGTACATACTCATTTGCGCACTTCTCGTTCTTCTAAATTGTATTACTATATTTTCAGCTTGCCTTGTTTCCCTACCACTCTTCGTTCCTACTATTTGTAGCCGATTTTTAAATTCTTTTGGCAGTAGATTCTTCACGGCTTTAAAGATAAATGTACAAACGTTATAGTACAATCTTTGCCTTATGGACTGTTACGTCCTGGGTCTCCAACCCCCTTTGTGAATTTTTGAATTTTTAATAATTTATATTCGATTTATTATTCATTCTTTTTGCTAACGTCAGCGTTCACACGCTGGCCGGCGAGACGCGGAGCGTCGGCGTGATACGTTGCCATCCGCTAATAATTTGCTTAGGTCAGCGTTTACACGCTAACCAACGGGACGCGGCGCACCGACAAGACGCGCTGCGCCCTGCAAATAATTATTACGCGTGCCTTCTGCACTGCTTTATTCATTTTGATTAGTTAGTTCATCTCCGGGGGCCGACCACGACGGTCGGTCCTCGTAACAGCACGGGCCCGTGTCTACCTATAACCACCCATTTCTTTTATAATATATATAACGATGCTAAAAGACTCTTACTATATATACAATTGTGTTAACTATATAATGTTGTGTGATTTAACCGTTTTAATATCAAATAACTTTATTCAGACATTTTTGGTGTTTATCCTGTGTTCATTCATTATTTATTTCAACCCGCCCCTCACCGACCGTCCTCCAATCCCGAGGCAGCACAATCTGTCTCAAAATGGAGAAAAGAACAACGTCCTTAAAATCCAGGACGTAACAAATGGTGGCAGCGGTGGGATTGTACGGTGGTGATCGGCGGAAACGAAAGCGAAGTGGGGATCTTCAAGAAGATCAAAATCTTCAGGAGCTTCGCGATTGCGGTATTCACTCGTATCTTGTTTCCTTCGAGAAGAAAAATTAAAACTCAAGATGGCCGAAAGAATTTTCACGGCGAAACGGTAGTCATCACGGGGTGGCGAAAATAAAATAATATTTAACACCACCGAAGAAGGCGGGAACTCACCATTAGAAGAGTTCCACGACCAGGTTGGTGAATCCTCCAAAGGTGACTGCGAACCCATAAAGGCGCAGAAGATTCCTCGTGGGGAGTGCTGTGCTCACACCCATAATAATAATGGGGTGGCGCATTTAAAATATCCTCCAAAGGTGACTGCGAACCCATAAAGGCGCAGAAAATTCCTCGTGGGGAGTACTGCGTTCACACCCGTCGTGCAAAAACCGTCGCCGCAACCAATATCAATACTCTAAATCCAATGAAAGGAAGAAACCGTCATCAAGAAGATTCATCGTCAAGACTTAAGACGCCAGACTTCTAATCAACAACCGAAGACCCCATCCACCACACAACGAGGGAGGACCCAGTCCGTTATGCTCGCCCGCGGCTTCATGGATGCAGAGCCCAAGCACAGCATCCAACTAAACGGGGGAGGTGTTACGTCCTGGGTCTCCAACCCCCTTTGTGAATTTTTGAATTTTTAATAATTTATATTCGATTTATTATTCATTCTTTTTGCTAACGTCAGCGTTCATACTTTCCTATTCGATAATGTGATGTTACATATACGTTATAATCACAACGTTATACGTGATACTTATATACGTTATATTTACACTGTTGAGTAGGAAATTAAAAGATTGGTGTTCTATTATTAAAAGAAGAAACCACCACCTTCTCGCGGTTTCCGTCGAGCAACAACATGTACGTCGTACATTTATGCGATATTATAATAACAAACACATGTATATAATTAAAAAGAACATAACGTTGCTTTCATTTAATTCGTGTTAATAAATTATTAAGTATATTGCCAAACATATATATATACTAAAGAAGAAAATAACGTACACGTTGGCCAAGAGTGGATTGCGTTCTTTTGGTAATTCTTCCAACAATCGTTAACGCGGTTCGTTGGATTAACTGTCATATTTTTAGTTTTCAGAAGCTTTCAATCAAATTTGGGTATCTTAATTTGCTAATGCAACTTAACAACGATAATCAGTGAAGCGTGCGCGTTATATCTCTCATCCGCGGCCGATGACAATTCGAGTTCTCGTTGTGTTTCATTTTTTAAGCAACCATTACATTTTATAGTCCATTCTTTGCAGCAATAGTACTGATACGGTTTTTATGAGGTATAACATGGCCCGTATCACATACGTAATAAAACAAGAAATAGCAAAATTATGTAAAATATAAAATAACAATAATTAATTAATCGTAAAATGCAATAAGTACTGAAAAAAAAATTTGTCACTGCGTGGATTCGAATTAAAGGGTGATTTTTTTGAGGTTAGGATTTTCATGCATTAGTATTTGACAGATCACGCGGGATTTCAGACAAGGTGTCAAAGAGAAAGATGCTCAGTATGCTTTGACATTTCATAATGAATAGACTTACTAACGAGCAACGCTTGCAAATAATTGAATTTTATTACAAAAATCAGTGTTCGGTTCGAAAAGTGTTTCGCGATTTACGTCCGATTTATGGTCTACATAATCGACCAAGTGAGCAAACAATTAATGCGATTGTGACCAAGTTTCGCACTCAGTTTACTTTATTGGACATTAAACCAACCACACGAATGCGTACAGTGCGTACAGAAGAGAATATTGCGTCTGTTTCTGAGAGTGTTGCTGAAGACCGTGAAATGTCGATTCGTCGCCGTTCGCAGCAATTGGGTTTGTGTTATTCGACGACATGGAAGATTTTACGCAAAGATCTTGGTGTAAAACCGTATAAAATACAGCTCCTGCAACAACTGAAGCCGAACGATCTGCCACAACGTCGAATTTTCAGTGAATGGGCCCTAGAAAAGTTGGCAGAAAATCCGCTTTTTTATCGACAAATTTTGTTCAGCGATGAGGCTCATTTCTGGTTGAATGGCTACGTAAATAAGCAAAATTGCCGCATTTGGAGTGAAGAGCAACCAGAAGCCGTTCAAGAACTGCCCATGCATCCCGAAAAATGCACTGTTTGGTGTGGTTTGTACGCTGGTGGAATCATTGGACCGTATTTTTTCAAAGATGCTGTTGGACGCAACGTTACGGTGAATGGCGATCGCTATCGTTCGATGCTAACAAACTTTTTGTTGCCAAAAATGGAAGAACTGAACTTAGTTGACATGTGGTTTCAACAAGATGGCGCTACATGCCACACAGCTCGCGATTCTATGGCCATTTTGAGCGAAAACTTCGGAGAACAATTCATCTCAAGAAATGGCCCGGTAAGTTGGCCACCAAGATCATGCGATTTGACGCCATTAGACTATTTTTTGTGGGGCTACGTCAAGTCTAAAGTCTACAGAAATAAGCCAGCAACTATTCCAGTTTTGGAAGACAACATTTCCGAAGAAATTCGGGCTATTCCGGCCCAAATGCTCGAAAAAGTTGCCCAAAATTGGACTTTCCGAATGGACCACCTAAGACGCAGCCGCGGTCAACATTTAAATGAAATTATCTTCAAAAAGTAAATGTCATGGACCAATCTAACGTTTCAAATAAAGAACCGATGAGATTTTGCAAATTTTATGCGTTTTTTTTTAAAAAAAAGTTCTCAAGCTCTTAAAAAATCACCCTTTATTATCGACCGCAAATTAACATACGTTACGCGCTCGTCTCAGTCAGAGTTAAATGTATCGCGCGACAGCCCGAGCACTAGCAGCAGTAGCAGCGCGAGCAGCCCGAAAGAGACAGACCGTCATATATCTGTCTCCTTCTATTGTCCGATGCTCCACGAGCTCGGGTGGTCACACGTACACGGGCGTGCGTTTGTGTGCGTCGTGCTGCTGCGGCCGCTTTCTGGCAGATCTGGTTGGAGGATCAATCAGGGCGACCGGGGCCCACATGTTCCATGGCCCGCCACTGAAATCCTTACATCCTGCAATACCGATAACTGTTACTTTTCGCTGGATGCCTTGGTTGACACACTTGCCACAAGCGGCTCTAGCTACAATGTGTATTTTTTCCGCGAGCGGCGCTACCCTCGATTCTGAGTTGGTCACGTGTGCTCGATGACTCTTAATTGTATTTCGTGCCTCTTCCTCGAGATCAGATGTAGTACCCCTACTATGCGCCGATGTCACCACAATCTTTACAGTTCAATTTTTCCGTTCCGGTTCTGTTCCATGTATATTCCGGTACGCAACTCATTCTTCTTCTTTGTGCCGATCACGTCACACGTTCTATTTAGAAATTCATCAGAGAAATTCAGAAAAGAATGGGAAAACGGCAAGGCAAATGATAACTCGTGGATGTTTTATGACATCTATTGATCTTAAGGATGCGTATTATTTAATTCCGATTGCAGACTCGGATCGCAAATTTCTACGGTTTATCTTCGAAAGAAATTTGTATCAATTTACGTGTTTGCCCTTCGGGCTAAACAGAGCTCCATACACGTTTACAAAACTGCTAAAGCCGGTAGTCTCGCGTCTCAGGGAGCGCGGATTGTGGTTAGTAATATACTTAGATGATTTATTAATACTGGGGAATTCGTATGAATAATGTTTGAGGAACACTCAAATAACGAAAGAGCTATTCGAGAAACTAGGTTTTATTATTAACGATAAAAAAGTCACATAATCCCCTCGACGAGATGTAAATTTCTCGGCTTCATTTATGATTCAGAATCAATGAATATCGAGCTTCCGGAAAATAAAATTGCGCAAACTGTACAAAAAATCGAAAAATTTAGTAAAACGAGACATTGCACAATTCGAGAGTTTGCGGGGCTAATAGGAACATTAGGTTCGAGTTGCACAGCCTTGAAGTACGGCTGGGTCCATATGAAGGTTTTTGAGAGAGCAGAATTCCTGGCCCTCGGGAAAAATCACGGAAATTTCGAGGCGAGCATGTACCTTTCAGATGATTTGCAGGTAGATTTCGAATGGTGGAAAATAAACATTATAAAAGCAGTACGGTCGATAAAACCGTTTAAAGCAGACCTCGAAATCTCCTTCGACGCGTCGCACTCTGGATGGGGGGCGTGCTGTGAGGATAACCGAACGCACGGTCAGGAATGGAGTCAGGAAGAACAAACTCAACATATTAATTATTTAGAGTTATTGGCGGCCTTGTTTGCCCTGAAATGTTTTGCGGAAGATCGAAAAGACTGCAATGTATTATTGAGAATCGATAATACTACCGCGATTGCATACATCAACAAGATGGGCGGCATTCGGATTCCGGTGTTGAGTAGGCTGGCAAGAGAAATTTGGAAATGGTGCGAAAGCCGCAACATTTATATTTTCGCGTCATATATTTCATCTCGAGATAATTTTGAAGCTGACTTTGAATCGAGGAGGCTTGAACCGGAGACGGAATATGCCTTATCGAATTCGGCTTTTCGCGAGATTAAAAATAGATTAGGGCAGCTGGAAATAGATTTATTTGCAACAAGAACGAATGCGAAATGCAGACGCTATATTTCTTGGTCGAGAGACCCGGGCTCAATTGCGATTGACGCATTCACAGTAGATTGGAGCCAATGGTTTTTCTATGCATTTCCGCCGTTCGCAATAGTTTTACGCGTTTTAAGAAAGATAAAAGACGATCGTGCTAGAGGTATCGTAATTGTACCGTATTGGCCAGCTCAGGTTTGGTTCCCCGTCTTCACTACCATGCTGGATTGCGAACCGATTTATTTTCAACCGAATTTTAACTTATTACGTTCTCTCAATAGGCAACCACACCCGATTTGGAGGAGAGTTATCCTGGTTGCAGGGGTGCTGTCTGGGAAGCACTGAAAAGGAGAAGCGTGCCGGAGAAAGGGCTATCATGCTCTCCTCGTTATCGGATTCATCGCTCAAACAATACGATAACTGTTTGAAAAAGTGGTGGTTATTTTGTCGTGAAAAAATCGTAGATCCGTACAATTGCGATATATCGCAAGTAAGAACATTTTTGGCTGTCGAGTTTCATAAGGGCGCTTCTTACGGCACGTTGAATAGCTGCAGATCCGCGATTTCGCGGTTGCACGGGCCCGAATTAGGAGAAGACGCCAAAGTACGAAGGCTTTTCAAAGGCATCGCGAACCTTAGACCAGTAAAGCCCAAATACGAGTCGACGTGGGAACCGCGAATTGTCTTAAACCACGTTGCACAATGGGGGCCGAACACGGCACTTTCCTTAGAGAAACTTACTATCAAACTGGTTACACTGTTGGCGTTAGTCACAGCTCAGCGCATGCAGACACTCGCGTCAATCGATATTCGAAACATCGAGAAATCGATGGGGTTGATCGAAATTAAAATTCCGGCGCGGTTAAAAACTTCAAGAATAAATAAGGCACAGCCAGTTTTAAACATTCCTTTTTATGTTGAAAATCCATGCGTCTGCGCAGCATCGTCATTAGAGACGTATTTAGATAGGACAAAAGATTTACGAGGAGACGAGACTCAACTCTTTATAGCTCTGAAAAAGCCGCACAAGGGGGTATCTAGCCAAACGTTGAGTAAGTGGATAAAAAAGACCCTCACAAAGAGCGGGGTGAACACTGAGGCATTCGATGCTTATAGCACTCGCCATGCGTCCACTTCGTCCGCGAAAAGGAGTGGGGTCAATATAGATGCTATTAGAATAGCTGTAGGCTGGACAGAAAAATCGGGTACCTTCGCTAGGTTCTACGATCGTCCTGTTGTAGCAAGTAAAGAAATGTTTGCGAAAGCGGTTTTAGATAGAAGCGTTCTATAACATTACATTGTCTATTGCGTCGTACTTAATAACATATTTGAAAACTGTTCATAAATATACAAAGATATCGAATTTCTGAGTCATTGAATATCTGCCATAACGAACTTTAAATAGTTACTTCTGATCTCGAGGTAGAGGCGCGAAATACAATTATAAGATTAAACGAACTTACCTGTAAGTGAAGTTCGATCTTAATTGTATGAAGCGCCTCTTCCGAAGAGATCAGTCCCACCCAACAGAATTGCCCCTTTTTCTAATTATACATATATAATTAGAAACCCTGAGGGTTACGGCAGCACTTTAAATAAATGAGTTGCGTACCGGAATATACATGGAACAGAACCGGAACGGAAAAAATTGAACTGTAAAGATTGTGGCGACATCGGCGCATAGTAGGGGTACTACATCTGATCTCTTCGGAAGAGGCGCTTCATACAATTACGATCGAACTTCACTTACAGGTAAGTTCGTTTAATCTTATAATTCTTAATAGCGTGTTTTTTATATCCTCTCACGATCCTAACTGTTTAGCTGAACAATGTATTGGTTTCTCGATGTTCGTTAATGTTTAATTTTCATATTTGCAATTATTTCTTGTATACTTTTAGGTAAGTATTTATTTCCTGAATTCCTATCATAATTTCAGATTAAAATTGTTCATAAGTCCAAATGGTTCTATATCAAATAGCTGCTTAGATTCACAGTGGGTCGTAAAGTATATGTTCTATAAATATATATATTGTTTCGATGGAGCACTCCTCGTCTTATAGTGTTAACACAGAGAGAGAAGGGAAAGACGGCATCGGCTCGGGTGCGACCTGAGAGCGTTGAACGGCATGCTCCTACGCCAACAACCGCTACCGTAGCTTCGAGTCGTCTTTGCCATCTATCCAATGACTAATATGAATCGTCTTTTCTTATTCTATCCTATTTTAACTCTGATTATCTGTATGATATTATTGCTTAGTTCTTATATCGAACTTGCGTTTAGATGGCTTATTCCTTTTAAATAATTTATTTATTTATTAAATATATATTATATATTCCGTAGTCTAAATATTTACTTCGTAAAAAGTCCAAATCTTTGCTACGATTGTGTTTCAATTTTTATTTAAACATTCAGAATTCTGAAGAACTGCCTTTTGGGCTTTTGGTGTTCTGTAGTCAAAAACAAATTCCAATTTTCTATCAATACCATTAATAAGACATATGTCTTCGTGTAATATTCTTGTTCATTGCATCATTCGTCGTAGGATATAGGAACTTCCAAAGCAACGAAAACGTTGCCACGGCAGTTGGACTATCTTCGTGAGCCAGATACGGTACATGACAGGGGGAAGGAAGCGACCACCCGACAGTCACCAATAGAACACGTGGACACGAATCAATTAAAGATTTCGATGACACGCGCCGAAAAATGATATCCACCGGCCGTAGAGGGAAAACTCTTGATACGAGATTCAGGTCCCTCTACGCTGGCCATTTAGAGTGGGGCAGTGGCCTACCAACTCTTGGTTTTTTGTTGTCAGGTACAAGTGTGTGTGATTTACGTCAACTCTCTTCCGAGAAGGCTGTTCCTCGGGTCTTCCCCATACCAGCACTGTTAACTCACGTCTGATGGTCGACGGACAATTTTGTAATCTAGACCTACCATCAAAGCCACAAAACCTTTTGCCCGACAGAGTCCAACCCATTTAAAGGTTGTCCACTGCATAGCCGTGGGGCTGCAACAACCTCCCTGTCTCCCAATTAGTCCGAAAACTTAACGTCTCGCTTGGTATGCACCCGAGCCTATACCATGGCGGGGTTGCTAATACCCGTACAGAAAAGACGTTCACCTAGGGCACGTTGTCAGGTACAGTGGTCAACCTGGCCGTCCATTCTTGGCACGCACCATGTGTTCCCACTGGCTTTTTCAGAACTTTCATGAAAATTCCTCATTTTATATACATTTAGCAATAAATCAACCATTATCTGCATTGGACACTAAAATCGATAACTTTTTAAATTACCAGTCAATTTGACCGAGCGCGGTAGGAATAGGTATACAAGAACTGTCGGTAGGTTTAGTGTTAAAAAAAGTTACATTAAAATGATGTTTTCAGAGACGCATGTATATATATTTTTGTAAATGTACATGGAATCACATGCCTCATGAGAGCTTTTGGCAGACTTTTTTTTTAATGATCGGTTTGTGATCACCGTTTTTAAACAGAAAATAAAAATAAATAAAAGTCGATATCAATTATTTTAGAAGTTGCAGGGGTAGAAAAAAAAAATTAATTATGAAATTTAAAGAAAAAAATAAATATAAAAGTGTATTGTGGTAGTTATCCTTGCTCTTCTCACCCCCTAATGCCCCCACTATGACCTCTCCACCATCACATATACACAGGCGCGCGTGCACCAGCAAACTCTATTCGAGAACGAATCAGGACTGGATATCTGATTGTGTCGATGTTGGTTACTACGGAATGCTGAAAAGATCACGATATCCGTATTCGATAGGATCCGAGTTGGATGTGAAAGGATTGTCATGAGGATCGTGCTCGTTATTGACCTTCCAATAAATACGTTCGTACGATAAATATGGGATCAAATATATTTATTATTTATGTTTGATCATAAGCCGTCAATAGGGTTCCTATGTTCCTCTGATACGGATGGTCAAAATAACTTTTCGTTTCGATTATCGCGCAAGAACTACCTTGATTCAGCGACATCGTAGGTTTCCTCCAAATCATGTAATTACATTATAGATTCTTATGACTGGCCTCGTATTTTTTAATGCGCACTAAGTTCTAAATAGAGACTTACGTGTCGCTCGATTTCGCTGTGCACGCTGAATGTTTTTCTTTCTTTATTCTTTTTTCCTACCGACATCATACGACGTTTTTGGCTCCACTATTACATCGAGCGCAGCTCGGCGTGATTAACCGAAAACACAAGCAATTAATCGACACTCGCTATTTTGTTATCGCTATGTACATACTGACATGACGAAACTATGTCAGGAATTGCGCACGTGAATTCTGTAATAAGAAAATTTGGATTATTTGTCAAGTTATATTTCGGTCGGTCGTAGCCCGGTACGAACTGAAAACGCTAATTATTGATCAATACAGCAGGTGTGTACGTCATAAGGTACGCTATGAATGTCGAAATTAGGCCAGCAGGTGTGCTGGTGTAGATTCAGTCTTAATAAATTCGGATTATTGAGTTTAATTTTGAAATAACGGGTCGCGAAAAAGAGTACTATTATAGATCCGAACACTGCCACATTGACTTAGCTGTATAAAATTGTGATAAAATCCTTTTATGCTTTTCACGTTTAATTTACAAATATATATATATATTGTAACAGAGTTACACTCTCTAGCCTATTTTCTTATGTCGAACGGTCGTAAGAGCCGAGAGGATGTGAAAACACCTACAAAATTAGACTCGGTACAAGAGTACCGAGGTTTTGCGGGCAATAGGCCATTGCCCCGATGTAAGAACTAGAGCTGTCGCCTCTCCGAAATTCCCTCGCTGACGTAAACAGCAGGTCAGCGACCAGCTGGCCTTGCTGGGAGGCGAGGGGAAGGCGGTAAGCGCGGCAACGGCGTACCGCAACAGTCAGGAAATGCCTTCGATTTTGAAATTATGATAAAGAATGGGCAGAGGGGACTGAGGCGAGGGGAGGCCTATAAAAGGCCGGTGCGGGGAGAGAGGAGCTCTCTCTTGGCTCAAAAGGCTAATCTAGAAAGGATAAAAGAAAAAGAACAGTAAAGAGTAAAAATTGAAAAGTGGAAATTCAAAAAGAAAAAGAAAGATACGAAAAGTAGAGTCTGTGTGCATCTCAAACAGTGGAGCGAGTGAGGGACCCTTCGAGACCCGGAAGGTAAGAGGACACAATCAGGCGAGCGATAGAAATCTAATTAGAAATAGCCAGTTAAATCTGATATAACGCATGCGATCATAGAAATCTAGCTTGTACATGAGTCGTCTAGTAGAAGATCATTAGAAATAGATTCGGGCGAATAAGCAGGTAGTTTTTAAGGGAATAGGATTAAGAAGATAGATCGAAGTGTATAGAATAAGTGCATCGAGGTAGGCGTGCAGATCCCGGAAATAAAATAAATAAATTGTGTCTTTAAACCGTCGAGAGAATCGAGAAACGAAAATCGCATAAGTGGGAAGGAGACGGAGTGCGAGTAAGACGAGAGAGAAAGAGCAAAGAATTGTACATAGAGTTTCTACACTCTATACAAGTAGTGCGGTGTGTCTGTGTGTGTTAGGCGACAATACCGAGGCGTCGTCCCGTAACCGTAGCTCGAGCCCCGAAATACCAAGAAGTTGTGCTCGACTAAGCAGAAATAATAATAACTAAAATCGAGGGAATTCCCTGATTTTCGAGACCAAAAAGATCGAATTAAGAAATATAGAAGATAGGATAATTGTAATTCAATATAGAATAAGTAGCATTAAAACATAGAATAAATAAGTACGAGTGGATGAGCGAGAGAAGCGTGAGAGCAAAAGAATTGTGAATGGGGTTCCTACACCCTATAAAAAGAGAAAATGCGAAGTAGCATAACCAGAAAGCGAAATCTCGGTGCGACAGATATCCGATAATACCGTGTAACACCGAGCGAGAAAGGAGCACCATTAGAGTCAGAGCGAAAGAATCAGAAAAGAGAGCCGAGACGCTTGACCAAAGGAGTGAGTGCGAGGAAAGATAGCGAGCGGTGCGGTATGGATATAGCGGCGTATTGAACATAGGTATAGTGAAACTGTGCTCCGAACCATAACAGACTCCCGAGTAATACCGAGAAATCGCGCATCACCCCAATAAGATAATAAATTGCGGAAATAATCGGTTGCATACCAAGTGTAAAGGAAGATCCTCGAAAATTTAATGATTGTAATTAAAAAAAGTGAGGTTTGGCTATAAATTATTTGTCTTAAATAAAGCATCACTGTCCACCACCTTGAAGTCTACATTAATTAGTTATGTGTCGAGCCCAAAACCCCACGAAAAATAAGAATTACATGTGAACGGGAGAAAAATACCGTTGCAATATATATATATATTTAAATATTTAATATATTTAAATTGTAAATATATATATGTGTCAATGATTGGAGCATACATTTCATGAACTTTATACACACGAATGGAAACCAACTCGTGTCAAATGTAGAGGAATGCATCGCAAAAGATGTGACAAGTTTGAGAAGGCTCTTCAACTATTGCGAATACCTGAGAGTACACAGCGGAGTCAAGGATAAGGATAAGGATGTCGTAGATGATTCGTTCTACGAAGAGGTGAGTCCAAACTTAATTTCCATTATTTTTTTATTACATCTGGTTCCAAACGTAAATTCAATTGAATTTTATTGATTATTTCTTATTAAGTGTGAATTGTGCGACGATCCACAAGATAAACTGTTTCAAGTCATTTTCTCTGCTAACAGGCCGGAAATACGGAAACAGATGTCAAGAGAGGAAAAATAAAAGAATGGATATACTTTGATGCCATCATGACGTTCGGAACCGATAAATTTGCGTCTGAAAATATGATAGACAAGATAAAGCAATTACTGAGGTATTGCCAGGCCGAGGAACGTGGCAACTTTTACACAGCCACGATACCTTACCTAATTTCACGGGAACATTACATACAGAAGAAGATCGAGGGGGTTCACAACTTACCGGTTCGTAAAGACTAACATCTACCTTTTTAATAAAAATTCAATAAGTCTCACTTCTCAACAAGAAATGATCATTTTTATTTATAAACATTTTCACGTGAACGAAGGGTTCATGTAAACTCGGATACCGTTATTACCTCCACCGTTACCGCCGTACACGAAGAATTTTTTAAATTTGAATTTATTGAACTCAGTCGCATATCGTAACATCTGTTTTTCCCTCACCAGTTAAAGATAACTGTACAGTTTTGTTCATGGTATTAGTGATCCCTTAATTACGATTTTTTGACAATCCTACCGGTTTAAATTGTACCAGGAATTTATACTTTATGTTCCGCATGGAAATACGTTGCGGATGAGAATCCGTATTCGGTCGTGCGCTCGGAAGCAATGACTATCCGTTATAACCGGTGATTATTATGACTCTTTGACAAAAAACCTTATGAATTTTTATACGTCGTAAGGTGAAATGCTACTCTTTGGTCGGTAACCAAAACTGACATTTTTCCAATTCGATTGATCTTCCAGATTACAGCGAAGAGCGGGAGCTGTATCCCACATTTTTTAAACTTAACGTTTTCATCTGTTATCCGTGAAATCAATCATAGCGAGGAAATTCGCGATGGGAAAATATTGATTTTTACTCGCAAGTATGGCAATCTTTGGAGTGAGAGAGAGAGAGAAGAAATGTGATGATATAATCTCTATCCGGCTGTATCCACCTCAACACCCCATAAAATGGAGTGGCGCCAGGCGGCATTATAATAGTCTCACATACCGCAATTTTTTTAACGAAGAGCTTGGGTTTATAACTTTTAGAATGTGTGATTAGCATTGTCTACAACATTTCTGTGCAGGTTTTAAGCAGAAAACGGTGACACACCTGGGGACCTTCCCTTGTCAGTGGGATATTTGTAAATTAAACTTGCCGCTTAAAAATCGAACGAAAGGCAGTGAATCTAAGGCTAAATTCACCTTCAAATCTCCACTTAAAATCATCAGGAATTTATCATAATTTTTCTTAAATACTCGTATTCTTGATATTTAATCATCAATGATATTTTGTATTGATTGACCAAGAGAAATTTATATTTAGATAGAATAAAAACTTATTGTCCAGTTTCCAATAGGCTCTGACAAGAACAATACATGTCCGCATTTGTTTTCGGCATTGTTGAGTACATTATGTACACAATGTATTCCCAAAATTAGAGTTAATTAAAGAAAGAAAATACAAGAAGCACAAATAAGCCAACGCACACAGCACAGGAGCTTCTCGCCATATTATGCTCTATTTCGTTCGTTCTCCATTTCTCTCTCTCACACACTCTTCCTTTTGAGGAGGATAGCGCGCCCGCAGATGCCGCTAATATACACATACATACAAATCTACGAGTATGTATGCATAACCTATCCTTTATTGGTCCCAGGCCTGTTCGGGCCTAAACCCGATTGATTGTAGAGCGAGGCATATAACGTGTTCCATCTCGTTTTCTCGCTCACTTAGCTCGCTATGCCTCTCTATTTGGTGTCGTTTCATTTCGCCGTTACATTTTTTCAGCGTTACCTTCGTTAAATAAGTTTCACTTAAACAATTCCAAGAACTCTTGTTGAAGAAATATATTTTAACGAACATTATGACAATAACGAGATTTTATTGCGCATTGCGTCACTTGCTATTTTCTTATCAGAATGTACAGACTGAATGTCGAATTCAGCAGTTGTGCACGTGGATTCAGTGATAAGGAATTTTAGATTATCGTGTAATATTTCGAAATACCGGGTTGCGAAAGTGAGTACAGTTAAGGATCCCGAAACTGCCAAATTAACTATTTATAATTGTGATCTAATGTTATTATGATTTTCACATTTAATATGCAAATATATCTTAAATTTTAATTAAGATATTGATTTTATCAAACTGTACATGAATTTTCTTCCACAGATCCATTGGTAATCGATTTAATACTCGAGTATTGCAATTATCAATCCTCGGTTTCGTACATGTTATAAAAAAAAATTCTTAAATTTACGAGAAAAGTATATTGACAAATATTAAAGTTGCGTCATCGCGACAATTGTTTCTATTAGATGGAATTTTGACAACCTAGATTTTCATAATAAAAAACATTGTTTCGCCACGTTCGCAGTTTCCAAGTCATGACGCAAGTTGTTTGATATTTATTTAACTTTCGTCCCATTGGCTTCCGTTTTTATTATAACTACGTTTGTTCGAGTAACCTTGATTGAAACTAATTACGACCACAGTAACAAAGAAACAATGTCAAAATTCTCAGTCTTACGTGCATCGTGTTCTTTGGTTTGACAAGTACATATATATGCTGGACAAAATCTATGACGGATAAGTCATGTCCAATACATGGGAATTTCTTCAGATCCACCTCCAATAAATAAAGTAATCAAAATAAATTTTAGGTAGCGCAATCGATGGATATTCACAAAAAAAATACGCGTGTTGTTCCGGTAAACGAGCGGATAGCCGACTACATTTCTATCGAAGCTAAAAACAACTATGCAAAGCAGGCAAACGCCATCTTTACATCATTGCTGAAGGTAATGTCTCGTCAATGCTTCTTGAATGAATTCATGAATATTGTATAATTTATCAAAGTCTGAATGAATTTTCGAATTTGATAAATGTATTTATGACGGGTTTACGTAAATCAACTTCACAGGTTAATCCGGATTGTCCTCGATCTACACGTAACTGGAACTACGCTCGTCTTAAGAACCAGAGCTTGCATTATGGAAGGTATGGCAAGTATAATGGAACCTGTCAAGAAACAGAAAAACTATTATGGTTCGAGTAAAATCACTGGCGATGAAGCTACATACGTAGCTCGGCCGTACAATAAAGAGGTAAGTTCAAAGTTCAAATCCATGATTTTTTTACTACATTTGATTTCGCACGTCACTCGAATTGACTTTTATTTAAACGATTGATCCATACGATAAAGTGATTAGAATTATGGGTTTTTTTTCAACAGGCCGAATATGAGAGAACCCAAAATGAGAAGATAAAACTAGAGGAAGCGATTATTCGTGATTTGTCTTTCGCCAACGACAAGAACTTTTCAATTGAAGTCGTATTGAACAAAATTCGAAAGTTGTTTGCGTATTGCCAGGTCGATGAACGTATCGCTTCTTACGCTGACATAAAAAAGCCAATCGGAGAAGCTCACGTCTTACCGGTTCGTAAAGATTAACGTATAGCCTTTTTAAAAATAATCTTATTTCTTAACAACAAATATACATTTCATTCGAAGAAAATTTTATATAAATCTTACAAATCAATTAAAAGTTCGGAAATGGACGATTTGAATTGTCGCAAAAAGGCTTCACGCAAGGTCGCATACATTTTTTTAAACTTCACCAGCCATACACGAAGAATTCTCCAAATTTGAATTTATCAAACTCGATCGCATCTCGAAACAGATATTTTTCTCTTGCGATCTAAAATTACGATATTCAAGGGTTTAATGAACCCATATGGCACTCAACATTTCAAAATCATTTCAACAATATTTCCAATCTTTCATCTCTCACGAAATGTTTCTAAAGTATGTGGTAAAAAGCATTTTTAATAAACTATAAAGATTATTCAATAAGACATTATTTTATAATTTCAGAAGTGTACTCAATAGGTCATCGCACTTTGAACATTTCTAAAACATTGTAAAACAATACTTCGAAACATATAATAAAAAATACTTCACCTGAATTGATTCTAAATATTTCGTTAGAAATATTTAAATGCTATTTCAACAAAATACATGTAAAATATTGTTCAAATGTTTCAAACATATCCTCAATTTTCTGTTAATTTGAAAATATTTATAAATTATTTTGAAATATTTCTAAAAACTGTTTCGGCTAAATAATTTTATGAAATCTCTACCGTATTTTTCAATATCTACAATATGGTAAAGTACAACGTGTGTATATAGGCAGACACTCACGACACTCATCCGCTTACACATGCACTCACGCAAACGCTCCACACAACCCTCCGACAGTGTCGGTGTGAGATCTGATACATCATTTTTCAAGGACAATGATGAAAATTTAACAACGTTGAACCGCTACTTTTGATCTAAACAAGTATATTAAAATCCAATTGGGACATTGAGTTTACAAACCTGCGTTTCATATTCTGTATTCCATACACAGATCTCATAATGAATGAAAACTTATACACGTGTAGTAAACTTGAAATGCTCATTATAAATTTATAGTCACAATTCTTGGAACAAGTGAACAAGATTATGATTTTTCAATTACGGTACATTAATTCCCAATCGAGTATTTCAAAGTCCCTCATTGATCTTTGATTTCAATGCATCCACGAGGTCGTTGTTTTCAAAACGATACTGCTGTATTTTATAATTTCGATAACTAAAATTTGTATAACTTAATACCACGCGTTCAACATGTAAATATATATTCAAATACAATTCGTATATTGAATTTATTAAATTATATATTCAATTTCGTACACATATCGGAAGGGGATCGAAATAATACTGACGTATTATCATTTCAATCCCCAGATTTGTAAATGTCCTACACCATTAATAAATTTACAACAACAGTACATAAACATGCTTTTCATATAACTAGTTTGTAAATTTCATACAGTTTTGTATAATGCATTTACTGACATATTTAATAGCGCGTGCCCAAGGAACCTACAGCCGGATCGAGTCGTACGACCTCCGGTGTCAAGCCATCTGAAAGAGTTCCGGATGCTAACCCGAATGAGGTATGCAATCACCATATGAAAAAGTCGTAAATTGCAAATTGCTTCCTTATTATTTTGCAAATTTCACTAAGTCACATCTACAAGGGATTATGTTGATCGATTTTATTTTTCTAGTGAAACGATCTATTTTGTATGTTTCTTTGAATATTGTGTAAATTAGCTCTTCCGTACCGAAAATTTGTAAAAGTTTAACAGCAATTTTTAAAGAAAGAACGACTTTACAAAGCTTCGTATTTAGTGTTGATATCAGATGTATTTGAATACTAACTTACCTTGGCCATAAAAATATTTGCATTAAAAACTTCTGTTCGATAACTTGTAATTTACACGATCTGGGCTGTCGATGTAACTTAATAAGCTTGGAAAAAATGTAAGCTATGGCAAAATGTTCGTGATTTCGTCAATTTTAATTAATATCACCACGATGATCTTGTAATAACTGTTACAATTGCGTATTAAATTTCAATTCGATGGATTGAGAGTCGACGGGTTATAAAATATTCATGAGAAGAATCCGTTACGCACATATTCTTCTACATGCATTTAGCAGAGGTTTAAGAGAGTTCGAAGTATCGTGACACTAAAATTTCAATACAAATCTATTCTGTGATGAAAAACTTTCAACGAAGAAACAATAGTAAGTAAATAATAATAAATATGGATCAGCAATTATGCCAGCAATATTGACCAAATAATAATCTCATTTCGGTTCAGCTACAAATAAAAACTTTGTCGGAGGAGGAAATCCTGTCCATAGCAAAAAAGTGTAAGGGTGAGCCGACATGTATGGTGCGGGACATTATGATAGAAATATTAGGTACGAAACAACTAATTTTTCTGAGTACTACATTCAACGGAAGATACGCTACAATTTCGCCGGCTACGATTGACTACGTCAAAAGTGCGTTGATTTTATTTATGTTATCACACTAAACATAATTTTCATTATCACGTAGATGAACGCTGACTTCTCGTACCTTTGTATTGCAGAAACCGTCGATAAATATGCGAAAAAGAAACTCAGTCACCACGAGTGTATGTTGACGCTTGAAAACCTGCGCGCAGAAATTCGCAATCAGAACAAAGAGAAGATTACCGTAGTTCGTGACTTTTCAAAAACAGAGGTAAATTTAATTTTAAGAGAATTTGAAATAAATCTTACAAATAAATTTAAAGGTGGGAAATCGATGATTTGAATTGTCGCAAAAAGATTTCACGTAAGATCGCATAAATTTTTTAAAACTTTATTCTTCAAATTAAATTTGTAAAACACATTCTCATCTCTCCACATTTATTCTTTCTCACCATCTAAAACTACAATATCTCAGAGTTGAAAGAACCCACGTAGCGCTGCCGATTTCAAGATAATTTCGAAAATATTTCGAATCTTTCGTGTCTTACAACAAGTTTCTAAAATATGCGGAAAACATTATTTGAAACGTATTACGATAAATATTTCAATGAGAGATTTTTAAATAATTTCAGAAATGTACTCAATCATTCGTCACATTCTGAATATTTCTAAAACATTGTGAAACAATATTTCGAAACATATAATAAAATATATTTTACCTAAATAATTTCGAAATATTTCGCAGAAATATGTATTTTATTTTAATTATAAATATTCCTGAAACGTTTCCGACATATATTATCGATTTTCTGATCATTTGGAAATATTTAAAGATTATTTCAGAAGATTTATAAAAACTCTTTCCGCGAAGTAATCTTAGAAAATCTGTATCGTATTTTTCGATATCTACAATATCGTAAAGTGCAACGTGCGTTTTTAGACACCCACGACACTCCAGTCGCTTACACGTGCGCTTACACAAACGCCGCATACAGCACCCAGATCGCATAACATCGGTATAAGCTTTTCACACGGTTGCAATCCAACCAAGTCACCGCTACCGCGCGTTACGCACACCGAATAAGACCGGCCTATATCTGACAACTCAAGACGCTTGCTACGCACACAACAGAGCACCGCTACCGAGCGTCACCCACACAAGGTAGGCCGGTACGTCGAAGACCAAGTCCCGTTATTCGTTCGAAAAGTACCAGTAGGAAATTAAAAACCAACGACCAATTTCAAAAAGACCAAGGCTACCAGTGGGCTACAGGAAGATGGGCTACAGGACCGCCACCAACTATAGATATACCGAAAGCGTGGGCCAGCTGGAGGGGAGACCAGTATAAAAAGACCAGAATTCCGGCACTCGTGGAACAGTTCTGTTCACAGGTCCCGCCAACGCTGAAGTCCAGGAAGGAAGAGCAGCCAACCCTCGCTAAGTGCAGCCGCACTGGTACCAAAGAGAGCCCAGCTGCGGTACCTGACAGACATCTTTGACGGGAAGCAGCTGAGTCGGTGCTGCGTTCGAGGCCAACGCACCGCAGACCCAAACAACAACAGAGCGGCCTATCTCTGTCTCTTTCTCTCTCACTCTGGTACGAGAGGATAGACTAATACACGGGCTAGGCTTTTGAGAACCAAAACTAATAATCTCCGCTCATTAAGATACTGCATACCAATACCATTATGTCTAAGACCTATCAGTAATATTAACGTGGATAATTCAACAGGGATACAAATTAAACGTAGATCAGATGAAAAATATAAAAAGGCGATAACTGCACAGGGTACGGCCCTGGTATATCGAGTAGCTGCGGATGCACCCAGAGTGCATCCCACTGACGCAAGACCGCAGCGGTGGTCAGGTGGACGAGTGAGTCGGCCTTTAAAAGGTACCAGCCTCCCACCAACGGGCCTGTAGCGTTAGAAATTGAACAACTCAGCGGTAAAATCGAGCAACGGCCGGTTAGTTACCGACGGTACACATGCTAAGCCTTCTACCTAGGGAACGCGACGAATAGATAAAAATTATCTATATATTTTCTCGATATATTTTGACATTCTTCCTGGCCGCTTATCGAATATCACCTGATTCCTTTCCACGATGGCCTTGAAATCATTCTTGATATTAATTTCGAGATCTTTACACTCCTCAATTTTCTCCTCGAATTCCCTCTCCGATAATTGAAATTCTTGAGGCATTGCCGGTGGTATTTCTTGGATGGTGCAGATCTCTTTACCATCTTCTTTCGGTATCGAGGTCGGATCAGCTAATTGCCATAATCCGTTAATTAATTTTGCTACTACCATATCTCTGACTGCAACACATTTATTGCGAGCATCGACAGAGATCTGAAGATTCATTTCGGAACAATTAACAGCTGGATTTCTCCTCTAGATCCATATGTACTTGCTCCTACCATGATCTATTTTTTAACCCTCTCCGCTTCACCGGCTAATGCTCCTACCACCTTCGTCGAAGTGACAGGCAGTGTGGGGCATTTCTCAAATTTTTCTTTATATTGATAAAAAAAATCTTCCGAAATACAGCTTACCTCACTGCCACTGTCAATCAGACTTTTTACAGTCACCCCCTCGACCTCCACCGGAATTTCAGGACACCGAGGATGTACATCATCGTACCATTTTTCCTCCTTCCTCGGTTCCTCTCGTAAAAATTCCCGTGGATCTTCGATGACCGTAAAGACTGGGTAATCTCTTGCATTTTGGTCATTGCCGCTCCATTTTTTCGCCGCTTCTTCAGTCCTATCTCGCCGATCATCTGCCTTACTAAGGGTCGCGATTCCCTTTTCTTGGCTTGATAATTTCGGTCTTTCAATATTCTTCAGAATGGCTTGGTTTTTGGATGGCTCACATGCAAATTTCTCCTTATCTGTCTTCGACTTTTCTTCCTCTTTCTTCTCTCTTATTACTCTTCGTTCCTTCCTTCTCTTATTCTTCTTTTCCACTACCTCGCTTCGCTCCTCCTCCTTTTGTCTTTGCCTTTCGTTTATTCCCGTTGCGCCTCGTCTTTTGATTTCTTCCTTTTTAATTTTTCCTACGGGCGCAATGTCTAAGCGTTTCCCGGATTCGTTCTCTGAGAAACGTTCTGTTGCGCTCGTGCCGCTGGAGTCCCTGTTCGGGCGCTAAATGTAACGGTATTGAGCGTTAACATTACCCTTAATGGGCTTGTTCGGACTCGAGCAGGAAGGAAAGTAATTTTAGGCTTTTGTAGTAGGTAAAAGTAGGGTTTATTCAAAGAAACAGAGATTGAATTATGCGATACAGAAAAAATAAATAAAAACTTCAAGTATCTAACCCTTCTCTTTGGTATTATGGCTACCACGCGCCTTACAATAAATTCTTCCCGGGCACTCGAGTGCTTTTATAATCGTGTACGCGGGTGAATTTAAGGAATTTATGAGAATAGAGATATAACATTCAATTAACATATATGAAGAATATTACTTTTTCACGAAAATTAGATATTTTTGAGTATATTTTTTTAATACATACACAGGGACGTGTGCGTGCTGTGTTTACTTGTTTTAATGGATTGTGTACGGGAGGTAGTCGTTGGCGCGCCAAGTTTTGTTTGAAAGACTCTTGGTACACGACCGAGTTGTTTTACTTGTCTAATATATTTTATTTCAATTTTTTTCGTTACAATGGCTATTACTGGGCGTACGTTTTTAGACTTATGAACATTTTTTTTGTGGGTAATCACTTTTTGTTAAAACCCTTGCAAAAATTATGGTGGGAACCAGTTAGATTTTCGTAATTATACTTGTTCACTGATAAGGACCCGACAATACCGGAACGGATCCTAAAACCGATTTGAAACGGTTGTAAACAGTATTTCAGAACGAATCAGGACTGTCTATCTGATTGTGTCGATGTTGGTTACTACGGAATGCTGAAAAGATCACGATATCCGTATCCGATGGCATCTTTGTTGGATCTGAAAGGATTGTTATGAAGATCGTGCTCGTTATTGATGTTCCAATAAATACGTTCGTACGAGAAATATGGGATCAAATATATTTATCATTTATGTTTGATCTTAAGCCGTCAATAGGGTTTCTGTGTTCCTCTGATACGGATGGTCAAAATAACTTTTCGATTACCGCGTAAGATCTACGTTAATTCAGCGACATCGTAAGTTTCCTCCAAATCATGTGTTTACATTATAGATTCTTATGACTGGCCTCGTATTTTTTAATGCGCACTAAGTTCAAAATAGACTTACGTGTCGCTCAATTTCGCTGCGCACGCCGAATTTTGTTTTTTATTTATTCTTTTTTCCTACCAACATCATACGACGTTTCTGGCGCCACTATTACATCGAGCGCAGCTCGGTGTGATTAACCGAAAACGCAAACAATTAATCGACATTCGCTATTTTATTATCGCTATGTACATACTGACATGTCGAAACGATATCAGTAATTGTACAGGTGGATTCTGTAATAGGAAAATTTGGATCATTTGTCAAGTTATATTTTGATTGGTCGTAGCCTAGTACGAACTAAAAACGCTAATTATTGATCAATACAGCAGGTGTGTACGTCATAAGGTACGCTATGAATGTCGAAATTAGGCCAGCAGGTGTGCTGGTGTAGATTCAGTCTTAAGAAATTCGGAGTATTGAGTTTTATTTTGAAACAACGGGTCACGAAAAAGAGTACTATTATAGATCCGAACACTGCCACATTGTTTTATGTAGCTGTATAAAATTGTGATAAAATCCTTGTATGCTTTTCACGTTTGATTTACAAAAAATATATATATAACTATATATATATTTACAAATATATATTAAATTCGAATTTGGATATTGAAGTTACCAAACTATACATTAATTTTATTACACAGGTCTTCGAATTATGACTCGCATATTGCAATTTTTAGTCCTCGGCTTCATACGTACAGCCCTAGTCCGCGTGCCTCTGCCTTATTCGTCTAGCGCGCCTAGCATGGATTCCGTCGTGGGGACAATGTGGGAATACCCCTACTTTGCTATCTGGCATCAATGTAACCAAGTCATACATCAGTGTTCTATATATACGGATTGCTCGAGTAACTTTAACTCAAACTCGTTACGACCAGCAACAAAGTAGCAATGTGGAATCTATCAGTTGTTTTATGCGTTCTGCTCTTTGGTTGGGTAAGTAGTCACGGACCGATTAGTCGATAAAGTACAGAAGTTGTTCATTAAACAAAACGTTAAATATTAAGATCAAATACCGGTGCGTGTGAATTTGTTTATATTTTCTTGTAATGATGGGAATTATGTAAACAATTTTTAGGCGGCGAATTCGATGGATGTTGACGAAGAACATTCGAATGATGGTCTGGACAAAATAAACAATAACCGCATTCCGACCGAAGCGAATAAGATTAGAGAAGAGATTACAAAAGAAATTTCTACATTCATGGAGAAGGTAATACCTCACAGTGTTTCCTAAAAATAATCTGACGAATTCAGGAAAATTTGATCAATGTATTTTTGACGCGTTATCGTCGATCAACTTTACAGGCAAAATTGATTGACACGAATCTCGTTCAAATAGCCACAAACGTCGAAGACGCTGGTGTCAATGATTGGAGCATATATTTCATGAACTTTATACACACGAATGGAAACCAACTCGTGTCAAATGTAGAGGAATGCATCGCAAAAGATGTGACAAGTTTGAGAAGGCTCTTCAACTATTGCGAATACCTGAGAGTACACAGCGGAGTCAAGGATAAGGATAAGGATGTCGTAGATGATTCGTTCTACAAAGAGGTGAGTCCAAACTTAATTTCCATTATTTTTTTATTACATCTGGTTCCAAACGTAAATTCAATTGAATTTTATTGATTATTTCTTATTAAGTGTGAATTGTGCGACGATCCACAAGATAAACTGTTTCAAGTCATTTTCTCTGCTAACAGGCCGGAAATACGGAAACAGATGTCAAGAGAGGAAAAATAAAAGAATGGATATACTTTGATGCCATCATGACGTTCGGAACCGATAAATTTGCGTCTGAAAATATGATAGACAAGATAAAGCAATTACTGAGGTATTGCCAGGCCGAGGAACGTGGCAACTTTTACACAGCCACGATACCTTACCTAATTTCACGGGAACATTACATACAGAAGAAGATCGAGGGGGTTCACAACTTACCGGTTCGTAAAGACTAACATCTACCTTTTTAATAAAAATTCAATAAGTCTCACTTCTCAACAAGAAATGATCATTTTTATTTATAAACATTTTCACGTGAACGAAGGGTTCATGTAAACTCGGATACCGTTATTACCTCCACCGTTACCGCCGTACACGAAGAATTTTTTAAATTTGAATTTATTGAACTCAGTCGCATATCGTAACATCTGTTTTTCCCTCACCAGTTAAAGATAACTGTACAGTTTTGTTCATGGTATTAGTGATCCCTTAATTACGATTTTTTGACAATCCTACCGGTTTAAATTGTACCAGGAATTTATACTTTATGTTCCGCATGGAAATACGTTGCGGATGAGAATCCGTATTCGGTCGTGCGCTCGGAAGCAATGACTATCCGTTATAACCGGTGATTATTATGACTCTTTGACAAAAAACCTTATGAATTTTTATACGTCGTAAGGTGAAATGCTACTCTTTGGTCGGTAACCAAAACTGACATTTTTCCAATTCGATTGATCTTCCAGATTACAGCGAAGAGCGGGAGCTGTATCCCACATTTTTTAAACTTAACGTTTTCATCTGTTATCCGTGAAATCAATCATAGCGAGGAAATTCGCGATGGGAAAATATTGATTTTTACTCGCAAGTATGGCAATCTTTGGAGTGAGAGAGAGAGAGAAGAAATGTGATGATATAATCTCTATCCGGCTGTATCCACCTCAACACCCCATAAAATGGAGTGGCGCCAGGCGGCATTATAATAGTCTCACATACCGCAATTTTTTTAACGAAGAGCTTGGGTTTATAACTTTTAGAATGTGTGATTAGCATTGTCTACAACATTTCTGTGCAGGTTTTAAGCAGAAAACGGTGACACACCTGGGGACCTTCCCTTGTCAGTGGGATATTTGTAAATTAAACTTGCCGCTTAAAAATCGAACGAAAGGCAGTGAATCTAAGGCTAAATTCACCTTCAAATCTCCACTTAAAATCATCAGGAATTTATCATAATTTTTCTTAAATACTCGTATTCTTGATATTTAATCATCAATGATATTTTGTATTGATTGACCAAGAGAAATTTATATTTAGATAGAATAAAAACTTATTGTCCAGTTTCCAATAGGCTCTGACAAGCACAATACATGTCCGCATTTGTTTTCGGCATTGTTGAATACATTATGTACACAATGTATTCCCAAAATTAGAGTTAATTAAAGAAAGAAAATACAAGAAGCACAAATAAGCCAACGCACACAGCACAGGAGCTTCTCGCCATATTATGCTCTATTTCGTTCGTTCTCCATTTCTCTCTCTCACACACTCTTCCTTTTGAGGAGGATAGCGCGCCCGCAGATGCCGCTAATATACACATACATACAAATCTACGAGTATGTATGCATAACCTATCCTTTATTGGTCCCAGGCCTGTTCGGGCCTAAACCCGATTGATTGTAGAGCGAGGCATATAACGTGTTCCATCTCGTTTTCTCGCTCACTTAGCTCGCTATGCCTCTCTATTTGGTGTCGTTTCATTTCGCCGTTACATTTTTTCAGCGTTACCTTCGCTAAATAAGTTTCACTTAAACAACTCCAAGAACTCTTGTTGAAGAAATATATTTTAACGAACATTATGACAATAACGAGATTTTATTGCGCATTGCGTCACTTGCTATTTTCTTATCAGAATGTACAGACTGAATGTCGAATTCAGCAGTTGTGCACGTGGATTCAGTGATAAGGAATTTTAGATTATCGTGTAATATTTCGAAATACCGGGTTGCGAAAGTGAGTACAGTTAAGGATCCCGAAACTGCCAAATTGACTATTTATAATTGTGATCTAATGTTATTATGATTTTCACATTTAATATGCAAATATATCTTAAATTTTAATTAAGATATTGATTTTATCAAACTGTACATGAATTTTCTTCCACAGATCCATTGGTAATCGATTTAATACTCGAATATTTCAATTATCAATCCTCGGTTTCGTACATATTATTTTTTTAAATTGTTAAATTTACGAGAAAAGTACATATATTGACAAATATTAAAGTTGCGTCATCGCGACAATTGTTTCTATTAGATAGAATTTTGGCTAGTCACACTCGGGGTCTGACAAGAGTATAGTGCCGCCCAGATTCCGACGTTATCGATCTTCCTTCACAGGAAGATCTCAAACAATCGAATTCCTAATTTCGTTACTTCATTAATTCGTCAAGAATTAACGTTAACAAATATTGAAGTAGCGTGATCGCGGCCATTTTTTCTATTAGATGGAATTTTGACAAGCTAGATTTTCATAATAAAAAAAATTGTTTCGCCACGTTCGCAGTTTCCAAGTCATGACGCAAGTTGTTTAATATTTATTTATCTTTCGTCCCATTCGTCCAATTACGACCGCAGTAACAAAGAAACAATGTCAAAATTCCCAATGATACGTGCATCGTGTTCTTTGGTTTCGCAAGTATATGCTACACGAAATCAATGACGGATAAGCCAACGTCCAATACATGGGAATTTCTTCAGATCCACCTCTAATAAATAAAGTAATTAAAATAAATTTTAGGTACCGCAGTCGATGGATATTGACGAAGAAAATTCGTGTATTCGTGTACACTCGAATTGACTTTTATTTAAACGATTGATCCATATGATAAAGTGATTAAAATTGTGGGTTTTTTTCAACAGGCCGAATATGAGAGATCCGAAAATAAGAAGAAAAAAATAGAGGAAGAGATTATTCGTGATTTGTCTTTCGCCAAAGACAAGAACTTTTCACTTGAAGACGTATTGAACAAAATTCGAACGTATTGGCAGATCGATGAACGTATCGCTTCTTACGCTGACGTAAAAAAACCAATCGGAGAAGCTCACGTCTTACCGGTTCGTAAAGATTAACCTGTAGCCTTTTTAAAAATCATATGATTTCTCAACAACAAATATACATTTCTTTTGAAGAAAATTTTATATAAATCTTACAAATCAATTTAAAGTTCGGAAATGGACGATTTGAATTGTCGCAAAAAGGCTTCACGTAAGGTCGCATACATTTTTTTAAACTTCTCCAGCCATACACGAAGAATTCTCCAAAATTGAATTTATCAAACTTGATCGGTCTCGAATCAGATAATTTTCTCTTACCATCTAAAATTACGATATTCGAGGGTTTAAAGAACCCATATGGCACTCAACATTTCAAAATCATTTCAACAATATTTCCAATCTTTCATCTCTCACGAAATGTTTCTAAAGTATGTGGTAAAAACCATTTTAAGTACATTATAAAGATAATTCAATAAGACGTTTTTTAATAATTACAGAAGTGAACTCAATTGGTCATCATACTTTGAAAACTTCTAAGACATTGTAAAACAATACTTCGAAAAATATAATAGAAAATATTTCACCTAAATATTTCGTTGAAATATTTAAATGCTATTTCAACGAAATACGTGTAAAACATTATTCAAATGTTTCAGACATATCCTTAATTTTTTGTTAATTTGAAATATTTAAAGATTATTTTGAAATATTTCTGAAAACTGTTTCCGCTAAATAATGTTATGAAATCTCTATATCTCAATATCTACAATATCGTAAACTGCGACGTGTGTCTATAGACTCTCACGACACTCAGCCGCTTACACATGACTCACGCAAACGCTCCACACAACAGTCCGAAAGTGTCGGTGTGAGTATCTCACGAGGGGACGATCTGATACTTTATTTTTCAAGGACAATAACGACAATTTAACAACGTTGAACCGCTACTTTTAATCTAAACAAGTATTAAATTGTATATTCATTTTCGTACACATATCCAAAGGGGATCGAATTAATACTGACGTATTATACATTTCCATCCCCAGATTTGTAAATTTCCTACACCATTAATAAATTTACAACAACAGTACATAAACATGCTTTTCATATAACTAGTTTGTAAATTTCATACAGTTTTGTATAATGCATTTACTGACATATTTAATAGCGCGTGCCCAAGGAACCTACAGCCGGATCGAGTCGTACGACCTCCGGTGTCAAGCCATCTGAAAGAGTTCCGGATGCTAACCCGAATGAGGTATACAATTACAATATAAAAAAGTGTGCAAAGTTCGTAAATTGCAAAATGCTTCCTCATTATTTTGCACCTTTCACTAAGTCACATTACAAGGAATCATGTTGATCGATTTCATTTTCCTCGTAAAACAATTTATTTTGTATGTTTCTTTGAATATTGTGTAAATTAACTCTTCTGTACGAAAAATTTGTAAAAGTTTAACAGCAATTCTTAAAGAATGAACGACTTTACAAAGTTTTGTATTTAGTGTTGACATCAGATGTATTTAAATACCAACCTACCATCGTCATAACGATATTTGCATCAAAAACTTCTGTTCGATATCTTGCAATTTATACGAGCTAGGTTGTGATGTGACCTTACATGCTTGGAAAAAATGTAAGCTATGCAAAATGTTAGTGATTTCGTCAATTTAAATTTATTTCACAACGATGATCTGTAATAACTGTTACGATTGCGTATTGAATTTCAACTCGATAGATTGAGAGTCGACGAGTTATAAAAGATTTATGGGAGAATTCGTTACCCACATACGCACATATTTTTCTACATGTATTTTTTAGAGGTTTAAGAGAGTTTGAAGTAACGTGACACTCAAATTTTAAAACAAATCTATTCAGTGATAAAACGCCTTTGATGAAAAAGCCGTACGAAGTATTTAAATAATATTAAATATGGATTCGCAGTTATGCCAGCAATGTTCAGGAACTAATAATCTCATTTTGGTTCAGATCCAAATAAAAACTTTGTCCGAAAATGAAATCATGCGCATAGGGGCGATATTCAATTTTAAGCCGATGCATATGGTTCGTGAGATTATGATAAGAATGTTCAGCAAGGAGGAACTATCTTGTATGAGTGCTTCAAGTAGCCATAAATTCACGACAATTCCGAGTAAAGTGTTGGACTACGTCAAAGGTGCGTTTATTTCATTTATTTCATCACACTAAACATAATTTTCATTGTAACGTAGATGAGCGCTGACTTCTCGTACCATTATATTGCAGAAATCGTCGATAGACATGCGATAAGGAAACTCAGTGACACCGTGTACATGTTGACGATTGACAGTCTGATCGATGAAATACGCAACAGGGGCAAAGATACCGTAGTTCGTGACTCTTTGGAAGTAAAGGTAAATTTAATTTTAAGAGAATTTGAAATAAATCTTACAAATACTTTTAAAGGTGGGGAATCGACGATTTGAATATTTGCAAAAAGGCTTCACGTAAGATCGCATACATTTTTTAAAACATGATTCTTCAAATTGAATTTATTAAACTCAATCTCATCTCTCAACATTTATTCTTTTCTCACATCTAAAACTATAATATCTCAGAGTTATTACTAGTTGTAAGATCTTTCGTATCTTACAACTAGTTTATAAAATATGTGGAAAAAATTATTTCAAATATATTACGATAAATATTTCATTGAGAGATTTTTAAATAATTTCAGAAATGTACTTAATCATTCGTCACATTTGAAATATCTCTTAAACATTGTGAAACAGTACTTCGGAACATAAAATAAAAAATATTTCACCTAAATAATTTCGAAATATTTCGCTCAAATATTTTGAAGCTATTTAAAATGTTCCTGAAATGTTTCAGACATATATTATCGATTTTCTGATCATTTGGAAATATTTAAAGATTATTTGAGAAGATTTCTAAAAACTGTTTCCGCGAAGTAATCTTAGAAAATCTATATCGTATTTTTCGATATCTACAATATCGTAAAGTACAACGTGCATTTTTAGATACCCACAACACTCAGTCGCTTACACGTGCACTTACACAAACGCTGCACTTGTCAGATAGATCGCGTCGGTGTAAGATTTTCACACGGCTGCGATCTGATGCTTCATTTTCCAAATGTAAAAAAAATTTCCTATAAGGAAGCGGTACTAACTTAATGATGATAACTGAGGATCAATAGTTGTGGCAGCAATATTCATAAATTGATGATCTCATTTCCGTTCAGAGTCAAATCGAGTCTTGGCTGAAAGCGGATCCGTCGGTCGTAGTGACAGGCTGTAAGGGTAATGCAAAATGTATGGTATGTCGCCTTATGAACGAAATATTTGGCCAGGAACTAGGTCATATGACCAGTACATCGTTCGGGATATACGATCGAATGCCTGCTTTGGCGCTTGATCTCGTCGAACGTGCGTTTACTTCATTTATCTAATCCCACTGTACATAATTTCCATTATAACGTAGATGAACACTGATTTCTTGTATCTGTATATTGCAGATTACGTCAATGAAAATGCTGCAGTTAAACTCCCTCACAAGGATTATTTAAAGTATGTCCGTCTTCGGTGCCGAGGTAATCGAAGAATGGTGATCGAAAAAGAAAAGAAAAAGAATAATAAAAATTAACTTCTGAATATTAAGAGATACGAAGGTCTCAGATTTTTAACTGTATTATCCCACATAATACATTTTATGATGTGTTAATCCAGCAATAGGCTATACCACCGATACAGAAAAACGCAAAATTTTGTTAGTTACGCAAGGAAAATGTTGCGAAATTCAATGTATGAATAGCGGACAACATCCGAAAACGTACGTGAATGACCCATTATTTTTCTGAATAGCTACGATCACATTATTCCATATTTATGAAGTTTCAAATATGAAAATTGTGAAATTTGAAAATTAATTGATACATCAACGAAATGTCTGGAAGTTGCTGCTAAAAGACAGTATATACGAAGATTCGGAACCCTCAAAATTACATCTTGTAACGTTGAAAGTACCGAAAGTGGACTCTCCGAAAGTTCTCTTTTCGAAAGGTCAAAACCCCGTAAGTAGAATATTCAATCAGGCAAGAGCTTGACATTTATTTCTCCAATGGGGCACGATTTCGAAAATAAAAATCTCGGACGGTCGCATGGATCGTTCGACCGCGTTGAGATGGCAGCGCTATTAACTCTTCAGAGATGAATGCCACCCAGCGCGAGTGACTTTTCGAGCCCGCAAACTCCGCGGCGTTTCATAATCAAGCTTCATAAAAGAAATGCTAGAATAGATCTGTTTTGCCGACTTTGGTCGCTAATATATTAGAACATATTGTATACAGTCATTAAATGAAATTTTTTATTATATGCAGGGTTATCAAAATGATTTTCAAACTTTTCGGTGGGTCGTAGTTATAATCGCCCCTTTTTTAAAAACAGGAAGTCTTTTCTGTAGTTATTTGTATCTTCGAAATTATAGGGTTGAAAAGTTATATATAAATAAAGAAGGTGCGATGGACTATTGTTATTGCATTTCTTTGGAAACGATAGAAGAGTTGGCATTTTATGTTGTTACAAAAAACATGTAAAATTTTTCTAAGCAACGACAAATCATTAATCCAATAACGAGCTGAAATTTGGAACATTTGTAAAACAGATGATTTTTTTTATTCGGTGTAATTTTTTTGCAAGTTAATATTGGAATGAAATTTTGTAATAATTTTGAGTTATTTGACTGTAACGTTGTTGTTGCTCTAACAAATTTTAAATTATTGAGTTAGAAAGCACAGTAATTAAACAAGCCTACAAAGGAGAACATTGCAAGTTTCTTTATCATTAATTTCCAATTTCTACAAAGTGACGTATTTCCGCAATGAGATGGCTTTGTAAAGCTGGAAAATGATGAGTAATTTGCAAGGTTCCACTTTGCAGACTTCATCCGGCAAATTGGCGATGGTATAGAGTCGAAAACTTTTTTTTATGTCCACGTTTTGATCATTTACACGTTAACAAAAATCTATCTAACTCGCCACCATGGATGAAAAGTATATAAAAAACTATATTTTTACGTAAGTCCCTTTATAAGTCACAGTTCTCGACTTTACATAGTCCCATTTCGGGACTATATTCCTTCATAGACGGTTTCGGGTGGTGTGACTTGTAAAGGTTTAAATATATTTTCTACGACAATTTGTATATATTGCAAGTATTTTCAGATATATCAGGTAGATATATTTTGTAAAATATATAAGAAATATAAGTTAGCGTATATTTCCAAATCTATGTGTCGAAATTGTCTCGAATAGATACGCCTTACTATATATATGAAGACACAGCTAAGTGGATGCATGATAAGACGCAGACTGTATTGCCGATACTTCTTGTCTTTACCTCGTTTCGCTCTCGCTCGTTGTGTGACCCGGCGCGCCAACGTTTGGACATTATTGTGCTTTCTGTACAATCTTTTTTTTTTGCATCGTTCCAAAGTATGATTAATAAACATTATTTCTGATTCATCCATCTCCAGTGTTGTGCTAGCCAATTTATTCTTCCTTGTGGGTACATTATTTTCGTGCGCCGATCTTGTTTTACGTATAATAGTTTCAACAATATGTAAAATATAAAACATATATGAAGAATATTATGTTTTCACGAAAATGAGATATTTTTTTAATATACTTCATTTCCATAGAGACATGTATGGATACTTGGATTGAAGAGGGACCTCGACCGATATTCAACAAAAACCTTAAATGTTATTCTTTGTGCAAAGATTTAGTTCGGTATCTCAAACACTTCTATAATATCAAATCTCTTTCATGAATGTCAGTCATATTTAAAATAGAATGCACTCGATTGCTTCAATGCATGCGGAGGACAATTTGCCTCTGTAGCAGGATATTCAAAAATATATTCTTCACGACACAATTTTCTATAACAGGAACAATAGATGCCTTTATTCGACCGAAACAAGGCAAGTTATTGTTCGAGTCAAAGTAGAAACCGGGCATACGATTTCTTACCAGCGCTGCTTCTTTTGCCTCGATTCCCAACTCTATCTCGTCCGAAGAAAAATTGTGGCTTACGAGACCCTCCAGGAAATACCGGTCCTCCAAGGATGCCTCCATTGTTTCTTTTTTTTTCTTCATATTTCGCACAGCTTCCTCGTAGAGAAGCTGTGCAAAATTGATAAATATACTTCTTCATGGAAGTGGGACGGTGAAAAATGGAAAATTATAAATGAACGATGAGCATGGTTCTACTTTCCGCCAAATCTGAATTTTTTCAATAAAAATGATGTATGACTTAAGAATTGCCCTGAACGCTATTTCTGTATTATTATCATATAATAATTAATTTACAGTTCGTTACTTCTTTATTGTTTCATAAATTATTCTTAATTACTGCTGTAAATTATTTTTTTTATAATGGGCGCATGACTTCGATCGGCGAGTGGTCTTTGAGCTAACCAGAGACTTTCTACTGCTAAAGTCTACTTCGAGTAGGAGTGAGCTTGTCGTTTGAAGGACCAGGCGGCTTAAAATATATTTTTATCTACAGTTATTTAGATTTAATAATGTAACAATTATTTCATATAAACGAATAATCTCTGGCCTGGCCAGAGACATTCTTTTACTGAAACTGGTTTGAGCATGATTCAACTTGTCAGAAAAAATGCCTAAAGGCTTTTAAAAAATGTTTAACCTGTAGTCAATTTAAATTTCATAATCGATATGAATATATTTTGTATCACACGGTGATTTTGTTACATTTTTTACGGTAAATTTTCCCATAAAAATTGATACCCGTACACTTGTAGTGGTTGGATTTTACCGTTTATTTACGGTAAATTTACGAAAAATGGTGTGCCCGCAATTTTACAAAAAATGATTTTTAAACAAATCGAATACGTAAAAATATGATAAATATACCGTAAGAGTACCATATGTTTCTATATTTTCAAAAGTATTTCTCCACTACTTTCGTCTTTTTCGCAACCCGATATTAAAAAAATGTAACTCAATGAATAACGCAAGTGTCCTCGTAATTCTAGATACGTGGAAAACTAATACAATATTTTTGGCATATCAGTATGTACATCGTTAATAATATAGTGAGTGTAGATATAGCTCAAATGTGACATGACGAAACAGTCTTCATCTTGCTATTATTATCTCACAATCAGAATTTTTCAATCATCTTATTTGGAAACTTCTTATTATATGTTAAGTCCCGTTACTCGTCGTACATTTTTTTCGAACACCACAGACATATGTTTTTTACCGATTGATAAGCAATTTCCAGCTAAGCCACATTCTCTGGCTACAGCCTCCTTCCCGCTCGTCGGTCGAATGGCCCTCAAGTTTTATATCATTCACATTTGCAGTAAATATTAGATTATCAATAATGTAAGAATAATTTTTGGTCGACGAGCCGTCTCAGGGCGAGCCAGAGACATTTTGCTACAGAATTGTGAATACCCAAGAAACTTAGTTTTTTATTTTGAAGATATTTTGCTCTTTGTTCTTATGTATGTATCGTGCTTTCAACCTTTTAAAACAGGGAAACATAGGATAAGCTTCATAGCGACAAGATGAACCGGCATCGTTGCGTCAGCGCAGATTTCAATAGCTCACGACGAGCAAGCTGTGTGCAGCTACTATTCTGCCCTGCACAAGTTTGAAACTGAAAACCCACCTGAGAGGTAACCGCATGGTGTCACAGTAGTGTCCTGAAAATTTTTTGAGACGGTACGACGATCTGGCAGCGGGTACAGACACCCCCGGTAGCGTTCCGATTCTTCAGTCAGAGACGAGCATCGTATACGTCATCACAGTACCGATAACGTACCGTCATGTCGTACCCAGGCGCCAGGCCCTGGTCGTGCTGACACAAAAGAAATCACATGCTGATGTACCGACGTACATGACTCCACTAAAACATCACCCAGAGCTGCGACGTTCTGCTACCGTGGCGCCACCGTTCCTTCATATTTCTATCTGGGTTCCAAAGAGGATTAGTAGAGAGTAGAAGCTGACCGTATATAGTGAGCAGCGCCTTTAACAGCTCGGAACCTAACTATTCCGTCTTCTCTCTCTCTTTCACACCAATTCTTTGCGGCTTTCTTTGTTGGTTATGACTATACCAACTATACCCTATAACCAACAACAACTTCGAGAATAACATTGTCTGAGAGCGTGAATTAAGACGTCTTAAGAAGTGTAATACAATTTTGTGATTAAAATGCCGTTGCGATATAACGTGAAAGGCTGTAAGAGCAATATTAAATATGACAACGAACACTCCTTTTTCCAACAGCCAAAAAACCCAGAAATGTAAGTATTACAAAAAATGTAGTATCTGTAACAACATCACGATGAAATATTGAATGATGAGGTTATTTGGCGGCGTCATTTCTGTTTTCTATTGTTAAAGTAGTATTGTAAGGCATCTAAGTCGAAACATATTCTTTGAATGCTATTTTTATATTATATTTCAAAATGTGATTAATTTTTCACTGATCATTTTAGTCAACAGAAATGATTAGAATTTGCAGAAATAACCGGAGAAGACTCTTTGTAAGCCAGGATTATCCCGTGAACCAATGGAGAAATATCACTGGAGTAAGATAGCTTTTCAACGGACACGCTACAAGTTATTGTAATATTTATTCTAGTATGCTTGAACTGTTTTACAATCACTACAATAATAATGAATTCAACAATTATCACTTACAGCAGATTGTTGTTATCAAATTACGGGCATAGACGTAACTATCGAAAAACCAACTGCAGGTCAACCAGCGTTGGTTCACATCAAAGCAAATCATCCCGTTTGTGTGAAACTAACAGGTAAACAATGTAGTTGCATAAAAATTTGATGAAGATTTTCCATCTGTAATCCAGTATCCTTTTTCTATCGTTGTGCTACAGAAGATTAGATTCGGTAATTTTTCGAGGAATTAATCCAACCGCGCATTCTGTGTTAGAGAATGTTTTATCAGTTACTATAATAGAGTAATTTGCTTTTAAATTTCTCAAAGTACTGACACCTTGATTATCAAATATTTACATGTTTCTTTTATAAAATGTATACATTTTTGCTTTGATTTATATTTAAGTGGACATGGAGACTGCTGATGATGAACATAATCGAGGTCAATTGCCTTTACCGATTGCCTCTACTTCCGACCGATTCATAGAAACATCACCACTACGAAGGATATCACCATGTGTAATAGTTGATACTTCAACAAAATCCACCACACGATTTTCATCTGATACATCACTATTCACAACATTGAGACTAATTATTCGGAAAAAAATATGTACATTTCTATTTCTGTTTCTACATGTCATGTACATCTCTGTAAATATGTGCAATGTATTGTAACGGTAATTTCTTATCGTTAGCAATAATTTTTATTTCTCATGAAAAATTCGAGCTCGATCACAGGATTAATTCATTTTCGACTTCTAGGTAGGTGAGAATAGGGTTTATTAACAAAAGCAATTTAAATAAGAATGTCAGTATTCGGTTTCTTGGCACCTATAACCAGTGCAATGCATTGAAATTTGGTAATTCCGACGATTATTTTAACACTTTTTTTCGTATACCGCGTTTACGTAGATTCTCGGTACACCCGGCTTGAAAATCTATTATTGTTTTGTACGTTGGTATTGAGCTGTACGCTCGATGCACACACACACCGCTAAACGCACTGAACTCGCTCTCTTTCGCTATCCCACTTATATCTATAACCCTCTATATCTCACTCATTGCACTGACACTCACTATCTCTTTTCAACTCGCACGCTCATACAATTCTTATTTATACTGCCAGTTTAAAGGCTATGCGACCTAATTCTTTTTCTTAAACACTACGTATGTAATTCTATTTAATCAATTTCCTACACTTAATTCTCCCCGCTTAGTTCTACTCACCCTAAAGCTATATAATTCTACTTAATTAACCCTATGCAATTAATTTCACTATCTCAGATTTATTCACTTAAACCTATTCACTTAATTTTATTCACGTAAACCTATCCGAAACTCGCTCGATATAAATCTCCTCGGAGAGATACTGTGCCTGTTTAATTTTACTCGCCTATTCTTCTGTCTCTCCTTGTATCAGTTCTTAACAGATCTTCACAAACTACAATTCTTTTGATGAGTTGCCGGTTTAAACTCCCGACCAAGAAAATACAACCACTTGTTTCGATGAAAGATTCTAGTTAAAAATTATGAACCTATTACTGCAACACTTTTTATAAGGTACCTCTTTTCGTAATCGAGCCTCGGGCAGAGAGAGCCTTCTTCCCCCGCGCAGGCTTTTTTATAGCCTTCCCCTTGCCTCGTTCTCCTCTACGTCATCATCCGCTTTTGTTTTAAAATCTAACGCGATTTCTTCATTTTGCGGCTTGCTTGTCGCCGCGCTACCCGTCTTCCCCTTGCCATCAAGTGAGGCCAGCTGGTCGCTGACCTGCTGTTTACGGCAGCGAGGGAATTCCGTAGGTGTGACGTAGCTAGTTTTTGTCACATCTCCGGGTTCGGTGGCCTAGTGCCCGCAAACCTCGGTACATTCGGACACAATCTCGGTTCTTATAATCGTTGGAAATAATAAAAGAGGCTAAAGAGTGTAACTATGTTACAGTATGTATACAGTACAATAAAATGAGACGTAAATAATACATAAATAAGTTTTATTATTTCATTGGATCTTGAATTCATTTAGATCTGACATTTCAATTTTAGCGCTACATTCGACATTAGTACGGTTCCGAGATACCAGAGAGCGCGGAAACCAGTACACGAAAAATGAAATTGCTGCCTTATGACAGCTTCCACTCTCTACTAATCCTCTTTGCTGGATTCTCACGTGCACAGAGATGCACGTGCCAATTTTTTTTTACGCAAACATGGTTCTTTTATTGGGAAGCAAAATAGAATATAAATAGTTCGCAACAGCCGTCATAAGTTTACGTAGGTTCTGCAACGGTCTGATTTCCTCAATCAAGATTTTCGGGTGTTTTGACCATCTCACCCACTGGTGCTGGCAAATGACAATCGCTGGTCAATTCAAATACGGTCGACTCAGAAATATCGCAGCGTCGTATCTGTAAAAGGATCGATTATCGAATGCAGAGTGAACGTAGCCACTGTCATTTCTGTCTCACTAGCGTTGAAAAGATGTCAAAGTGATAACCTTATATTTTTTCTCTTGATTACAGATGTCGATAAATAATGTACAATTTCCGTAACCAATGGATATTCCTCGAATATTCGTTCGCCATTGAGGTGAAATCATGAATTGTCATCGTACGCACACGAAAAGTGTGAAGTAAATTTGCGCGACATGTAATGTGTGATACGATTGACAGCTGTCAGATCCCGAAAAAAAGATCAACTGTGGCATAAGTTTATCAATTTTTTTATTCCAGTATATCAAACCATTAATTAATTAAGTCGATGATTCAGCATCATATTTTTAACCGAATATATATTTTTTTATCGGAACATGCTTTTTTTGTGTACACGTCTTTTTCGGAAAGCAGGACAAGTTTGTATTATGTTTGAAGAAACCTCTAATCGACTGGACAAAGGATTTTTATTTTAACGGGGAACACTGAAAAAAAAAATACAAAAACGCATCAAGATGCTCAGCCGATTCAAGTCCGTGTTGATGAATGCAGTGGGAGCGAGCGAACTGGGTTTGCAGTACAACCATGAATCGGATAATGAAGCAGACGCAAACTGCATTTCTTCAAATGTTGTTATAGAGACCAAGCCATACAGTAGACCGAGTTTTCTTGGATTAACGAACGAGGAAATGCAGGTACGTTCCAAGTTTTGTTATATTTTTCAATTTTTTCAATAAACCTTATGTATTTAATAATTAATTTCAAGTTAGGTATATTACTGAACTATTAATTTTTATATGGATACGTTGTAATACAAAATGTAAGTAATTTAAGTTTACATTAAAATTAGGTGAGCGTCGACCACATAGTGAGACCCATCATAGTTCCGAGGGACCTGAGTCGATTGCCTTGGTGCGCTGGTTATGCAGAATGCATTAATGCAGGAAAGAGCACATGGAACGAGGATCAAGCTTCCGCGGTCAGAGGTGATTTGAATATATCGGATAACGACATTCCTTTGCCGTACATTATGTTTTCCATGTTTGATGGACACGCAGGCTATCTGGTAGCACTGACGGCGAGACTGCACCTTCATCGCATAATCCTGGTAGGCATTTCTTTGCTCAAAGTATTATTGTATTATACGCAAAGTTCATAGAATTTGTACAATAAAATTTCATTCTGTGAAATAATAATTTCTAAATTCTAATGCATAAATCAATTACAATTGTCACTTTTCTACGCATGAAGAATATTTATTTGAACATTAGTTAAATTTTTTTTATCTAACGAGGTATGCTACAAATTTTACAATTGATCTCTCTTGCTTCTCCGCAATCATCAATAGTACTATCTCATTTGCACCCGCAGCTGCTCAGTCGGCATGGCATAAAACCTTAATACATGATATTTAGTACAGCATCATAGATATTCTGTATTGTAGCCTGATATGCATCATAGAATCATAAAATTGTGATTTTTAATCATTTAGCTTGAGTTAATGCAGACAGAAGAATTAATTATATTGCAGGAAAAGTTAAAAGCCATTCCCGAGTTTATGTTGCTGAACGAGAGCGAGGAGACCTTTGTGAAAGGTCGTGACCTCGTAATCGGGGCTATAGAAATGGCATATCGGCAAATGGATCAAATGGTAGAGTTTCAAGCTCTGCTAGGTGGTGGCGGATGTACGGCTTTAACAATACTATTTTTAAACGGAAGGTTATACGCTGCCGGAGCGGGAGATTCCAGGTTTGTGTTTATTGATTCCCGAATACATTCATCACGAAATAAGCCGTGAAGATTTGTAATATTCATATCCCATACAGAACTATACTCGTTTACGGCGACAGTCAACGAGCGCTCACACGAGATCACACTCCCGATTCCGAGTCGAATCGCGTAAGAGCACTGGGTTCCCTCAAAGGTGGCGAGTTGTTACAGGGTCATTTTACCCCTTTAGAATTTAGGAAACGTCCGCGACAACGCGAACTCGGATCGATGGTTTTGTACCGAGAACCATTCATGACCGGTTGGGCCTACAAAGTATTGACTCATCCAGATTTACGGCTACCTTTGATATCCGGACACGGGAAGAGGGTAAGAAATAATACAACTTCATTTACAAGTCTCTTACGAATCATTGACATTGAGCATAGACTTATAATCTCAGGAATAACATCGCCAATTAAACTTTCTATAGATTGATGGTAAAATGATAAACATGTTTTTTTATTTACAGAGTCGAGTCATGGGAACAATAGGCGTGACAAGGGGTTTTGGCGATCACGGCCTAAAAGCAGCCAATACTGGTGTCAGCATTAAACCATTCCTCTCTTCGCAACCAGAAGTTCAGTCGCTGTATCTCGAGGAATACGATCTCACGGAGCGTGATTGCGTTATTATTGCCACCGACGGCTTGTGGGATGTGGTGTCCGACATAGACGCGGGTAATATTGTCCGAAAAATATTGGCTCCTGATACACCGTCCCTGGAATACAGGTAAAATTGAAACTTAATGCTTAATTACTAAAAATCTATAATTTATCTTTGTTTTAGTAATCATGCCTCTTTCAGAATTAGTGCAATTAAAAGTGAAAATTGAAATAATAATTAACATAACTGAAATTTTTTTCATGCATGTAATATTTATTGCAGAAACATCATAAATAATTTATTTCAACAGACTAACAATGGCCGCTCAGGAGCTGGTGCAAGCGGCTCGTGGTCGTCTCATCGGTCGTATCTGGAGGGGAAAACCCGAGAATCCTGACGAAGCGGACGAAATGTATCTGCCAATGGCATCGGTGGATGATATAAGCGTGATGGTGGTGCCTCTGTATCCGTACCTCTGCGAGCACAGACAATGGTTGAGTGCGTAGATATTCTACGGACGCAGCCGCGGTATCCGTCGACGATGCATCTTAATACATTGATACAAGCGATTTTTCAAACCCCTGCAGTCTCAACCGTAAAAATAGGAACAGAACAAACTGAATGAATGAATTATCGAAATTTAGCAGATACGTTTTCATTATCTCGTCCATCAACTCGCATTTACGATTTTTGGCGTTATTAAAATATTTATTTGCCGACGTTTTTAGACGGTTGATTTTGAACTCACTGCCGGCACTGCTTGCTACGTCGCCACGATTTCATACGATACGTCTTTTGAATCGCTTCGCAGCAGCTAATATATTTTATCTACAAAACATAATGAAAGAAGAACACAAAAAAATAATTGATACATAACGAAAAATATACATTCCACTGGGATGAGCACTAGTTCGATCCCGATTATCATGTATTTATGTAATACTAGGTTAAACTTTTTATTTTAAGAAGACAAAACTTATTTAATACACACAGGCATGTATAACTTGTAAATTGTAATCTAGTGCGTGTAAATACGGCTGAAGTTGAATAATAGTTATATTACTTATGCCGTGTGTGCATTCTGTTACTAAAGAATGTACTTTTTGTCATAGAAAAATTATACTACATACAGTAAATTTCTGACAAGTGCTCGCATATCAGGCAGTTGGGGAGGCAATTTCACACATAACGAATCTTCTGATGAAAACTCGAGCTGAGAGCCGGGTCATTTTGTTTTCTGGAATACCACTTAACATTCCTTGTGGGGAAATTCTTTTTTCCAGCCAATTTTTGTAAGAGTAAGTTCAAAAGAGAGATTTCTTGTACCCTACACTGCATAAACTGCTTATACAACGCCTTATCGCATTGATGATTAGCAACTAATCGCATTCTCTTGAGTTTTATCAGTGGTGAAATTTTCTAATTTTGCTTGACCTTCGTTTCGTGTCATCGTCATAGTAGCTACGGTCGTCGAGTACGGAAAGGCTTTTAATTCTTCTTCCACCAAATATTACACACATTTTGTTTTCTCAACGTTGGGAGATCTTATCAAAAATATTCACGACTCTTATACGCAAGTATCGTAAGTCGACAAGTCATAAGTTTGACATATAATTATTCATTTCTCGTCGCCAATCGAACTGTTTAATTGTCAATAATTTAGTCGGTGCCTCACCTCCGTCTAATTAAATAAAAACTCAAAGGGTGGAAGTGTGCAGTTATCTGAAGTGTCCCGTATGAATATCTTGGAATAACGTTGTAAATAGGGGAGATCTACAAGCGACATATATTATTTTTGACAGTAAAATCGTAACACGATCTATTGAAATGTCATGTATCTCGATTGTCTTTAATCGTAACGAAAGCATTATTATTAAATTAGCGTAAATAAAAACGTCGTTAGTCGATTAACGATATATATTGAGCATTTAAAGAAATGTGAATTTCAGTCCCTCCGAAGTAGAACATGAAGTTCAGAGATCGATTAAAAGTCATTAAATTATTTTCTTCGAAGAAAGCTTCATCTATTGTGACTACTGCCTCGAGATAACGGTGACGTCTTTGGAGTACTGTGCAACGGGACCGTCGAGACGTTATCTGGTATACTACGTTCGTTCATAACTCCTGAATAACCGGACTTCGATTGCCTCGAATGATTTGCCGATCGATCACTCTGACTGCCGACCCTAGGCGAACGGGTGAGATCGTTTGCATCGCTGCGGCGAGGGGATCGTCGTGGTAGTGGAATTCTCGATACTGTGTAGAATTATATTCCCGTGATCAACAAAATGTCCATTCTTGAGTAAAGAGATATTGGATTTTTGGATTTTTTTTTTTTTCCTAATAAATCCCTGTAATTATTCTTACTGTTATCCGGTGTATAATAAATAGAACTATCCCGACTTGAGTTTATCGAGCGATTAGGGGATGGAGTCCTATCGCGAGGATGCTGTTCCCAAACTTCTTTTAATTTTCGCAATAAAACTGCAATAAAATAAATGAATTTGTTTATCACACATAGAGTATCAGTACTTTTCCTTCTGCTTCAAAAGAAAAATATTATTTCGTGGAACGATTATATTCAAATTATCAGGTATTTAAAAAAATTATTAATTTGCGAGAAATTTATTCACCTGATCGAATCTGATTAGCGGTATCCGTGACCATTCCATCGGTTTCCAGATTCAATGTTCGATGTGCCAAAGGATTCAATGTTGGAATTTTTGATTGCATTTGCTTAATAGATCGCTGTTTATTCTTATTCCGTGCGGGTGGTGAGACGCTGCTGCCTCGACGACCATCAATGTACTCTGCATTCGACCTATTTATAATCATTGAACGTTAATATTCAAAGAAAATATTTATCAACTGTAATGCTAATAATGTTCATGAATAAGCAATAACATACACTGTTCGGTTGTCGTGACTAAGACTTCTGAACCTGTGCTTGGAATCGGTTTGGATTTCTGATTTTCCGATATTTATTTCATTCTCGATCTTTATGGGCTCTCGTGATATAGGCGACAGATCAAGTTCCGGTAATTTTTGTACGAAATTACTGAACACGCCCTCAAGATTGTTACAACGAGTTTCCGTTTTTGGGGTTGTGGATAATTCGCAGTGTTTTTCGGTATTCATACTCAAAAGAATATTTTCTTCGGTGTCTGATATTTGCGAAAGTACTTCATCAGCGCAACAAATCGAACTCGATTCGTGGTGAATGGCCAAAGTCGAATTTACCGGTTCGCTCGTCGTCCGTTCTCTCGATTCCTCATCGTTTCTTAATACAACGTTTACAATAGCATCTTCCGATGAACTTGATTTCACGAGATCCCAGTTATCGGTAACATCTTTGTTTGGCTCTTCATGTTCAACGGTTCTCGAATTAAAATTCTGATACATCAACGACTCTGCCTTCGTATCATCAACCGATACTGTGGTGGGAGGTAAAACAGTCTCTGCAGGTCTGCAGGACTCTTGATCCTCTGGTGGCCCAATCCCAGGGGTGAGCACGTAAAAGTGTTTGCAATTGTTGCTGTCCATTTTTTGTCGAGTAGATTCCTATTATAAAACCGACTGATTGATCCAGCAATTTTTTAGATTTCACACTTTCCTAGCTGAACATGTGCAAAAAATTATCAAGTAAATACTTTATTTCTTAATGAAGGCGACCGAGACAACTGAAAATCATGAAAACGATGTATAATAATCTATTGCAATTACGAAATCTTGCAACTTGATAATAAATACCTCTTGACGGAGACAAAAAAAATAATACATTATCGTAAATGAAATCATTTTTGTTGTAGCCCACTTCATCGACGGAAATATTTTAAAAAATTTCAATTGGCAAGATCTTATTCTATTTGCATGAAAACTCTGATCCGAGCATAAGAATTGCCACTTATATAGTCAATTTGACTCGACGTAGTAATTTTTTTGCAAAGAGGTCCATCGGTGCAACTTGACAACCTTACGACAAGTTGAAAATAGAAAAAGTATTTGCATCTATGAACAGAGTTAGAAAATATTGTCACTTATGAAAATGTTTGATATTTTGTGTTCGCCAATCGATGTTTCCCATCAAATAAGAACATTTTTAATGTATAATGAAAAGAAAATGTAATTTTTATTATATTTAGTTTACTAGGCCCTCTTTAATTATTGTAATAAAATAATATTGAAAATAATGTCTAAACGTGTTACTGGTAGATCAAGTGTCTCCTTATTTTCCTCCGGGTGTTCTCTCGAATGTTTCGTTGAAACTATTTGATCCACGGTATCGTCCTCCAGTTGAATCGAATTTATCAAATTTCTCAAGAATTCGCCACTCTTCATTTCCCCGACAGCGACTATAGTAGTATTGGATGATACGCTAGAATCGTGCTGAGAGTGATCTGCAAATGAACGTCCAAGAGTATTCGTTTGCGAAGCAACACTTAAGCCATTCCTCATTATCTTCCGTATATCTCACAATCATTATCTGCTGAAATCGCAATTGCATTGTCAAGATCCAAACAAGAAGTAGGACAAGGCTTCTCTACCAAGCTCTCGGTGCCGTCGTTGCCATCGTTCGAATTATTTCGAATAATCATAGAATCATCGGTAAAAATTTCTTGTTTCACTCGTCGTTCGGCACATTTATCAGTTTTCCTCAATTTAAACATTTCTGCGTGTCGCAGTGATTTGTACGTCGCGAGACTGGAAATTTATCGATATAAAAAATACAGCGTAAGCCTTCGTTTGTTCCTTGATTGAGACCTCTCCGATAAATCATTAAGGACATTATGTCACTGTATATCGAGAGGCTATTCGCTGTTGAATTCATTACAAACCACCTCTTATGGAATCAGCTGAAATCCCCCAAAATTGTTAAATGTCCACAATAAATATTTTTTATTCAGATTGAAATCACGAAATGGCAATAAACAATCTATAATTCTGGAATCACAGCATTCCGATATATTTTCTATCTTATAAAGATCTATTTCAATCTGATTTCAATGATTAAAGTCAGTTGAAATCATGATGAAGCCATGGGAATCGTATCGATCCGTAGATACGCGATAAATTCAGATGGTCTAAAATCTAAAATCACATTATATCAGGCACTCACCGAAATCATTCCTACACCAAAATTGAGAGTAGATACCCCTTTACTGTATATTAATTACACAGTAAGTACATACAGGACCGGTTTATCGTTATTAAGGCTCTAAACACAAAACTGAATATGTCTCCACACTCCTTAATCCTTAAAGAAAGAGTATACAATTATATAATTCTTTTCACTGCGCACGAGATGCGTGCCTAGTCCATTACCTAGTCCAAACACGGACTTTTACAAGTATGTAACATCTTATTTGTATTTATAAATTCGTCATTAAAATCACGAAAGAATGAAGTTCTTGATTAATAAAATATAATAAAATCGAAGTTTAATTTAATACCGAGTGATCCAAGTTCCCTAAATGATGGTGTGTGACTTACATGATGAACGAGCCAACGAAGAAGGCAACGTACAGTGGCCAGTAATTTTGAAGTAGCCTTCCTCGCGATTCCACAAACGTAAGAACTTGATTCCAAGCTTGACGTGCCAAGGAATAGAATTTGTCGTTCCATGTCTCTGATTGTTCGCCATAAATGAAAGTTTTCCATTCGTGGCTTAGTAATTTGTCTAGCGCTTTTATATCCGGAAGGAAATCCATGTTTTCTTCGAACTTGGGAGAATTGCGCGTGGATGCAGAATAAAAAAGGGTTGAAGTGAAACTGAAAATCACGAGACTATTGTATCGCTTTACATCTTGGTTAGTATGACGATATGTCACGTGAGGTTTCGATCGTTTTTGACAGTAAAACACTCGCGTATCAGCAAAAGTCAGTAGCAGCGACGGAGGATGTTAGCGGAGTTTGCCGTGACCTTCGACCCTCACTCCCTATCGTTCTGCTTCTGCTTCCATAGTTTCAAAGTTTCTTGACAAGTTTCGCTACTCACGAACGTTTCGACTGTACGGTCGATTGAATCGCGGCTATGAACTTTCGGAGAAAAAGAAAATAAATTTGTTAAAAAAAATAAAATAAACGGAACGGAATGAAATGGAGGATCTAAGAGAAATGAGTGATCGCATACATTTCGCTCGGAGGGAACCGTTTAGCGGTCTCTATGATTTACTCTCAGCTATTTCCATGTTATTCAAGTATGTAGCACGTGAAATTGTCGATTTATTTAATTAAAATCAAGTAACCATAACTTCAGTGACTCAGAGCATATAGTTTAATAATTCATTCCGCCCTCATGGAAATAAAGTATGTTTGAAAACTATGTAAGAAATATATCATTTTTCATGTATCCGTGTGATATATCTCAAAATAAATTTAATATACGTAGAAAATATAATATATTTTCGCGTATACTTAATTTCCATGGAAGCGATGCCGCCTTCATTCATCGCTTTAATTGATGGAACGAGGGTGTTTCTGACCCCGGTGGAGGATAGACCGTGGGTAATAGCCCGCGACCACCACCGTCGGAGTGCATTCTCGCGTATTCGAAAAGACAATTTGCCTTCCTGAACGTAAACTTTCGTAAATTTAATTACGGATGTGCGACAATGCGCAGTGAGAGCCAGTGAACGACGGACAGAACGGTCAGTCAGTCGGACTCGGTGTAAGTGCGTAGCTGTGGTTTCCTGCCATGGACTCGACCAAGCAAATTCCACATACGTACTTCGTACGCAAAGTGTATATATATATGTACTTCCCGTACGGTGTACTCTGCTATACATACAACTTTGTTTCGGGCTTTCCTGGACCATCAACGCGAGTCTGACTATCCAGTCCGGTGACTAAAAAAATCGTAAATGGATTCAGTTGAAACGCTTATACGTACAAGTCCGGAAGTAGGATGATCCCTCGGAAAAATCTATCGTATATGTGCTGAAATAAAAGACAAAGTACAAACGGCTAAAATTCTCTGACAGATTCACGAGATGGCAGTACATATCATCTCAAGGGTATCCAGCTGTGATACATCATCGTTAGAAAAGTTAGAAGGGTTGTCAGGCATTCCAGTCGTGGTTCGAAAAAGAATGATATTTCCAAACTTCGTGTCTTGTTTATCGCTGAGATTGCATTACTGCGATATCTCAGAAATCATAAGTGCAAAAAAATTATTACTGTACAGGATTGACATTGTTATCGCATTAAATGTTACGTTTTATTTTTCTATTTTGTTTTTAGTTTGAATTAAATTAATTTTCATTTATTTCATCGAATAGTTAGGACTAAATTTTTAATAACAATTAGCAATATCTAAATTTTTTTTTCTCCTACTAAAATAATTATCGTAAGAAATATGTAGAAAGGAAAATAAAAAGTATGTTTGTGGAACATTGAGAAAGGAAAAATTGCTCAGGAATAGCTTGCCCTTAAGAGTCTCGAGTTATCGATAATAACGAACGTCTCTCTTCTATGGTCAACTACCGATAATAATAAGGGACACGAAGTATATCCGCTTCGGTAACCCCAACGGCGTTCGTCGAGTGCGCATTATGAGTGTCAAATCCCGAAGGATCCCACATGGACTGGGGGTATAGAGAGTTACGCTGGTGGCATTTCCACCACGCGTTATTCGGTCGGATCACACGTGTAGACTCTCTCTCTCTCTCTCTCTCTCTCTCTCTCTCTCTCTCTCTTCCTCTCTCTCACTCTCTCTCCCTCTCTCTCACTCTCTCTCTTTCTTCAACCCTCTTAGCAAATACCGAGATGTTTTCGAGATCGTCGTACATACACGGATACACGGATACACGGATACACGGAGCCGTCGCACATAAGCCTGGTGTCGTACAGAGAAACGGTCTAAGATAGTATTAGTAGAGTGTAGGTATGGACTACTAACACCACCACCACTAATATTGTACTTATATAGCGTACTATACATCAGCCGAACCTGATGCACCGTGTCACATGGCAACTTTGCTCACAAGGGATTACTCTACTAGGCTGAAAGCTGCTACTGCTGGTCCTCCGCCTCCTATTTCTGGCTTCTTCGAGTCTATCTCTCAACGAACCGGTACCTCGGTAACACCGCACCTGTGTCACAGTGCGTCTTCCGCCTCTTATATACTTTAGAAAATTAATACACTTGCAATAAGCTCCACTCTAGATAGAATCTACATAAAATATTACAGAGCCTTAAGTATTTTCACAATAAGTTTAACCGTTCAATCGGGAGATATCCTAAAAGACTAATTTAAAAAATCGATATTTCGAATTTGAAAAATTTGAAAACAATTTTTTAAATCATCGTTGCATAATGATTGTCAAGATTATCAATAACAAGCAATAGTGCTCGAATCAACTACTTTCGAAAATCGTCTCAGGGGCTTAATGCAAAGGGAAACTCAGACGTATCAAGGCGTAAAACACTTGTGTGTTATAGATGGACACTCTTGCATGACTGATCAAGCTACAATGAACGTTCTCATCTATATACATACTATATACATATATTATATATATTATATATATATATATATATATACGTTACGTTCGACAAGAACATAGGGCGGTGAGTCGAGGATTGAGGTGCGGCAGACGTCGAGTGTTACCTAAGCTAGTTACGGATCCTCCGGCAAACACAGAGGGACAAACGTTTCCTAATTGTACTGGGAATTGTTTACGCTTCGTCGCTCCTTAGCCACCTTGCTTCGGTTCCAAGGGTCAATATATATCTTCTCCGTCTATCCGGCGATGGAACATCACCGGTGTGTCTCCCAGTTCTATATGTGCACGAAAACCCCAGGTATCTCCACTTGGCATCAACGTTCGAATGAGCTTTAGGAAGATATCACCTGAGAAAGATATTGATATCACGGCACTCGCAGTATTCTCCGACATAGCATGATGAACGCTCCGAGTAACTTCTTGTGTATTGACAAACGATTTGATAGTATCATAAACCCCGAGAAATATTATATCTTCGATATAAAATACAATTGAATGATATCATTTAGCTCGCGAATAACGACTTTCCGCTAGAAAAAAGTTCTTCCGTTATTTCAATCTTTTCTACGCAATATCACAAGTTGGCCAACACATTAGCAAACAAAATGAATGATACACTCGACGAAATGTTGACTCTGGAATAAAATGACTCATCGATGACGTTCTATTTGTCATAGAAGCATTATTGACGCAACAAAGGATCTTTGTAAAAATTATTCTATAATGGTAGAGGCTTTTTGCGTCGTTCGAGATTTAATATATTCGAAGCAGAGGCTCTTGACGTACTTGTTCCTCATACCAGAGTCACGTAGATTTGAAATTTTTTCAAGCTCTGGCTTTACAACTCCGGGTTATAGCAGTATGTAAGCGACAAGTGAACGAGACATCAGGCTTGGCGTGTCCCACTCGGCTCCCTTTCATCTCGTTTGACGCGTAAGTACCTACCCCGAGATTCAAGGTCGTCGCGCATATCGAGTTATGCATTGATATTATTACGAGGGGAAGTAGTGCGTGGATGAACGAAGCGAAAGATCCGACTATACGCTCTCATTGACATCGAGAAAGACCAGAAGCATTGCGACCAATTCCATCCTATAGCTAACGGGAGTACCGTACAGCTCCCTGCCGAATCCGGCATTGCATGCTACAAGCGGGTGCTTGAAAAAAAGTCTGTAGTACCACTCCAAAGCCTACCCCAGTTCGGTGGAAGCTGTAATAAAGAAAACGAAAAAAAAAAAAAAAGGAAAATGAAAGAAGTTTGACGATGAACGTTAACGGATAATATAGCGAGGGGAATCGAATAACGAGCCGAACGAAATTGGGTACAACGAAGTATACGTATACCGAATCCTCATCGACGATAGGCAATACCGAATGGCGAGGCATCGAGAAAAAGGGCCACCATGAAAAAACTAAATCTATTTTTAAATATATTCTATGTATACCACTTTTTGTTGTATTTTGAATAAATCTCAGATTTTCGCCTGCATTTCGTATATATCCGAGGTAAAGACTATTAATATTTTCTGTATAAAAATTATGTTAAATTAAATTTTAATATTAATTAAATTAAATTAAGATGTAGAATTATTCGTTTTAATGCATTTATTTTGTTTTACAAATAAAAGTCTTATTCTGCCATTAATGAAGAAGGGTATGAAAACCACTTAAATGCTATTAAATATCAATTCATTTTTGCACTCCATTAATGTATATTACTATATAACAGTGTAGAAATTAGAAAAAAAATATTTCCGAGGCAAGCTTGGAGTATCTCTGAGTTACATAAAATATTTTATGTTTCCTTAATTATAGTTCTGTAACGTAATAAATTCAAAACTTTCGTTCGTTATTTAAATTACATATAGAGCCATAGGCATCCGAGCATAATCATTGCGTGGCAACAATTCATTATCCTGTGTATTATCAGAGTCTTAAATTCAACGTTAAACCTCTGCGTGTTACGTATCGCTCAGACAGATATTTAGCGCAAGGCGCTACACAGTAGTAGATGCGATTGTGCAGGGCTGTTCACCAGGCCCATGTTAATTTTACCGAGTTCACCGGCCTTGCCTTCCTGTACATTCCGCTATGTATGCTCTATGAACACACTGTGTACTCTAGGGAAGTAGCATCAAAAATCCGTAAATCGTTGAATCAGGGCATCAGACGTACGGTACATGCGCGGGGGCCACGCTAACCGGTAGTGCACCACTGAATCATGTTGCGTCCGCGACCTCGCATCCACTATATTTCGATTGGCAAGTTCGTGGGTGAGAGGGTCGTACACAGTTTGGTCACTGCATATAACTGCATAGAGTGAGCTCTGTGGTACAGCCAAAATTGAGTCTGTTTGCTATCGTCGGTTCTATCTATCTGGGACAGCGCGATGATGCACATCACGGTAAGAAATCACGAGATGCTTCAACCGCAATGACAATTGTGGAATATACATCCACGGAATATTGGTAAAACCAACCCCATCGTTGAAAATATCATTTAGGATAGAATAATTAATTTGGTTTAAATATCGCAGATTTCTGCACTTTGTTCATCTCACGTGCGTGCGTGAAGAGTACGCGTACCTGATAACATCGCGAGTCTCAAGATAAACCGACGATTAATATCTATTGCCTGGTAGCTTAACGAAGATTAGGAAATTTGAGAAAAGATAATTAAGCAACTACTTTCTAATCTTATAGCACTAATAAAATATTTAAAAGTCGTCCGATTATAGATGGACAGACTGATCGAATCATTGACTCGTATCTCTTCGAATATTTATCAACATAATTTTACTGTCTATGGAGTTTATCTTCCAGGAATAATATTCGTTATTCTTGTGTTCCGAGTTCGTTATTATCAGAACTAAAATTATCGGAAGACTCGTATTATTGCTCGAAAACAAATCGGAATGACGTAATTTTCACGTGAAAATAATAATGAAATATAAATTGAAAATGAAATCATTGATAAATTAATTATTTTGATATATAAAAATAAAATAAAAATATATCGTTTTCAATTGTGAAGAGAAATTCTGCATTATGAGCAATCTGTTTCGTACAGTTGAAATACAAATACGCATGATGCGCACGTAGGGATCTGTCAAATCACCGACAAGCATGGCTGTTTCTCGACATATGAATATTCGTTCGACCCCCAGAGAGAATGATATTTGCCCTGTAGAGTATTGAAGCTGGCTAAGCGAAACATCATCTCGAAAATCAGAGACGAGTCTCGGTGGGACTGCGGAAACTTGTGGGTAAGGTTTGTGCGTCGCTTTCACTAGATGTGTCTAGCAGAGAGGTAGCACACCACGTGCCTGGCATTCATTGCCCATTCGCGGTTTCGGAGCATCAGTGGCCCTATTCACGACGTTGAGGCGCGTGCTTTGCAGTAAATTAACGTTGCACAGAACTGGCAGCGTCAAGAGGAAGGGATATGGAGCCAGTACTGCTGTGTGTATCCGAGGGATCCGAACACGATTCCAAGTGAAACCCAAACTGACTGGCTAATTGAAATCCGCCCGGGAGAAAGTGAAGAATCGTTTTTGCTCGACGAGTGAGCTCGCGCGTTGTTCGACGATGTCTCTGCTTCAAGTATACCCTCGATTATGTATGAAAAGCCGTTAGTACAACTTCAAACGTTATACGTTTTCACTGAAGAGCCATTTTAATAAAATACTTGATCGATTTATGTGCAAAGAGGAAAATCTTGTCTCGGTCGTATCGACCGGGACCGCACCGTGATGATAGTCGGCCGGTAGCTACATCCGATCTCTGTACTCGATTCGATACAGAGTCAATTGGAAGATACTGCAGTTAGCCAATCAGCTCCTTCGTGAAGACTTATTGTTAGTATTGGTGGAGTGTAGATATAGGGCACAGGTCGTAGAACGCGGTCTTGCGTCGTGCCCCATGTATACGTACTGTATACCGCAGAGCTCTCCCCGTTGCTATTGACTTAATGATCTCAATATACCCAGCATGCGTGGAAACCTGAGTGCACACATCGTGTAACATATTGAGCATACTCACGTAGTTAACAAGCGTCTGAGCCAACAGCTTACGAAGCTTCCTCCGCTACGAGATACAATACTAGCTCCTAGCTAGCTAGCTGGCTGGATGGCAACCGGTAAGTAGCAGAGTGCAGGTATCGTTTGTCATCTGCTCTTGGATGGTATCGAACGCCTGTTACGTGCTCGATGCTGTAATTGAAGATTCGATAGGAAATGACATTAATTCGACGATACATTGAATATCAAAGAGAACTATTTATCACAAAGTAACTGTTTTCGAGCAATCGACACACGTTAGATAATTTGTGACTAGGAATTACGAATAGGTTGTAAAATTCAACGAAAAAATACAAAGAATCAGATATTCTTATAATAAATGTTCAGTCGAAAGTTAAATTTTTGATTTCTTTGTTATAAAACTGACAAATATTATCTCACGACTAAAAATGTACAGAATAACACCGACGAAGTTTGAATCACAGTTTGTCTATTACAGACAATTCTAGCAATACATTCGTTCAACTTGAAACAAGTGAAAATTAGCATGATTCGAGCCTAAAGGGTTTTGGAACCTTCAATTTACCCAGCACTGAGAACAATTGAGGACATTCAAAGAATATTGGTCGGCAAATGGTTTGGAAATACTGAATTAATATAAGAATAGTTTAACCGTGACGTGAAATTTCCTGGGAAAGTAGGTCACCCTAGATCATAGTAACAAAAAGGAGGTACATAGGTACGACGGTTGGGAATTGAATTAATGGAAGAGCGAGAAACCGCGTCGGGATTGGATTGTCTGATCGGTTCTATAGATAGAAGATAATTTCTAAAGTTATGAATTTACTTCCGAGCCCGAAAAGGCTACGTCGTTCGATAGCGCAGACGCTCTACACGCGGTGGCTTTCATGCGGTATCGGTAGTTTGGGCGAACGCTTTGGTCTATATCGTACATATAGGCCCCGCGGATTGCGCATGAATTGGCAAGTGTGTGTACACACGCGAGCTATGGTATATCGGTGTACGTGAGAGGATCTGCTTCTCTCCACTCATGTACCTAACCGACAACGTTACGTAGAGTTAGGTTCCTGCATCCGTGAATTACCGAAGTCGTCGTTTATTACGAGATTGAGGACAAACACTTAGCCACGCCTGGAACAACGAGGGTGTCATACTATAGTTCATAGCATCGGCCGAAATTATCACGTGCATGCAGATGTAAAGACATGAGTGATGATGCTTATATCAGTTCGGAAGATCCTTGTAAGTTTTAAGCGTAATTGGCTCTTGGTCGCTTTGCAGTCTACCTGACTGAGCTTTCGGTAATTTCGAACATTCGGGAATTTTTATTCTGTGATGAAGAATATTAATTATAAATCATTAGCAAACCTCAAGTACCGATTTTATACGATTTCCTATGATTTAATTTTTTTACTGTGAAACGATCTCTGACGTTTTTTTTTTGTTAAATCAACACTAACGACTGAATATTCTGTCAATTTTACAGAGCGTTAAAAAATGATTTCTACTTTTGTGAACAAATGAAAGTTTGATTACATTTTTTTTAAACCATTAAAAGCTGATATGAAAATGCATCTTTTTTGCCAAGATTTTTTATTTCTGCGATCTAGAATTTCTGAGATACGTTGATTTGAAAAAAATTTAGCATTTAACCCCTTGCACTACCGTGAAATTCGGAACAAGCCGTGCCGAACTTCAGACGTTCTTGTTTAGCCCGAGATTAAGACCACGAGTACGGCTCGTGATATTCATGTTTGGACTGAAATATCAATTACGAGCCATACTCGTGATATTCACGTTTGACATGAAATTAAACAAGGAGCCTGACTCGTGAAAATAGTGTAAGGGGTTAACAAAATAATGTATTTAAAAATTAGAGAAAAATTCACAGAAATTATCAAGTAGTTACAAGATCTGTCCAATTGAGAAGAATATATGAGAGATTTAAAAAAAAAGTGTCTGTACAGAGAATGCGTCATACTTGGCAGGTGGGAGATAAAAGGGCAACAATGTCAGTCACTCGAATTATGTTAAAAAAATATAAACCTACGAGATCATTTGTTATCATTTTCATTCTAATAAGAAACTACGTAACGTACGTAAGCTTTTGATCACAATTTCTGTTACTTGTAACACGTATAATTATTTTTTATAGTCTTGTGATGAATTTATCTTCAATTTGATGTATTTTTAATCATATTCTTATGCGATGTACGGATTATTCATAGTTTTAGGATAATGGCAGTCACGTACCGCAGACTCTATGGCATGGCAGTCCAGTGACGTTCATTCACTGCCGGGCCCGATCCGACATACGAGTACATCATATGGATAACAAGGTGGGAAAATCGAGAGACACCAAGAGATATTTACAATATATATTAATCAAAATATTACTAAATAAATAAAAATTAAAGAGATAAGAGATATTGATCGAATTTACATCTTATTATATATTAAGTTATATATTGGAATTATATTTACGACGTCAGGATTAAGTTTCAACCTCTAATAAAAATATCAATCAAAGTATCTACAAATATAATTAAAATAGCAAAATGTTGGATTGTTTGGGTCAAATAGAATTCTTTTGGTCCATCGTCTACGCAGCCACCCCTGGGAGAAAGTCCGCTGATCAATTTTGGTCTCCTCGTGAAGGAAACTTTATGGATTACGGACCAGATGAATAAGGAAATAACGTGCAATGTTACTCCATAATGTCTACAAACCTTAATTTAAAGTTTAAAAAAATATAAAATCAAATAAAAAAATTTAACGACTAATAAAATGTTATTGTTGATTTATATTCTAAGAGAAATTAAAACAAAACTCAAAGAGCTTAACTTGCGTGCCAATTCTTATCTCTGCTGTTCAAGCTATTCGTAATCTGCGGTTCTTTAGTTTTCATAAAGCAAGCGATATCGGAATAAAAAATGCATTTCGGCGTAAATATCGAATTGCTTTATCGATTTTAGCTAAATTTTATACCAAACATTGATATACACCATTTTTCTAAACTACTTTTCTGGATGTTTCACATCGTTTTTAGTCTTCAGTCATTAAAACTCAAAAATAATTAATAAATTCAAAGCTTCCTCTATGAGGAAGCAATTAAGTATTTGTCCATTTTATTGATTTATATCGTCCCAATATATGTGTTACAGTTTACAAATTTCCCCGTGGTATCAAATTCCTTTTTATTATTGAAATCAATGTATAATAGAATATTTTGAAGTGATCGGTATTCCCTCATTCTTCTCTAATTAAAAGGCAATGTCTACATTTCGCAGAAAGAGATAAGATGAGAGATTCGAAACATTAAGTCGCAAAATTACTCGAGATCAACAGCGGTTGATGAAATATTTCGATGAAAGGAATATTTTTGTTGCTACAGACATATAAGTTTTTTCTTGTAACATTCATGCAAACAATTACGTGTCTTCGGGACCTTATCGCAGATCTTGTCGTATCTTTCCCCACTCGGTCGATCTTCACTCAGCTGGCGAAAATATAATAGCTTCGTGGAACGAACTTCTCCAGAAAATACAGCCTGCATACCCGCAAATAATTATCACTGATAAGATAAAGAATTATTAGTGATACGATATAAAAACGTTTTACACTGAGAATATAAGCAGCTGCAGATCGGCAAATTGGCACAGTAACGTTCAGAAGTTGTTACCTGACACTTGCTACTCGCTATTAATATCCAATTTAAGATGGTTGGTGGAAAATTCGTGTACCTTCTGGCTTTCCTGGTGTCGATCGCTGCAGTAGCTAACTCCGTACCTAGCTCTTACATCGGACACTATGCTGCCAACACCACGAACAAATCGCATCATTTGATCGTGGGAACTCGTCTTCCCGGTGATCGTCTTGTTCTGCAAAAACAAGTTGTCCGTAAATCCTCGTCGATGCAAGTCGTGACTGTGCAGGAAGTATTTTCCGTCAGTAAGTACGAGAGGATCACTCAGCTCAGAGCCCTTGATCAGAAGACTAATGGCAATGGAGCAACCGCCACTCTTCTGAACGGAGGTCCAGGTGTCAGCAACGTCACCCTCCGCTTCAAGAGCATCAGAGGACACAGCATCAACTTTATCGTTGAACTCTACGCTAGACCTTGATCAACCAACATTCACTATTAAACATGAAACATCATCATTAGGTTCATAATCTGAATACAACTTGTAAATAAAATGCAGTTGTGAATAGATGAAATGAGAAATACAATTATTCGACTTTTTTATATCTACACAGTGTGTTTAGTCAATAAGTGTTGTTTTGAAAATTACAATCGATTATTGCTCCAAATATGATTGTCAATAAAATTATATGGATTTGAAATTAAATTAGATGTCAATACTGATTTGAAAAAATGACTATTTATTACTTCTTCGTTTCCAGCGACTATCCCGTGAAAACAATTAATGAATCACTGCGAAATTAACTTCAAATTACCTCAATTATTTTGACTTCCTAATAAAATCCACTTTGGTCATTTTTCTAATTACGTCCTATCAATAATGCCAATGCAATGGCACAATACCCTTAACGAAGATTCGAATTGGCTGTGGTTTCACTCGAATACCTTCAACTACCTTTCATTACAGGAAATTCAATTTATTTTAATGGTCTCTGAAAAATCATTCGCAGAGTTAAATAGGTAGAAAATATACATTATTTTTGCAAACTTGTATCGCTACGTCGACGTTCGAGACTGATGGTAGCCTAGTCAAATTGATTTCGTATATTTATCATGTCAGTGGATTTCATAAACCGTGAATTGATTGAAACTCGACTTGATGTATAAAATTGATAAAAATGTCCATTCGTCGTTAATTCATTTTCGGCAACATCCTCCTTCCCCAGCGTATTTTCTAGCATTTTCCGCGTATCGTTGAATTAGGGAAATCCTGTATATCAATTATTTTTAGCTGAAAGGTAACGATTTTTTCATCCCGTCACCGTTAGTCCACATAATTGATTGACATTATCTATAAAAAAAGAAGTTGATTATATCCTTTCGAAAATACTTTGCTCAGAAAAACTATCAAAGTTGGAATATTATCTACATATTCTTATTTTACGGGAATTTATAATTTTATCATACAATTTGCAGATACTTGAGGCCTAGACACATATTTTTCTCCATTTGTATAACTCATTCGTCATCGCTACTGTTCAATGACCGCTCCACCTGTCGCCCAAACTATTTGTCATATTAGCAAACATTGATTTGTACGTTCTTTTACTATACCGTAGAGAAATTCACGAGCTTTACTTGGATACCAATTCTAAGCTCTATAGCTCAAGTTATTTTTCATTTGCAGTTAAAGAAGCGATATCGGAATTAAAAAAATTCAGTTTAGTATAAATATCGTATTGCTTTATCGATTTTGGCCAAATTTTATACCAAACATTTGTATTCACGATGTAAAAACATGTAAATATGCGCACGGGCATGTGCAAACATTTTTTCTAAATCACTTTTCTGGATGTTTTCCACCATTTTTAGTACCTAAACATGAAAATCTCGAAAAAAAATTAATGAAAACGAAGCTTCCTCTATGAGGAAGCTATTAAGTATTTGTCCATTTTATTGATTTGTATTTTTCGAAAAAATGTGTTAAGGCTCACTAATTTATCCGTGGTTTGGTATTAAATTCTTTTTTACTGTGGAAATCAAAGAATATTTTCAAGTGACCGGTATTCCCCCATTCTCCTCTAATCAGAGGCCATGTCTGAATTTCGGAGTAGGAGATAAGATGAGAGATTCCAAAGTTTTATTCCTCTAGATAAACAGCGGTTGATGAAGTATCTCTATATTTTTCTTTGCTGCAGGTATATAAGTATTTTCTTGTTATTCAAACAATGACGTGTCTACGGTGTTTTATCGCAGAGCTTGCCGTATCTTTCCCCACTGGATCTATCTTCACTCAAACGGCGGAAAAGACAATAGCTTCGTGGAACGAACTTCTCCAGAAAATATGATCCGCAAACCCGCAAACAATCATCACCGATGAGATAAATAATTATCAGTGATACGACATAAAAATGTTTTATACCGAGTATATAAGCAGCTTCTGATCAGCAAGTCGGTACAGTAATATTCAGAACTTGTTACTTGACACTTAATATTCGCTATTAGTATCCAATTCAAGATGATTGGAAAATTCGTGTACCTTCTGGCTATTCTGGTGTCAATCGCTACGGTTGCCAACGCCGTACCGAGCTCTTACATCGAACCCTACGCTGCCGCCGCCGCCGTAAACAACTCGCATCATTTGATCGTGGGAGCTCGTCTTCCCGGTGATCGTCTTGTTCTGAAACAACAAGTTGTTCGTAAATCCTCGTGGTTCCAAGTCGTTACTCTGCAGCAAGTCTTCTCCGTCAGTAAGTACGAGAGGATCACTCAGCTCAGAGCCCTTGATCAGAAGACTAATGGTAATGGAGCAACCGCCAGCCTTCTGAACGGAGGCCCAGGTGTCAGCAACGTCACTCTCCGCTTCAAGAGCTTAAGAGGACACGGCATCGACTTCATCGTTGAACTTTACGCCAGACCATGATGTATCAATATTTATTATTAAACATTAACCGTTATCATGAGGGTTATAATCTGAATACAACTTGTGAATCAAATTTACTTGTGAATAAATGAAACGAGAAATACAATTATTCGACTTTTTTTTATTTCTGCACGGCGTGTTATGTCAAAAAGTGTTGTTTTACAAATTACAATCGATCATTGCACCAAATATGATTGTCAATAAAATAATATGGATTTGAAATTAAATTAGATGCCAATACTGGTTTTAAAAAAATGACGATTTATTGCTTCTTGCTTCATACGACTATCCCATGAAATATTATCTTAAAATTTATTTATCACCTCAGTTGTTTCGCCTTATTAATAAAATCCACTTTGGTCAAGTTGCTAACTACGTACTATCAATATTGTCAATTCATTAGCACAATAACTTTAACGAAGATTTGAAATAACCGTGCTTTAAATCGAATACCTTTAACTACCTTTCATTATAGGAACTTCTGTATATTCGAGTGGTATCCAAAAATTCATTCAAAAAGTAAAATAGGTATTAAAAAATATATTATTTTTGCAAACTTCGTCGTTTGAAACTGTTTATAGACTAGGCCAATTGATTTCGCATATTTATCACGTCAATGGATTTCGTAATCCGTAAATTGGTTAAAACTCCACTTGATGAATAAAGCTGGTTATAATTTCCATTCGTCGTTAATTAATTTTCGGCAACATCCTTCGAACGTATTTTCTAGCATTTCCCGCATATCGTTGAATTAGGGAAACGCTGTCAATCAATTATCATTAGCTGAAAGGTAACGATTTTTTCATCCCGTTATCGACAGTCCACATAATTGATTGGCACTATCTATAAAAAAATATTGATTACATTCTTTTGAAGATATTCTACTCCGAAAAACTATCAAAGTCGGAATATTATCGGCATTTTCCTCTTTTATAGGAATTGATAATTTTATTATACACTTTTTAGGTACTTGAGGCTTGGATACATATGTTTCTCTGTTTGTATAACTCATTCGTCATCGCTACTGACCGCTCCACCTGTCGCGCAAACTACTTGTCAGATAAGCAAACATCGAGTCATACGTTCTTTTTATCCAGACATGATCAATAAAACAGTGAAGTACCAAAGTACGATATAAATTTACTGAGTTATCTTTTATAAATTGATGATACGTCATCTTTTTTATTTATCCATAACTAATAGATATTTCATAACGTTGTTAAACATTTTTATTATACTCCAATTTTATCTAGAAATTTTTCTAAAAGTTTATAGCAGACCTTAGCAATGGAATATTTTTATATCAACTATACTGATACGGTCGATATTCTATTAATGAAATTTTACGTCAGAAACATCGCTTAGAATGGGCACTATATGTCAGCCTAGAGCACGATATGCTTTCCGTAACTCAAATAAAAGTTTCACACTCCGTTGAATGTCAGCGTCTGTTCAGTTATAAATCCATTGCCTCTTTTGACATTGTCATAGTAGAAAATAAACTTATATGCGCTAAGAATAAAAAAATTGCTTCAACCTATTGAATTAATGATTGTGGGTGGCGAAGAAAATATTTGGTTAATTGAAACGAAATGGTTAGTTGATCGAACAAACGGTTAGTTTAATTAAAAATTTCTTTATTTACTATGACAATTATTTCGTTAAATCTATCAAATATTTTGTTCCCTACTCGTAACCGCTATTTCAGTTAGATGCAAGCGATTTTATTTCTGAATGTATAAGCACTCGAAATACCATTTCGCCGAATTCGCTTATAGTTAAAATAATCGAGATTATGAAATCTTATCTTGCTACAGAGCCTATATATCTTTATATGTATTGTAGATTACATAACAGATATCATATATTATAAATATTAGTTTAACAAGACCTGACATTTTTTATATAAAATGACAACGCTTGAGAAAGTAAAGGAAGAGTAAAAATACATTTTTTCGTTAAGTTGACGAGAAGAAGAAAAATATAATTTGTTTCACACGAGAATTTCGAAATGTTTACATTTGAAATGTTGTGTATGATGACGATTGGTTGATCGATTAATAGATCTATTAACGCATTGATAGATCCATCAGTTTATCAACTAAATTAAGCCTTAAGGAAAGAAATAAATGTATAATAAAATTTGAAGAATTAAATTTGTCGCGATATAAAACAAGATATAAAAATGAAATAATAGTTAAAATCAAATAAAAACAAACGATAAATAATACTCAAAGATTTTTTAGAGAGCAGCGCTGCTCCAAAGTTTACTGACTGATTAATAATGATCAATGTCTAGAAGTGAATGATCACTATTGAAAGGATTACAAACTCAGTGAAGTTTTAATGGACCGTGTGAATAAGCAGTAATTGATTCGCATACATGAGTCCGTGTATACGCATAGGAAAATATGTTCTTCCTGCATATAAACGGCATTGCATTTATATTATCGATTGATATGTCCAAGCGTTACAAATAGAACGGTGGATGTACATAGTTTTGACTGACGTACGAATCCATAAGTGGATTTTTCATAGAGTTCTACTTTTATAATTAGAATTCACTTGTGCAGTCTATACGCTCGGCTATCTCGACCGTACACGACACAGGACGGTCGATTCCGCAGAGGGTTCAGAGAAAATTGATAAAGTTCGCTGTTCCATTGTGCCACATATCCCAGTATAGAATTCTTTGTGCAACTACTTATGCAGAACTACACTAGGAATGTATTTGCGAACTAGACTTAATGAATATGTCATCACTTTCACGTATGTCACGAAGTCATTTTTACTCCAAGTGACTATTCTTGGTGCTTCAATGGACACAGAGAGTAACCGTCGTTGACACTTCAGAGGTCCCTCAAGCTGCTCATGAATAATCCAATCATACTTGATACGTTGACTAACATTTATCATGGAATTCTCAACGTTCTAATGATAGCATGTAAACATCCGACAGATAACTTCTGCTATTAGAATGCAGAGCTTTGCCCTTTAAAAGAATTAATCTTTGGGACTTCAAGCCATCCAAAGTGCGATATTCGGATATTTTTCCTGTCGTGGAATCTATTTTCGGAACTGTGAACGTTGCGAACTGTGATTTTCGGAATCCTCAATCTTCGCAAATATGACATTGCTGTTAAGTAGAACTTCAGACATTGAGGCTTTCGAAATGTTCGTTTTTCTCTAAATAAATTTCTAATCCATACAACTTTCTGAACTTTTAATTTTCTGAGCTTTGAATATAGTAATCCTAGCTGTTCAGGTAATAAACATGTCGTTTACGTGCACAATCGCTAACTGTGCACTATATGAATTAACGTTCGTGTCATAATCCTTTTGGAATTAACACCACTCTCTGTATGTCTTCATCGTTTCTATAAACGTTTATTAATATATTCATCGTAAAATCTTTCGGGTATGATATTACAGTTAGAAATTTTAGACCGTCGTATCTTTCAGCGTTCGGAACTTTGAGCCCCCCCCCCAGAGAGATCTCATTCGCGTTGAAACAAACAGAGAAGTTTATCCAACCGAACCCCTCTGATCAGAGTCTGATATCGCGATATCGTACTTCCATCTGAAAATGGACACGCATCCGGAGCGCAGCTCAAATGCAGTATTGCATGTGCAATCGGTGATGTTTTGAGGGTACACCTCGATGTAATGGAATAGTCTGCGTCTCGACGGAGTCTCTCGCCAAAGTTTCAACGACATCACTCGGGCATCCATGGACGGGCTGCCGACCTCTTCTATTTCCACCTTTCTCCGTTTCTCTCTCTATCTCTCCCTCTTTTTCTGTCCTCTCAACTCGGACTCTATTCCACCGAATTGTCATACTGCACAAAACGAGATTGGCTCGGGCCTGTAAAATTTGGGAAGAAAATCGTAGGGGCCAGCATGCCGTACAGACAGAGAAAACCTAGAGAAAGAAGGACGAAACATCAAGGAATTGCGAACGGGGACTATATAATCCTGGTTAGTACGGGTAAGCATGTGAGAAAGCCAAGATAAGGAAACGCCAGAGGAACAAGAAAAAGGAGATATAACAAGCTAGTAGAAAACTCAGCTTGTTTTTTTACCGAAAAAATTCAACTGTGGAAAGTGGGCCAATGTTTCGCAGACGAAATGCCACTTTACCCCTCCGAGCACCAGGCAAGAACCTTTTCTAGCCAGTCCGAGTGCCATACTTCACTGTAAAAGTCTCGTTGACCCTTAGGGAAAAAAAGAAAAAGAAATTTCTTCATTTCGAGCTTCTATTGTGGACTCTGCACTCGGATATATCTATGTAGGGACCTATATGCTTATATCCATGTATATGTATGTGTCAAAGTATGTAGCGTATGTATATCTATAGCCATAGGCACTGAATACGAGATGTGGCTGCAGTTTATGGTACGAATTGAGTTCTCGTTTACGGCTGTCATCGTGGCGAACGCGAACAGAGGGACGAGACACGAGGATTCTGTCCAATGGGGTGATCCACGGGTTCGCACGGAAGGACCAACGGTCCTACCACTCTACCGGTACTATCTCTTCGAGCAGCATATTAATCCGTGCAGTAACTGAATACGTCCGAATGAGTTGGATTCATCCCAGTTTGAATTGGTACCTGTATTCGACCTCTACATCGCGACTGCTATCGACTCTGCGCGAAGCTTTTAGCTATGCGTCATCGGGCTTTACGTATTTTTTAATATGTTTTCACTCTGTTAGTATTCATTTATTTTACGTCTCACAAAATTCATGAAATCAAAGAGTCGGCGTATAGGTGAAAATTCTATTGGTAACTCGTTGCTTTGTTATAGTTATTGATCATACCATACACCGACAGTGTCGCAAAAGTTTGCTCTTTCTGTTTTTCTGTAAAAGAAGTTTACACGATTGATTGAAAATTTACGAATCAACGTATGATATATAGACAGAGTGAAAAATACATGTGTGCCCTGATTTCGTGAATTAAAAATTCTTGATTGACGAAGAACAATTCCAGATAGGTAATTTGTTTAAAGTGCGTAGAAAATTTGTTACAAAAATTTCATTTATAGAATATAGCATCTACTTTTGTTAGAATTAAAATCTCTTTAAGTTCTTTCCATAGTTTGTATTTACTGAGAAAATACTAAGTATGGAGAAAAGCCCGATAAGTAATCTTTAGAAAATCACTCGGTCTGAGAGACTAGCGCAGCATAGTGCTTTGTTCTTGGTCGTAGCCTTTGAACAAACCTGACGTAGCAGACGAAACCCAAAGTTTACCCTACCATTGAAGGTAATTTCAAATATTCCGAAGCCGCCAAGTTGCGATGGTACATCTAATTCACCTCGAGTAAAATAGCAGGGAGCGTAAGGTGGATTGTAGCAGTAGTCGTCCCCCCACTTAAGAGTCAAGGCGGGAACACGTACCTGCATGATTTCTACAGGCTCTTAGAGTTAAAATGAAGCAAAGTGATGGTTGACGCCACGCAGTAGAGCACAGAGGTACGACCACGGTTGTAATTTTCGAGCTAAGGGAGATAGAAAAGCTCGTTGCAATATACGTCGTCTTGTCGTGGGCGTACGTTGATGCACGGAGTAACAAACTCACTTCTTTTGGAATTTCGTGACAGACGGCTCCTTGTCAAATCGACAGGCACGTGAATGTTTCTTTACCACTGCACCCAGTCGAAATGTCGAAGTACGTCTCGGTTCACTGCGAAAAATCCAGGAATGACATTCACAAATGGAACTATGTATAAAGACGTCGCAGAAAAGGAAATAAGATCGTTATTTCCATAGCAATTTAGTAATTGAATACCCATTATCAAATCGTAATACATTTTAAGATATTATAGTATTTCCAAGAATTTCGCTAGAACCTGAGATTTTCGTAGAAAAACATGAATATCACGGTTTCATATAGATCACATGCCGATTCAATCCTTTGGATGCCAACCTTACAAGTATATTATTTTCTTATTCATTATAGTGTCGTTAGCTCGATAGTTCAATGGCTACAGCGCCCACGGGCAACTTCCGTATCGCGTTTACTAAGGCTCTGTCTGTGTGAATTTTTATTTTCTTCCTCTTCCTATTTTAGTATAACACAGAGAGACACTCATCATCAATCGAGTGTTCCTTTCCACTGTCGTCGGTGCCAGACTGAAAGGGACATCAAAGCGAATCGCAAGTGACGCACGCGAAACCTTCTCGTTTTCTATTCGCGTGCACAGTAGTTGCTCTGTAGCGATACGCTACGTACGTAATACGGACATATAGGTGTCTGATACAAGCAGTCCACGTATACAACTTCACTACGTACACTGAAACATATGTACGAATGAAGTGAAGTACTCCTCTGTGAGCGTATAGACGGGCTGGCGCGGAAAGTGTATCCGTGCGGATTCGACGGCGAGACGGCAGTCAACCCGTAGCTAGTGGAAAGAGTCACGCGTAGGCCAGACAAAAAGGTTGTGCTCGCCACTCAAGCTGCATTCGCTCGTTCGGACCTACCACGTCTAGCTGTTTCCCGCCTAGGTGCATGAGTCGCTATCGATCGTTACATTAAATATTTAATAGCCTCAAGGAAGTTCAATACTCGGACGTTTGCCAATGCCGGATGGCTCTCCGTGAGAAGGAGAGGACTGTCTTACGAAGTCAGAAGGATGCCAGTTCAGGTGGAACGTACGTGAGCTGAACGTCATCCTCGAGCCACACTATCGTTGTTTTTTTTCTTTGTTCCTTCCTTCAGTTCTGTATATATGTTCTATGGATATATATGAAGGATTTCACGTCAAGTGAATGATTTTATGTTCCATAAGTGTTGTAAATACAAAAATTCTTTCTTTATTTATCACTAAAGTAGCTTCGAGTAACAACAATGCGAACGTAAATATTTCAGATTTTTTTTATTTGATGGCAAGAAGAAAGAATTTATCGTATTCCATACATTTTTAGCAAAACAATTGTTCAAACAAATTTATAATTTAACGTACAGAATATTTCGTAGATTATTTTATTTATTCTTTAAATTTTTTACCTAACAAAGTGTGCAGTTATGAAAAAAAAAAAAAAAACTAAAATATGTAGATCAAGTTGTTGCTAATACGAATTATTTAAGATAAAGTTGCCAAGTATTTTACGGAACGAAGAGAATACAAAAGTGATTCACTTGACATGGAATACTTCGTAAGTATGTATATTGATCGCTTTGTCAGACGTAGGTGATTTGTTTCGAATTATTTAGTACCGACATCCAAGCGTGGCTTGTAATGTATTATGAAGAATTTCCGAGGCTGCATTTATTGTTCACGTATACAGGAAGAAAACTTTTGTTTTCAATATGCTTCGATATATTTTGGTCGATTGTTTTCAATGTATTATACTTTAATAACAGACGGATATAAATGTTACTATCACAATTTCCGTGGCGTATCGAACGCCTGTTCAGTACTGCCGGAGGGAAACAGGTGCAATATGGAAATCACTTGGAGTGAAAGCTCGTGCTGGATGACCGGTACAGGTAACCTTCGCAACGCCCTCTGGTATCCTCCCACCAATTCCCATAATTAAACTATTTAAATTCGAAAACGAAGTTGGCTCTATGGCCATACGATAACTGGCTGCTAGGAGTTAAATTAGAACGAAAATGGATTTATAAATAAATTTTCGTGAAACGACTGAGGATATACCGGTGATTCTGGTTACCATCAAAGCTCTCAACCCCTCCTCCCTCTCTGATATATATATATATATATGTTTGACACACGTGGTACAGACAAGACAGGTGGATGCCCGTATGAAATTATTGCTGGCCGGATAGGTTTACCAGTAATTTGTACAACGACCGAAAATCGTAATCACAGACCTGCGATGGCTTGTAATGAACGTCAAATTACAAACATGCGTGGAAGGAAATTTGGACAAACGTTTCTATTAATTATTGTGTTAAATTGACTCAGTTTAACCGGGGATTCTGTTCCACTCACAGCATCTATATACAAAACAAAAGATTCTATACAATGAGGGATCATAATTATTACAATTGTTCATGTTTTAATAAGTTTCCATAAAATAAAGAAAAAATTGTATTCATAACATTTTCATCGGCAAATAGTAACGAATTTATTCGTCAATTAATTATTTTGTATCGTACATTAATATGAGAAATTAATATACACGAAAAACTGGATGATTTATTATAGTTAATTATAAAAATTTTACATTATGTATTTAAGTTTTTAGTTAAGTAATTTATTTACGAACACAATACAATAGGGAAGAATGCCACATTTTTAATGTCTAAGTTCTCATTAGTATGAAAAATTAAATAAAAAATTTCTTCCAGCTTTCAAGAGCCCTCAACCCCTCTAACCACAAATGGTTTCGTCTACTTTTCTAGTACGCAACATGTACACTGTAATGTGAGGGACCCTACGTAACGTTTTCCAACTAGCATTTCATTCACTATTATATATTTCTTGAATTACGAATGCAGCGTTTTATTCTCTATAGACTAATGATCAAAACATCATATAAAAATGAGTAGTGATAAACCAAGATATTTTTTTATACAATAAAAAAATATCCTTGGTATAATAGATTACCCGGAAACTTGTGTAATTTTATTAATCACTGTACTAAATTGAATAAAATAATTCTGGCAAGCAATTGAAGCCCCAAAAAATAATTCACACGTTGCTCCGGAAGAAAATGGCCAACTCTCCGAACCCTTAAAGTATTTGAGAGGTAGCTGCAGTAGCTGCAGTTTTCACTATGAAAAATTGTCGAATGAGAAAAGTCTCGGTTTATAACAAGGGAGCGTAGTCGATAAACAAGATAGATACGATCTCTCACTCTTGCTTTTCTCTTTCCTCCTGTTTTCGAGCCGCCGAACTACGAGTCCGGGGTTTTTACAGTCTCTCCGTTATCTTTCTATTCGGTGTAACACTTTTAAAAGTCTTTTTAGATAAGGGGACTTTAATGGCTCAAGAGGCGACCGACTTTAGCCGCGTGGCGTGGGCTGCAGCTCACCCGATCTCGGCAGTGGCACTACCAGTAATCCCGATGGTGCACCGACTCATTCTATTCCTCTATGCTGCATTTCCTCTCATGGAACCAAATCACGTAACTTTCAACTTTTTCGACCGGTTATCAAATCCTTTTTTTTTCTTTTTTTTCCATCCATTTCCGTTTCAATTGACTTTATTTTCGTTCCTCTTTCTCAAAATATTCTCTCGTGATGGTGTGAAAAAAAGTGATGGTTGTAATGAGCAACCGATAAATTTATTTATTTAATGTGCAAGTCAAGGAGTTGTCGCATTCGTCCCAAGCTCTCAATATTTTTTTATCGTCAATTATAATAACCCTCGGTTGCATGCTGGGTGCATGCAGTCACACGTCGTTCCTAATGAGACGCAGGGGAGAAATCTCGAATCAATGCGGTGCATGCAAACTCAGGGGTGCCCGGTTCTCACCCATATATTAAAAGAATCGTCGAGTATAATCATACGATATTTTTATCCTGTTTGTGATATACGACGAACATGCATAAATCAGGCAATAAGGGTGTCGAGACACTTGAAAATTTAAAATATACCATTTTTAATTGCAGAAATGTAAGAGATGAGTATGTGTTCAGTTTTCACGCTTACCAGACACACTCAACTCATGCATACGCTACAGTCACAATCATCTGACGCCTCGCGTCATATGGTATAGCTCGCAGGTATGCTATATCGATTTATCGACCGCGCACTCATGCATATTGTCCATCTGCTCACATCCTCGATCGAAGCTCACTCAAGCGGCCAACGCTGTTAGCGTGGCCCCATCGGCAAGACCACTCATAAGTCTCGCCTTCCATCGCTGACAGCAAATCACAAGCAAGCCGTGACGCACGTCCGTCTTCTTGATACTCTGCCGCGTGGTCGACGGATGTGGCCATTGTTCTCACTCGAGTCGCTCGCTGTACACGTTCCCGCGTAAAGCTCACGGAGATATTCTCTTGTTCTAATCACTCTAGTGCGGATTCATTTCTATAGTGTAATACATTCTTGGTCAAATCACCCGTGTTTCAACTCAGTGTTAGTGAAAATCACAGCAGATCATCAGAACCACAGAACCAATCACATAAACGTCAACGGCGTGGTTCGCTCGTTGGCTGCACCGACGCCATTCTGCTCAGCACCGATCATCGGCGTCCGGACTCTCATAGACTGCCGTGTGGCACTATTCGAGCTCTACAATCAGACCTTATCACCAGGATCAACCACACGGAATCACCAAGGCAACTCAGAGGCTTGAGACCCAATCACCAACAGTACATCAACACGCAGGCCAGACCAATCACAGTAATATATTAAACACAATCAACAGGTATTTTTTCATGCAGCCAATGTTACATACGTTCAATAAACGTTGAATTTATTATTGTTAAATTACTGAGTTCATTTAATTAGTTATACTTGTCACCAGGATCCTTAACCTTAATATTCGCATCTGTCACTCGACATGCTACGTGCGAATGCATCAACCCGCTATCCACCAACAGCGTAGTAATACTCAAGTGATACAGGTTCACTGTGCAGAGCACTATATTCATTGTTATTTATTATGTTGTACTCAGTCCCAATAGGCACTTACTCTACGCACTTGTTAATTCATCTCATAGTGCCTTGCCGCATCAGTTAGTGTATATCTTAAAGGTTTTTAACACTTTTGTTGGAACATTATCAAATATTTAGAATATACTCATATTCAACCATCATACATTTTTTGGTCCTTCGAGCCGGATATAATGTACTCATACTCATTAACATACATTTTTTGGTCCTTCGAGCCGGATCCTGGTCAAGTATATAAATTTTATGCCTCGATACTCACATAAATCACCAATCAACACATGTAATACACTACAGATTGCGCAACTCAGCATGCATCGATACAAGACAATGCTCAATAATAATAAAATACTCACCCAAGTGCGCTAATCATTTATTGTAAACCATTCACCAGGCTCAACCAGTTCAAATCATAGCTGACGATAAGAAAGCGCTGTCAGATCAAAGCAAATCCTCGCAGGAAGGCGACTCACATAATGGTAATGTGCAAGCAACCGATGAAGCAGCAGTCGTTATCGAGACACTCAATGTACCACCCACGGTACAGAGACCACGCACCAGATCGCCATCACCAAGCACCAATCAAGCCAACCTCATGGATTATAAGGTCGCATCACAGCATGCGAGGATAGCAATGATCAATCAGCTACACGATCACCTGCAAAACTCACCAGGCTGCGTTTTCGAAGAACTCAACGGCCATTTAGAGATTTTAAATCGCACTTGGGAGTGTTTTTGTAATGAACATAATCAAATAGGAGAAACATGTAAACGTGCTTTTCTCACTCACCCTTATGTTACAGAGAAGGTGTACCAATCAGGCTTTGATAGTTACTTCAAGGCACTCACACTCATCCTGCGAAAGAAGGCAATCGCAGCAACTCAAGAGACCATATCAAGCAGAACTGATCAACAGAGTCAACCAAGTCAGCACCGATCAACATTGCCAAAAATAACGTTGCCGGAATTTGACGGTGATTTTACAAAATGGCCGGCATTCAGAGACTTGTTTGCCTCAATGGTGGTCGACAATGACCAAATCAGTGATGTAGAGAAACTACACTATTTAAAGATCAGCCTTAAAGGATCAGCCGCTCAACTGATCTCCAATGTGCCGATCAACAATGATTCGTTCAATTCATCATGGCAAATAATCAAGGACAGATTCAACAACAAAGAAAGACTCATCCTGTCTTATATTGAGAAACTCCTTAGTAACACTCGACCAGTGGCAAAATCTGCAGCCGCACTCAACACATTAGTTAGCTCAACGAAGGAAATAATCAACGCACTCAACGTTCTCGGAATTGATACAGAATCGTGGAATTATGTGTTAATTTTCGTAGTCGCTCAACGCCTCGATACATCCATGCGTGAAGCATGGGAATACAAACGGAGTGCGCACAAGCAGCCAACCTCGTTTGAAGATTTGATGGGATTCATCGAATCCAGAGCGAGGGCTTTAGAAGTCATCCCTATCAACCCTGATCAATCGGCTGACAGAGCCAGCAACATCTCGAAGCACTCAACAAAATCTGCACTTCTGCCAGCAAGACCGGCTCACCATGCGTCCACTCAACCGAGGACACACCAATATCCATGCGATCACTGTGGTGGTTCGCATTACATAGTGAGCTGTGCTAAATTCAGAGAGCTACAACCTGCAGATCGCCACAAAGTTGTGACTGAACACCGACTGTGTTTCAACTGCTTTGGTCATCACAACCTCCACTCGTGCCAATCAACCATCAACTGCAAGACGTGCGGTGCCAAACACCACACGATGATTCATTTGCCATCCACCGCAAGAACCACACCAAAGTCAAATCAACCAAGCACCTCAGCTACACCTGCCACAGCTCATCCAAGCACCAGTTCACGTCAATGAGAAATTGACGTGCCATTTTGCCAACTCATCAACTCACACGGTAGAACAGCAGTTCTACTAGCAACGTGTCAAGCATTACTCATCACATCTTTCGGCACTCACCAAGTCAGATTACTCATTGATCCAGGATCAGAGCTCACCTTCGTCTCAGAACAACTTGTATCGGATCATGGGCTTACTCGTCAACACTCATCAATTCCAGTCATTGGCATTGGAAACACGAGATCAACACAAACCAGAGGTACCACCACATTAACATTACGATCAATTCATTCATCACGTGGTGTTACCATCGCAGCTCAAATACTCAATAAATTGACGAGTACATTGCCTTCAGTCCACACTCAACCACAGCAGTGGCCACACATTTCATCACTGCAATTGGCAGACCCTGACTTCTTAACACCACGGCCAGTAGATATCATCGTCGGGGCTGATTCATACGGGCTCATCATCCAGCCTGGCATCAAGAAACACTCGGACTTCTTACCGATTGCACAATCAACAATCTTTGGGTGGATTATTCTTGGTCCAGTCCCAGAGAATTATTCAACACCAAGCAACTCATACCACATCACAGTAGAATCATCAAACAAGGAAATTCAAGATCTTCTCACGCAGTTCTGGGTTCAAGAAGAAACACCATCGACAATAGATCACAAGCTCACCCCAGACGAAGAAGCGTGTGAAAAGCATTTTCAAACGACTCACACTCGAGACGAAGAAGGACGGTACATCGTGCGAATCCCGCTCAAATCATCACCATCGAGTCTAGGAGACTCAGAACTCACTGCTCAACGATGTCTACAACGACTCATGAAGAAACTCTCAACAAATAATTCATACACCAATTTATACAACTCATTCATGAAAGAGTATGAAGAGTGTGGTCACATGATACGTGTACCATCCTACCACCAGTCAACTCAAATGAGCGAATCTGTTCATGACTATTGTGAAACCGAGACGACCTTGGCACATGATGCAGTAGCATCAGGAGGGTTGAGGGTCTCGGAAGATCAATTGTCAGAACACACTTACGCTCATCCTCCATATTATCTTCCTCATCATGGTGTACTGAAAGAAGATCGAATCACAACAAAGTTGAGAGTTGTCTTCAACGGATCCAGCCCAACGACGTCGCAAGTATCACTCAACGACATCCAGCATGTTGGAGCAAAATGTCAACGTGACATCTCAGACGTGCTCTTATGGATCCGACAGCACAAACTCATCTTTTCAACAGACATCACAAAGATGTACAGACAAATCAAAGTCCACCCGGACGATTGGGATTTGCAACGAATCATATGGCGAGATGACCAACTCAATATGGTGCCATATCACCTAACAACAGTGACGTATGGAACTCGCTCAGCACCATTCTTAGCAATCAGATCATTGCTTCAACTAGTTGAAGACGAAGGTCATCGCTTCCCGCTCGCAATTGAACCACTCATGAAAGGCAGATATGTTGATGACATATTTGGAGGAGCTGATCAGCTTGACACACTCATCGAAATATCAAATCAAGTGACCCAGCTCTGCATGGCGGGCGGGTTGCCTCTAGCAAAATGGCACAGCAACACAGAGCAATTCATCGAGCATATCGACCACCACTCACCATCAAACTCACACTCATTCGAAGATAGCAGTACCAAGTTACTCGGCCTGTCATGGATACCTCGTGAAGACGTATTCAAGTTCCACGCAAAGCCTCCATGCTCAAGTTCCAAGCTCACCAAGAGAATCATCTTGTCTGAAACAGCACAACTCTACGATCCACTCGGGTTTCTCTCACCATTCATCATCAAGGCCAAATCATTATTACAAGAATTATGGCTGGAGAAACTCAGCTGGGACGATCAAGTTTCAGATCAGATACACACCAAGTGGACGTTGCTCAGACAAGAGCTCACTCAAGTCGATGAAATCTCAATTCCACGATGGATTCAACTCACAAGCTCAACACTTGTGGAGTTGCACGGATTCTCCGACGCATCTCAAATAGCAATGGCGGCTGCTATCTATATCAAAACAACAGCTCCAGGAGAAGAAACCAAGGTTACACTCATCTGCGCGAAATCAAAAGTAACACCACTCAAGCGACTCTCCATCCCTCGACTCGAGCTCACAGCAGCACTGATCTTAGCAAAGCTCATGAATTACGTGCAAACAACCTTGGAACTCACCAACACTCAAACGTTCCTGTGGACTGATTCCTCAGTAACGCTCACCTGGATTAACTCACACCCATCACGGTGGAAGGACTTTGTCAGGAACAGAGTGTCAGCAATTCAAGAACTAACTCCAAACAGCGTATGGAGATTTGTTCCTGGCAAAGACAATCCAGCCGATTGTGCTTCAAGGGGCATCAGCATCTCCCAGCTCCAGAAGCACCTCCTGTGGTGGACAGGACCACAGTGGCTCACAGGCGATCAATGTTCATGGCCAACTCAACACTATCAACAAGACTCACAGACTCATCAGGAAGAGCGACCGGGGCTCGCATTCACAGTGGCAACAAATCAAGCCGTATATCATTGGGAGATGATATACAGACACTCTTCTCTCACTAGACTACTCAGAGTAACCGCAATATGCTTTCGAGTAAGTCAACTCATCAAGAAATTGCCAAACTCAACGCTCTTTAACCCTCTCTCGCCACAAGATATTGAGAGAGCAAGAGTATTTTGGATCAAAGCAACTCAAGCAGCATATTTCTCAACAGAGCTCAAATTGATCACCATAGCTCAACTACCAACAGCTCATCCCTTCAATCGCCTGACTGCCTATATCGACACTCAAGGCATCATTCGGGTTGGAGGAAGATTGACCAACTCACAACTGGAACTTGAGGCAATTCACCCAGCAATACTCCCACGACATTCTCACTTCACTACACTCATCATAGCAGATGCACATCACAAAACCATGCATGGAGGCACTCAACTCACCCTGAACTACACAAGGCAATCGTACTGGATTATTGGTGGTAGAGCTCCTGTACGGTCGCATATACTCAGCTGCATGAAATGTGCTCGACAACGTGGCGTCAGAGCACAACAACTCATGGGTCAATTACCAACCAAGAGAGTCACCCCAGCACGACCATTCTTCTATTCAGGTGTGGACTACGCTGGTCCACTGACCATCAAAACCTGGAAAGGTAGAGGCGCCAAACAACATAAAGGATGGCTGTGCATTTTCGTGTGCTTCGTCACCTCGGCCTTGCATCTGGAGGCCGTGAGTGACTACTCAACTGACTCATTCATCGCTGCATTCAGACGGTTCACTGGACGCAGAGGCATCTGCAACACTCTCTATAGTGATTGCGGCACAAACTTCATAGGAGCAGATGCCATACTCACCAAACTCTTCACTCAAGGTACAACAGAATCACTCTCACTGCATTGCTCACTCACCAGTGATGGAACTACATGGAAGTTCAACCCACCAGCAGCTCCACATATGGGAGGAAAATGGGAAGCAGCAGTCAAATCAGTAAAATATCACCTGAACCGAACAGTAGGAGACATCGCACTCACGTTCGAGGAATTAACTACGTTGCTCATCCAGATCGAAGCAACGCTCAACTCACGACCATTGCAACCACTCACAGAAGACCCTGAAGATACTTCAGCACTCACACCAGCTCACTTTCTCATAGGAGAGCCGCTCACAGCCATACCAGAGCCATCACTCACAGATCTGAACGTTACTAGACTATCACGATGGCAACTAATACAACAAAGGCTTCAATATTTTTGGTCCAAATGGTCAACTCAATATCTCCAGCGCCAACTGTCTACATCGAAATGGCATCATCCATCGAACACCATCAAGGTCGGTTCATTAGTACTGATCACTGATGAGAGGTCTCCACCATCAAAATGGCCTCTCGCCAGAGTCACTCAACTCCATCCAGGAAAGGATGGACTGACCAGGGTAGTGTCACTTAAAACTGCAACAACAACACTCGTTCGACCAATCACCAAGCTCGCCATCTTACCAGCTCAAACTGAATGAAGAACAGATCACATTTAATCATCAACACCGTTGCTGATGGCGGGCGGAATGTTCAGTTTTCACGCTTACCAGACACACTCAACTCATGCATACGCTACAGTCACAATCATCTGACGCCTCGCGTCATATGGTATAGCTCGCAGGTATGCTATATCGATTTATCGACCGCGCACTCATGCATATTGTCCATCTGCTCACATCCTCGATCGAAGCTCACTCAAGCGGCCAACGCTGTTAGCGTGGCCCCATCGGCAAGACCACTCATAAGTCTCGCCTTCCATCGCTGACAGCAAATCACAAGCAAGCCGTGACGCACGTCCGTCTTCTTGATACTCTGCCGCGTGGTCGACGGATGTGGCCATTGTTCTCACTCGAGTCGCTCGCTGTACACGTTCCCGCGTAAAGCTCACGGAGATATTCTCTTGTTCTAATCACTCTAGTGCGGATTCATTTCTATAGTGTAATACATTCTTGGTCAAATCACCCGTGTTTCAACTCAGTGTTAGTGAAAATCACAGCAGATCATCAGAACCACAGAACCAATCACATAAACGTCAACGGCGTGGTTCGCTCGTTGGCTGCACCGACGCCATTCTGCTCAGCACCGATCATCGGCGTCCGGACTCTCATAGACTGCCGTGTGGCACTATTCGAGCTCTACAATCAGACCTTATCACCAGGATCAACCACACGGAATCACCAAGGCAACTCAGAGGCTTGAGACCCAATCACCAACAGTACATCAACACGCAGGCCAGACCAATCACAGTAATATATTAAACACAATCAACAGGTATTTTTTCATGCAGCCAATGTTACATACGTTCAATAAACGTTGAATTTATTATTGTTAAATTACTGAGTTCATTTAATTAGTTATACTTGTCACCAGGATCCTTAACCTTAATATTCGCATCTGTCACTCGACATGCTACGTGCGAATGCATCAACCCGCTATCCACCAACAGCGTAGTAATACTCAAGTGATACAGGTTCACTGTGCAGAGCACTATATTCATTGTTATTTATTATGTTGTACTCAGTCCCAATAGGCACTTACTCTACGCACTTGTTAATTCATCTCATAGTGCCTTGCCGCATCAGTTAGTGTATATCTTAAAGGTTTTTAACACTTTTGTTGGAACATTATCAAATATTTAGAATATACTCATATTCAACCATCATACATTTTTTGGTCCTTCGAGCCGGATATAATGTACTCATACTCAATATCATACAGTATGACATATGAGAACAATGATACTCTACGAAAATAATTCGTAATTAGTGTTGACAGAAGTTAAATCGCCCTTGATAAACATTGTAATTAGCGTAAATGGTACATAATATCTCAAGGTGTCCTAATGCATATCAATTTTCGATTTTGGAAGTGATTAAGTCTACAGCTGATAACGAACGTGGCTAATCTCTAGGGTTAAATTTTTTCTGATTTCGCCCTGCGTCGATAGTGATCATATCAACACCGGTACACAGGTGGCGTCCATATATTGACTTATAACACTTCCGCCTTCCCTCCCTTCTTTGACTATGAATATGAGACTTCCTCTTTCCCAAATTGTTGCGTTACCCGGAGGACATGAAGAAAGAGGGAGAGAGAGAGAGAGGAGCGAGACAGCGATCAAGTGCATACTGTCTACCACCAGAAGCTAGTACCGAGTGACTTTCAACCGCGAGACGGCAATGACGACATCGGCGACGTCGACGCGTGCGAGGGGTTGCTCGCTTCAGCTATAATAGTGTCGCGCAGAGGGTAGATCTCGTGTTCCCACTGGCGGTGTGCTCCGATGCTTGCACTATACGTTGGCGGGGGAGTCTCTCGCACCCTTTTCCTCATCCTTTGCTCACTCACACCTCGTCTTCTTCTTCAGCGCACCGTACACCGTTCGACCCTCCTCCTCATACACACACATGATTGTCGAGAGGGATAGGAGTAAGTGAGGCCTCTTTCACCCTTATTCTCTTCCCCCTCTTATACGCTACGGTCGCGCGTCTTCTCTTCGCTCTGCACCGCGGAAGCCCGCGTTCGTGGGGGTTTGCTTTTACCGTTCGCAGCTACCTGGCCTGTCTACGCTACATAGCACACTTATACAACATATATAGTTTATATATATATATATATATACATATAAACTATAGCAGAGCACATATAGTACACCCTGATGCACGGCGGGTGTTGCGGCGCGCTTGCGCCTCGCTGTTCGCGGATTCACATCCGGTCTCACTCGCACCACCACCTTCGACATCCACCGTTGCATTATCCAACTCGCTCGCTCTCCCTCCGACGTTCTCGGATTCCCTAGTCGACCCTCCAGCGGCTCGCGTCGCAAGCGCAACAAAGACGCGACCAACAGAACCCTACGTCGGACGAGGATATCACTAACCGTGCTCGGCTGCGTGGGGAGTGAGCGCAGCCCGTCATTCGAAGCCCGCCAACGGACGCGCGAGCAGCCACGGGACGGGAGCACGTTCGAAGTGACCCACGCGATCCCGTGTTACGGTCTATTACGGAAGAATCGAATCCTCTGTAACATACGATTTACAAAAAAAAAAAAAATAAAAAAAATAAATAAACATAATAACAACAAAAATAACAAATATCCCCAACACCAAACCTCATTTTCACGACGATTTATTGCCGGCTATTGTTTTACCGGCTCGTTGTGATTAGTCTGCTTCAAGTGCGGAGTGGTGTTGATTGTAACCGTGATATACTCGGTTTGTTGTCGTTCTATTGTACAAACCTCGAGAGCTCTCGGTATTTCGGCTGCCGGCTAATCACGACCGTGCAACGATTTTCCTTTTTCTCGTTAAATCGTTAAAAAGTGCACGCTGCAAAGGATATGTAAAATAAATACGTGATTCGAGATAGAAGAATTCGTTCGTGCTACGATAAGGGCTCGTTGTCTACGCTGCAATTTGGATTAAACACATTGAGCGTAAAGAAAAAAATGAACTGAATTTTTCGAGCTGGATTTGATAAGCGGCGTATATCAATGTGTGTGTTACCGATCGTCGGTAAGTCAGAGCCGATCTGCACAGCGAATCGTTGCGTTGAATAACCCTAAGTGCCCTGGGAACGTAATCGAGTGAGCGTTGACAAGATCGTAAACGCGGGGACAACTGGAGTGAAAGGATATCGCGAAATTACCTTTAAAAATTTGAAGGCGTAATCGTACAAGGATAAAACTTGTCGATCGCTTCCCGAGTCTCGAGCAAACGGGCGACTCTGTCCGTCGTTGTCTACAGTGATTGTACACAAGGCCGGCGTGGATCCAGCGCCTCGTACACACAGTCGTCGGTACGCAATACCGGCAAGACGAGTTTTCTGTTGCTGGGCCTCTCGTCGTTGTCGTCACGCTGGTGCGAACCGATTGTCGATGATTCGACACGGATCGTAAATATCGCAGGTACAAAAAGCACAGTGAGAAAAGCATTCTCGCTAATTCGACGCGGTTTATCTCGTCGGCAGCCAGAGAGAAGAATCTCCACGGAGAGTCAATCAAATCTAAATAAGATCACACGAGACAAGAGTCTGGAATAATATCAACAATAAAAAACGGGAATAAATATCTGAGACGGAGAATTTCGTTTGCACGAACATACTATCACCGCATAAATTGAACACAAATACGTGAGAGACAAAAAAAAAAGGATTCTCGAGGAATAGCTAAATTTCAACGTAATTTCAACCACCGACCCCCCTCCCCATCCACGAAACTATTTTGCAACGATACGACCGTACAGCCGTTTTTTTTGGGAACGAAAATCTGTCGAAAGTAAGATCAAATTTTCGATATCGGGGGTGCACACGTGCGTGAGAAAAGGCGGCAGCCTCTCAGCAGTGCAGCGTCAAGTAAGCGCGAGTGAGCGAGCCTTAAATATATTCCCAGAGAGCGAGAAGAAAACGAAGATAGAAGACGAACAACCGGTTTCATATTCGCGTATAGAGCTGCTTCTACTGGCAAAGCTGCAGAGCTTCCTCGTGCGCGTCTCGCGAGCGTACACGTTACTTTCCATTTATTCACGTGTACACGTACCCTTCTCCCTCTTTTTGTCCTTCTCTCATCGCAGTCTCGTGTGTCGTGTGTGTGTGTGTGTGTGTGTGCGCGCGCGTGTGTTGTTCGTTTTGTCCAGCATCCACGACGAAATCATTTTCTTTACGGTACCCGCGACGCTCGATCGAGGAAAAACTCTATCGAGGAGTCAATTTGTACACACAATCGTTCGTGCTGCTTAAACGTCTAGACAAAAGTGTACAAATATATATATGAATATATTGAAGAGTGTCAAGTACACGAGCACCCAGGTGTGTACTCTACGGTGGATCGTCGATAGGGTTAACCGCGCTGGTGTATTCCGCATACTATACACGCTTCGACACTCGTCTGGAGGCTTTCACCTCTGTCTCTAACTGCTACACGAGAGAAACACAGTGCTGTGTAAGCACCCTGTGACACGCGCGCGGTGGTATACAGTGTTGCGCACGATCGTAAACTCGGATTACAAGTTCTGCACCCGCTGATCGGGACAATAAAGTGTGTTCGGCCAATTACTCCATGACGTTGATATACATGTCCATACGCGTGTATGTTCTATCAGTTTGTTAGTGAGACCCAGTGATTAATTAATTAAACGCGCGCACAGTTAATTTGTCAAAACCGGACATTGCGATACTGTCACTCGATCCCGCTGAAACCGCGTCCTCCGCTCACGCGTGCATTTCCAATAAATTTCTTTTGGCAACTGATTTTCGACTCGTGGCGATCAAACGAAATCTATCGGTGATTCTACGATTCAAACCGGCAGTGTGTTTCGTGAGGATAAATACGTGGGATACGATTGTGAAACAGTGATTTTTTGTGTCATTTTTTCTTTCTTCGTTTTACCGTTGCACGTGGATTTTTTTTCCATCGCGAGGTGTGTCGTCTGCTGAATCAGACGTGAATCTGTAGCCTAAGAATATACAGTGTGTTGTTTCGCTTTATCAGCGGGATTACTACTCAACACGTGAACGTCTCAAGGATTTCACGAGATTCTTATTTGTGCGCACGAGTATTGTGTGTGTGTGAGTGTGTGTGTTTTTTTTTTCTCAGTGAGCAAAAGTGCGGATAATTCTGCTTCACGCGTCACTTGAAAAAAGTGAGTGTACACCGTAGCCTAATTCTTTTATACGCACGGATGTTTTTTTAGCGTAGAATTGAATGTTTCACGAATTTTTTTGTTTATGCAGGGATCTGAATTATTCAGTCGCGATTGCATTATCGTTTTTGACATTTATGTAGAGACAATAATAATAATAATAATAATAATAATAATAATAATAATAATAATAATAATAATAATAATAATAATAATAATAATAATAATAATAATAATAATAATAATAATAATAATAATAATAATAATAATAATAATAATAATAATAATAATAATAATAATAATAATAATAATAATAATAATAATAATAATAATAATAATAATAATAATAATAATAATAATAATAATAATAATAATAATAATAATAATAATAATAATAATAATAATAATAATAATAATAATAATAATAATAATAATAATAATAATAATAATAATAATAATAATAATAATAATAATAATAATAATAATAATAACAACAGTAATGATTCATAAGAGGGATAATAATTATTAATGAGCGTGAAATATGGATTATTCATTCTTTCTCAATAGATACAATGCATCATTTATGAATTATTATTTGAAAAACATCCTCTTGGTAGCTATCATGACATTATTGATTTTTTTTCCCATTTCTTCCTTTTCAAGTCTAATATAAAAACATTTTTATATTTGTTCGAATAATCAAGTCATATTAATCATTAGAAATATCGAGTTACCGATTACAGGTTTCGTTAAAGTTGACTGCAATATGACAGAATTCACTACTGAATCGTGGATACTTGAATCGCTCACTAGAAACTCCACTATATCGTACCCGTGTATCATCACACTATTACAGCTCTTTGGATAAGCGAATTTCATTCATGAAAACGATGACGCGAACGCTCCAGCTGTTTCGCCTGGGATGTTATTCTGTTTGAAACCCGTCTGTAGCAACTAGAGCATTCACTACTGATGCTGATCTGGTGGATCCAGCTGCAATTAATATATAGGTATACGAGCTCTCTCTCTCTCTCTCCCTTTCTCCCTCCCTCTTTCGTGAGCGTGCAGGAAGGTGGACGCGTGACATCCACGAGCGCACGTGTAGAGATGCGACCTGAAGTCGTGAGGGGGAATTTCTTCACAGTCACTTGACCGTCACATAACCGTCATTTGAGCATGAAAAGCCTGCAAAGTAGAACCTCTGCACACATTGTTTCTTTACGATTTTCCATCTTTCGCAAAGCCACGTCCATGAGGAAGCAAAATGACTAAAACAACTATTTTATTTGAGCCCCAAGACATTTAAAAAATACATTTACATAGATGTTAGAAAAAATAACCATAATGTTTTATCGCTAATGGCAATGACCATCGTTTTGCATCTAGATAGATGCATCAAAATTACGGTTGATTGAACGTGATGTGACGAACACGATTTTAAGATATGACAGTCATTTTGTATACAGTATACGAAATAAAAACTGTGACGTCAATAGACGGTAATTGACGGTTGTTCAAAATTACCGTAATTTTTCATCTCTATTCACGTGAAAGAAGCTCCAGACTCGATATCTATACTCCTTACTTGCGATGTTATAACCTCTTATACGATTTTATGAAAACCATTCCTACATCACTACCCATACCACCGTCTTAACCTCCTCGCGAGTTATACGGATATGGTATAATGGTACAGCTGGATTATCCAAATTCACATATTCTCTTCTTGCAATCTACATCCCAGGAGTTTCATGCTCGAATTACAAGAATGTTTGAGACTCTACTGATCTTACCGAGGAAGGGATATCGTTATCGCGAGAAAATAGAGGAAACGATGAATCATTCTATCGGTAATCTCGGGGAAAATGCATTTACGGAAGGTATTCGTACATTTCTGTCTGAAAACACACATTTTTTGAGCTGACAAATACATCGATGCTTTCATACGTTAATTAGACGTTAAACTGTAGGCAATCGTTTTTTTTTTTTAACTGAAATAAATATTGCGATTTCCGGCATTGCCTCACATATTGTATTGTCATGTTTGTTTATTTCATCACATTGTTTATTATTATTTCTCTGGATTGAGGTACTGTACATATATATTTTATTTATACGCATGATTTAAAAATAATCTTTCTATTCAACAGCATGCAAACTTGCTTAAAATGAGCACTTACAATAATAATGAAAATCAATCGAATACCCGATGATAATTTATTTATACGATTATAATATATGTAAATATTTTTCTTAACAAGATAATTAAACGTGAAATTCAAATTTTTATTGAATCATTAGATTGCCTCGTAGCAGAAAGACAATTATTATAGTACTTAAAAATTAAACAAAGGTTATTGAAATTCATAATGACATAGTTTGTATTATTAGCAACAAGATATATCTTTATTAATATTCGATATAATGTCAAAGATAACTTTCGTGTGAGTGAGTTTGTTAAAATTAACAATAAATATTTTATACTTAAATTGTACCCAGACTAGAATATTAGCTCATTGAGAGAGTGACAGAGAGAGAAAGAGAGAGAGAGAGAGAGAGAGAGAGAGAGTTTGTATTGATTTTTCGAATGTCTTAATAAGTCGTATCAAGCAGGATACATTATTCTGTTTGATGATTAACGAAGATTTATCTTTCGACTTTTCTGCGTTGATTACTTGGGGAAAAGACTTACTCGTACGTTGGCCAAGCGAAGAACATCCATTTCCACTTCAACGATCTAGGTGCTGTACGAACGAATATATTTAATGAAGCTTCCTCTGTAGATAGTTTGCTCTTCAGCATCCAAGCTCGTACGTGGTCATTGAAGAAGTGAATGGGCTAGTGCTGCAGTGATAATTCCATATCCGAAAATCAACGTATGAAATTGGATGGTAGTAAGAAGGGCCCTACCCTCTATCTTCCTTCGGTATTCTTCGATATTCTTCGAACTTCTTCGTTTTCTCTCTCAATTTTTCGATTGATCGATTGGCCGATCGATACCGATCTCTCTCTAATATCCATTACGTCCCTGCTTCTCCCATTCTCATTCTAGATATTATTCGTTCACTGTACACAGAATTGAGGAATATTTTTTCATTTTTGTTAAATTAGTCGAAAAATACAGAGCAATTTTTGTCTGTGACAAATATTGCTGTCTCTGATAACCATTAGCGTTGGAATGCAGAATATTGAATGCGTTTGTCGTGGTGTTGGTGTGACGTTGTTTCAGAATCTCGTAGCCCGCCTATTTTCTCTATTAGAATTTATGTCGTTTCACGCTTTGCAGAATTTCCCGGGCTACCGGGCCGCGTTGGTGGCTGCTCTATCGCGGCGGTGGTGTTGGTGGTCTTGTTCCTTCTTTTGTATGTGGGGCGGCATTACCGGTACACCCCGCCAGTTCTACCTTCCTCTCATTCTCTCTTTCACCGCTTTCCACTCTGTTTTCCTTCGTTGGCAGCACCATGCATTTTTCTTCGTCGTCGAACCTCGAGAATTTTCACAGATTGTAAGATTTAAGACACCTTTGGTGCAGCCACTGGTAGGGTGTCTGCTTATGGAGGGTGGAATGCCCTGCTGCTGCTGCTACTACTGCTGCATCGTTCCACAAGCCCCGAGAATATGAAGAGAAAAATTGAAAACGTGTAAGGGCTTTCATTCCAGTATTCTGTCGGAGCAGAATTTCATTCTTATGCTTTCTGGTTCGGTCTTCCACGTAAGTTTATACAAATCATGACAGCTGGTAAGGTGGGAAACTAATATTAATGCTATAGAAGTGCAATGTAGAAAAAGCTTGAGACAAGTACATTTACACGAGAGGTCTCCTATACTTAAAAAAAGTTGTGAAATAAACTGAAAATATGCTAAGCACGTATTGTCAAGTACATGTTATTTATTAATTACTATTAGAAAATTCATGTATATCTTGATGCTATAATAATCTTATCACTTTTTATTTTAATAAATTTTCGCGTATACCGAAATTACATAAAATACCATAAACGCTGCACTCATAACCCCATTTATATGAAATTCTGTTTCGGGTCTCTAATCTAAATATTTTTTATTTTAATGAATTTCCGCGTATATACAGAAAGATTCAAAAGAAAATTTTCGAATAAAACTTGCATATTTGTTTATGAAGATTTCGAATCTGCAATAAAAAATAGGGGTTGTCATTAAAAATTTCAAAGTTATTACCCCTGCTGCCCTCAGGGGTTGGGGTGGGGGATTGATTTTTACGGGATCAGTTTTTCTCTTTGAGATCAAAAAGATTTTATTCCGGACATTTTTTTGTGCGACCCGTATTTCTTGCGATATTTCAATGTGTCAAGATGAAAAACTTACCCTGTATAAAACGTCATTTTTATCTGGGCGACTGTCTCATTATTAACTGTCGTTACAGTTTGCATACAGTGATTAGCAGAACATTCAAAGTCAGTTATTAGCAGTGTGCGAAAATCTCTGTGCGATAAATCCAAAGCGACCACTGAATGAAAAAAATGCAACATCTCAGAGGAGTTCCGAATATTCAAATCGTTCACAATAATCAAAGTTTTATAATATATTTGCTTTCAAATATCAGGGATGAACATTATCTTCAGTGTGTTTAGTTGATTTTTCTTGTCTGGTTAATTTTTTTGGACAAATCCTTATGGATATACGTCCATTGTCGGTGACATCCGGTCTGTCTCCGTTTTAAAGCTGGTTTTATACTTTAGAAGTGTATAATCATACACGTACAGCTTAATTAGACAGAGGGGATGAGTGGGATACCTAATTGAGAGCCTCGCGTGGAGTAGATGTTGTGGATCCCTGCACCGGCAGAACTTTCCGTGGGTACGCAAGGCTTCGGTAATCCGTCTAATTTATCCAGCAACGTGTTCCGCGTAATGAAAATTAACTTTGCCCCGTTCGCGTTCATTGTCGGTGAAAACCAAAAATTCTTTTCTTTGCTAACACTTCAAGGGGAGAAGTCCGGGGAATACTGTAAAGTTGATTAAAGTTCGCCAACTACGTACAACAGGATTAATAACACATCAGTAACGCGAACTAAAATTCGATATTTTCTAGGTTCAGGGTAATTAGTGTCAAGAACCCTTCAAGTTGTCAAACCCTTTCCGCTTCATCTATGTTGCACACATCCTGCAGTTACACGAGTCCAAAAGAAACGAGTAAAGTAGAACCAAGACAGTAGAATTCGGTGGTGGTCAGCCAGACGCCCTTCTCCCATATTATCGTCCCTCGCCGATTCAGAAGGCTCAGCAGAACACGTTCACATATCGCACGGAGGTTTTTCTTCCTCTTTCTCATGTAAAAAAAAAAAAAACAATAGAATGAACGTGATATCGCGTTCTCGTGCTGCTGGCATTGTCTGTCCTATCCCCGTGGAGCGACGGAATCCGCAGGGCTGTCACTTTCTTTTATCACGGTGTGGGCCCGTGGAGTGAGACTGAAACGCCTGGGGGTTCTTGCGGTTAGATCGAGTTCTGGCGTTTCTAGGCTGGCAGGGTGGGCTCAAATTGGGCGCGGTTAATGCGAAAAAGAAGTAACGGGCGGCGCCGGTAGTAACAGTTGGCTGCTTTAACGTGAACTGTCCGCTCCTGTTGGTGCTTTTGGTATGGGCCAGAGCTGCAAACGTGACTGCAATAACTGCATCGAAAGCTGTGGACAGTCGTCTGACTCGGGTTGGAATTGTCGCGGTTGTACTACTCGGCTCAGCGTTTCTACTGGTTGCCGTCGTGATCTTCGTTGTTGCTTACTCTTTCTTCTGGCGAGAACGAGGGAGAGAGCAGGCAAGAAGACATCGGAGAAAGTGAAAAGAACAGTTCGTACAGGATGCGCCAGCTCTTTAGTGTAAATAAGCTGTGGCGACGTGAATGCCACCCTTTGGGTTGATACGTTTGCGAAGACTACGCCAGCCCATCAACCCTCACGTTGACTTTCCGTCCGCTTGACTCTGAACTCTTGCTTACCGTTGCTGTTCTTCTTCGTCTTCGTATTTCTCAATTATCCTCTTCCGTGAGAGGGTACATTGGGATTCCAGTAGGGCGCGGAGACAATAGCCCGTTCACCTGGTGCACATAGCCAGTCGACGAGACTATCACAAGCAAGCGAGCACACTATTTCTGGCTTTAGTCGACGTAGATAGTCGCTGTTGAGTTACATGGCATGTACGAGAAGAAAATAGAGTCCTTGCTGATGCTACGAAAAGGAGGGTTTATCGTTGGATTTTATATTATTGGAAATCAAGGATATGGCTGAGCCGGCTTCTGGATTCGTGTTTTCTGTTCTTGCTTTGATTGTTGATTCATCTGTTGTTTAAACTCTCTGAACATACTTTTATCCTACGCGTGTATTCTGGCCGAAGTATACACGAATAAAAGAAAGTCTGAAACGATGTTAATAACCTTCTCGATGAACACATCTTGAAATTGTAATAAAGTCTTTACCTTAAATTGTCCAAGCAAAATTACTAATTATTTTTATCAAGCTAACATTTGATAAACTTTTACATAAACTTTTACAATTTGATACAGGACTAAACTTGATCAAGCAGAACTAAATTCATCAATTCAGAGGATGGTGTCATGCTCTAACCGACGCATGAATACCATCAGCAGTCAGGGTTTCCTGATCAAAACTCTCCCGGGAGAAGAGCATATCTGGGGACTCTCGAGAGGTGTTATGGGTCGAGTTTGATCCGCTCGATGTCCTCACCGCGATCGCTCATCTTATCGATCAAATTCTCGCGTCAAAAGACTGGAAGCACAGCGACATCTAATTGCATTACAACTCTTTTTTTTTTCGAGATCAAGAGTTGACGTAATTACGCTCGCGATCGCGAAGGGAGATCGATAGCGGTCGATTTCGCGAGTTCGGAGTTTAAAAGAAATTGGGTCTACGCGATTCCCTAGACGATGGTTCTCCTACGAGTGGAATTCTCGTGCGCAAGAACCCAAGTATTCTCGACGAATGAGAGCCGGCGGGTTGGAGACAAATTTATCAAGTCGTACGTCTGGTATCACTTAAATAGCAAGCTAATTGAGATGAAAATTGACTAAGAACACTCCGGCTAAGGTATCATAAAAAAAAAAAAACAAAAGGGATCATTGACACGCATCATCTTATATAAATATTCATAGAAGTGTAGGCTAATTATTATAAAAAGCATCGTCACTTATTACGACAATTGATTCGTTTATAGACAGACGGACACTTGTCCTTTATTATAAGAGTGAAATTATTATTTTTTTTATCTTTTTAACACAGGTGGCAGAGCATACGCTCATCTATTTATCGCAGGAAGTGGTTCACAAACGGCCTCAAGATTCAGCTGGACATCATGCCCTGGTTCATCCTATTTCTACTACTGCTAGCTGTGATGGAGGCCTTCCCTCGGGAGGCCACCTGTTCCCGTCTACCGGACATCTTCTGGAACTCCACCAATCCAATGTGAGTCACGTTTCCACATTTCTTTTTCTTCTCTTTCTTTGTCTCTTGCAGCCGTCTTGTAGTTATGTACCTTTGTTTTGTTTCTGAAGTCTTGTGCGCAGCTACATAAGGTATCCCCCTTGGTCCCTTGTGGCTTGTAATGACGTTTGGATTTAGCCTCGTGATTTTCGTGAAGCTCTGATTAACAGAAGGTATACACATGGACGTGACATGTACTCTCTTTTGCTACGTGTGTATCTACTGATCGACACTGTGCAAACTATATATACGTGTAGAGTGCAGTGGACATCAGAGAGGTTTTGGACTAGGTATGTCGTTTGGTGACAACCGCTTGATCTCCCAAAAGGCATATACGTTATGCAACCGTAATTCTGTCTAGTTCTCATGGTTCGTGCTAGTACCACTATCCCTTGGAGGATATTTTGATGTTTATGTTTGCAGCAACCGTTTTTAATCCGTCAAACCTCTAAATAAACCTTTATCAGTTTAATATACAATACTTAACGTATTATGTTGCAATTTCCGAGTTTAAAATAAGTGTGCAGTTATTCATTTGAGTTTATTGGTTGATCGGCCGTTAATCAACCAATAAAGTCAACCTACTAGCACGATCCTAGATTTATGGTAGATTTATGGTTCATTCACCAGAACCCAGGTAGAAGTGTTATTAATTTGTTGCAGAATTACCATAAATCGTAATGTATACTTAATAGCAAAGGAACCATAATGTGTTAAAAAAATTCGACCATAGAGAGAGAGAGAGAGAGAGAGAAGATAATCCGAGTATTCTTTGCTCAACTGTAAATTGTCATGTCGTGTTGTATTACTTGTCGGTGAAATATATAAAGTATATATAAATATACTATGTATATTGTATGTTATACAATACTTTGTATATTTCACCGACATGGCAGTTGTAACTGCCGTCATGAAACTGTACGAGAAGTTTTGGAAATATAGTCATGTAGGTATTATTACCTAAATCACCTCAGGGTCCAAGGTGATTCGGTTTTTGCTTTTCTGCCATTCCTTGAGAGCACATCAGATTTTCTTCTTACATACTTTCTACCTTTTTTTTACTTCTCTACTGAAAGCAAACTATGAATCTAAGGATTTTATAAGATAAATCTTAACGGAGCGCGAATCTTCGAGTAGCAAAAATTTTTTCCCTATTTTCTCAGTTTCTCATGTTTGCGGCGTCTCTCACAAAGAAAATCTCGCGTTTTGATCGACGGCGCGCGGTGAGCAACGCAGCGAGAGTCAAAGTCAATCGAGTATGTGAATTGATATTACTCTGAACAGGAGAGAAGCGATCGACCGACTCCCGAATGCAGAAATATCGAGAAATTGATCGTTGATAAGATTGAACGAACGAACGAGTGAATGGACGATTCACAGGAAGAGAGCTGCTGGGCGCGCTCTTTCGCCCCTACGAGTTCGCATTTCCGCTCGACTAAGATCCGACGAACGTCGAGAGAGTTCGATTCCGGAGTCCTCACTGTATATGTCGCGCCCTTTCTATTCCACCGTTTGGCTTGCACCGTCTTTCTTTACCGTAACGTTTGTTCGATTGCGTCACGCTCGAGTCACGGCTTGAGAAAAACGGACCGGCAACGTTCTTTCGATTCAGTCGACAATCGAGCCGGTTATAGTATACCGGAAGTTACGAAAAATCATACAAAGATATCGTCTTTGTATCTCTATCGATCGCTTGTCGAACGTTGCTTCGTAGCGAATTTTTCATCAGAATTTTCAACGTTTCCGGCTGTCCTTTCACTACTGATTTCTGATTCATGTCTACTATCTTTCAGTGTTGAATGGCTATGATATGTCGTATACACCATCGATGATACCGCGTAGATCAATTGCCAACATAAACGAACAGATATCGTTACTTCGAAATACACTTTTTTATTTATTAAAGGTCAATTTAGTTTTAGAAGAGCGATTCACATTTCTATATATATTTGTACGTCTGATAAAACAATAATCATGTTTTTGCGGTTCGTTGTTAAATGAATGATAATATGTGAAAATAATTTATTAGAAACCAGTTCACTAGGTCGCTATCTTAGATATAAATTACCTTCATTTTTATCCAATGCGATATTACCTCACACGTATGCATGGTGCATAGCGCTTAAATTTTTTATATCACGAAGAGCGCTATCCGAATCCCTCACAGGTGTGCGAGAAACCGTAGGTGTAACCTGCCTAGGGAGGGTCGCAGTCGATAGCCATTTCCCGTTCCTTTTATCCGCCTTCTCGTTCTTACTCGATTCGATTACGAAAAAAAGCAAGAAAAACCATTTCATAGGGGGTGAGGGTGCGCGCGTGACGAGAATATTATGATATAGACTATTGCTATATGAACTTCTCGACCGACGTATTCACGTTTCCTATATTCGACAGATTCAAATGTAAACATATATGTATACATGTTTGGTGAATCGAATGGAAACACGTGTATAATGAATCTTTGCTTGATCTTTGCGATCCGGTCCCCTTCGTCAAGTCGCGTCGGCAACAACCCCTTCTGTCAGCGTCACGCGCTCAGAACGCTGAGGGAGAGAGAAAGCGATAGGCGTCAACCTCCCTATTAGACAGCGAGAGAGAGAGAGAGAGAGAACGCGAGAGAGTTTCGCAAACCCCGCCATTCTGCCACCTCGGCATAGCGCAGGCATACGCGTGGCTTTCAGCGAGATTGATAATTTATTTAAGTGCCACAAACCCGGGCGTTGATGCATAACTACCGAGCTTACTCCCTGCCTCACTCGCTCGCGGTCTGTCACTTCCCGGTATTCCTGCCTCGATCTTTCACGTTCTATATCTCATCGTATATACTCTCACTACCGAAGTACATCACACGTGAATCGCTTCGGAATCAAAACGCCGGGGTGACGCGACGAAACTGATGGTCACCCAACCATAACGAGATATGCACGTACATATAGCTATACCTCGTCAGTCAGTCTGAATACACCTTTGTATGTGGCGAAGAATTAAACCATTGTTCGATTTTTAATTTGCTAGTCCTTCAGCCGAAAATCGATTTTAAGCAACGCCGTACGACTCCAAGTGTAGGGTGACTCGGGGAGAGATGGCAAGTGGTGTTTTTTTTAACTTCCACCGATTTATTTATGCCTTTTAATGACAAATTAAAGTTGCGATATAAATACGTTGGTCTATGGGACATTAGTTTGCCTTTTAATTATCAGTACCAAGGATTATGACGATTATTCGAAAAGTTTCAGGTATGTGGAAATATACATTTCATGTTTTTATATAATTCCTCCAATTACGCAAATAAAAAAAAATTATTTTGCCAAATAAAATAAAATATGTTTATATTGCTTCGAGGTTAGTTGAGTTGCTTATTATTATAAAATAATACTTATCGGTCTAAGACAAATTTTTATTAGTTCTGTGTATAGGTAAATTGCTTTAAATCTACAATGTGGGCAAAAAGTAATGGAAATATCCGTCTCATCCGGAATAACCTTAGTAATACCACCATCGAAACGAGAAACCTAGCACCCACTTTCGTATACATACTCTGTATTGTAGCTACGCCTTCCTCTCGACCCGAAAATAACTCTCACAATCGCTTCTAACGCTTTCGCATTGATTACCAGCTTGTCCACGTGTCCACGAGAACATTCTCGACCCTTTTTTTTTATCCTTTTGACTTTATTTTTCTTCGTCTTTACCTTTTTATTTTTGTGTGATACAGCACCGATCGAATCCTTTCGCTAACTTCTGTGGTTACTATCGAATTACTCTCGTTTCATGTACTGCACGGAATTTAAGTGCGGGTTAACGTTTTTAAAAAATTCAAATTATCTATATTTGTGCCTGAGGATTGACTGAATTTTTCATTTTTATATTTAACAGGATTTAGTTTTCAATTCCTATCCGCAAATATTTTTATTTCCTTCCGAAAGCCTGTTACTGCATTTATTAAATATTTTGCTATAATTTCATATTCATTGAGAACAATAATTAATCACTCTAATAAAGTAAACGTAAGTAAAGTAGGTAAGATTCGTGGGAAGAATTATGTTTATATTTATCGTCAGAGATTGTTTTTTCAAACGCGTATGGTACAAAGAGTCAGGAATTCCATTGCTTTTACTTTGGGAAAGTGACTGTGGCCTATTATAGTAAACTATGTTATCTTTCGAATCCTTGGGGAATTCGCGGGTATACTCGTATTGGCATGTTACGTTGTTCATCAATACATCCAATCGGGAAACACTGTAGAGAACTCCTTTACCTATTTTGCCGCTGCAGCACACTGCTTATGTAGACTAGCGGAGATCGAAGGGGACATCGACGAATCAGCCAGAGTACGCACGCTTGCCCTCCATGGATTCTCCTATATATATACCGATTTGTGCAAAGCGTCGCATACCTACTTGTCAAACTCGCTCGACTTCTTCCATTGTTTTGCGACTCTGGGCTCTCTGCCCGATCAACGTTCCAGCAACACGACTATTGGAATTTCTCTTTCCCCTTCCATTGTAACCATCCCTTTTTGACCCTTCGTCGATATTCATCATTGAACTCTAGCCTCTCTAGTCGTCCGTGCTTTATGATCGTTGTTATCCCTTTCTATTGCAGTGTTTCACACGTCTGCTTTGTTGTCACTGAGAATTTATATTTTTTAAAAGGGTTTCGCGATTTCACTTCTATCTCATTTATTATCATTGTTTATAGAGCAACATCAAGTGAATTAAGCTTTGTTAATGGCTTTTAATGATGACCGATTGAAAGCTCAGTGAGAAGAATAACATTTTTATTGTGGAAAATGTAATTTTTATTTAATTTAATATTTGTACAAAACTGAAATTAAAAAGAATGTAAAGTGTAATCTTGCGCATTGCTTCCTCATATCTTTTCATTTTGCACATAGTCTATGATTAAGTATGTTTATTAATTGTGTAAAAGTTTATAAACTGTGTAAAAAGTTGAAAATAATGACGGATCAATGTGCAAGATCTTATTTTGTAATCTCAATTAAAAAAAATATATTAACTTAAGCTTAACGAAAATTGAGTAATGAATTATCATCTATTACCACTGAACATTTGTCTATTTCTGTGGAATTCAACTGATCAAATTTTACACGAGTTAGAGCAAAAACGTAAATTTTTCCAAAAACTGCAAAATTCCGTTAAATTGAAATAAGAATTGTAAATAACAGATTTTTTTTCCAAATACCAAACGTCCTTCAATTTACTTATAAATAATTATTCAGTTTGAGTGGTTACAGACATTTTTCACAAACTTATAAACGTCATAATATGCCAAGTCTTTGACAACAAAAGTCAAATGTCTCAAACACTTTTTCCCGTATAATTGAAGATAACTATCGTGGTTGCATTGATCCACAAAGTCATAAAAGTTATATTTTTCTTCAATTAAAATTCTGCTTGTAATGTAAAAGATAATTAGCAGAAAAAATATTGGTTCGTTGGCGTTGCTCTCTGTACACCACGATAAGTATCGAAAGTTTCTCATTGAATTTCACCAGAAATATTCATCGAATCGACATTGTACAGCTTCTTCTTCTCTCGAAGGCTTTTCAAGCATCAATTGGTTACGGGGCGATATCGTACAAGTACATCGACAATGACGACGACTCTTATCGTCATCCTTTGTGAGAGATCCTGAAGAGGGAGGACTCTTCAGTCTTGGCAAATCTCTGAAATATATGTTTTGTAGTTTCTACAAGAATGTGTTAAAGTTGTCGACTCAATGTCTTTATATAATATGCAATGAGATACCTCATATTCGAGTAATTGTGTCGTGAAAGATATCCATTTGTCAACGTAATCATCTTGTAGCTTGTTACGATAATGTAAACCCATGTACACGCTGGTGCGATAAAGGTAGACGCGTGTATACACGCCACGGTACTTTTTTATTATAGCGAGGAAATTTCCTGACTCGTGTAACGCACCTTTCTTCATCCCAGTTATCAGCTCAACGAGCACTGCAGCGCTAGTGTCTCACCGAGACTGTATCGTCTCTCTGTTTATTCTACGTTTATGTTTCAAGAGTCCTCCCACGTTCTCTATCCTCCTCGACTGCTTCGTTTATTCGAAAGTATTTGCGAATGTACCAAGTTGTGTGTTAGCAACATTCATACCGGGTGTCTCTGAAATATTCGAGTTGTTCCGCGATTCGAAATAGATTCTCATAACTGAATTTCTAATCAATATGTGCACACTTTGTTCATAATAGTTTTCAGAAAATTAAAATATCACCTTCTATTTTTATACCTAAGTAAATTTAAGATAATTTAATTAAATATCAAAATATTTAATTATTTTGAATTCAGTGAAACTAGTTTTATAAAACGATTCTTGATTTTTGAGGATTTATCGAACAAGTTGAAAATATATTTCATGAACGAAATGAAAGCGTCTTTATGTATTTTAAGGGACACCCGTTGAGCAGAATATTTCGCAGTCCACGCTCACAGGTCGCGAGTTGGATCGAGTACGTGAAGGCCACGGCGTTTATTGATATTTATATGCCAAGTTTCCTGGGCGACTGACCGTTCGCTGTAGCCGAGAAGGCCCTGCTGGGCACACGCAGCGGTGAATATCTCGTTCTCTTCTCTCGTTTTCTGCACGCCATACTTCTCTTCCGTCAAGCCTGAAGCCGCGGCGAACCCTCCAGTCAAAACTTTAGCCCGACGGACTTCTATTTCAACTCATACTACAACGGAGTTCTCTTGCTCTCGATGGTGGTCCGTCTGCAAAAAAAAAGAGCTTTATCGACAGAACCGCCAGCAGGCTGAGAGTTGCCTGCCGAGGACGCCGTTATACACAGCCCGAGTCTTTCCATTCCCTCTTTCCTTCCTACCTTCACGTTTCGTCCCACTTTCTCGACATCGTTGATCGAAACATTTCTACCGCATCAGCTCGAGCACGTGGCCAGGCGAGAGGAAGAGAGTAAGAGATAAATGAAAATAGGGGCTCGATACCTTCGCAACTTCTGATCGAAAACTCACCACCTCTCCACTTGTTCCTGCAGGAAAACCCCCTTTTAAAAACTATGCTAGAACGATGCAATTAAAAAAAATTTAGGAATGCCGTACTCGCTAGCCTTGATTTTCTAATCACGATTCTTACTCGTCTCAAGCTGTTCTCGTGCAGCTACTTGGTGTCAAAAACTGAGTGACGTAGAGCTGAAAAGAAGCGAGTGTGGCTCTGAGCCCGATATTGATAAGGCTGATATCTGGCCGATATGTGGCCTCGATACATGCGAGATAGACAAGAATACGATTTCGATAAAACCTAGTTGCGAGAGAGTGAGAGCTGTGAATCAGTGCATCCGCGACTCATTACATATGGAGTGGAGACGTACGGACTTGGCGTGTTTATTATTTAGCAAGTGCAATTCTTGGATTGTTACAGCTGTAGTGAGAAACATTTGATCAACCGTCACAGTTCGCCATTGTTACATTTCCTCAATTAATATTTGTATCCATATATTTCATTCGTTAAATTAACGAAAAAGATGAAATTGCCCTGAAAATATATTTCAAAATATTCCATTTTTCGTGAAAAATAATATTCTTTGTATGTATTATATATTTTGCATGCATTACGAACTGTATGCCAACAAATATTTTTCATATAATTTTTCAGAATATTTCCTTCAAATATATCTCAAATTACATAAAATATATTTAATTTTTCGTAAAAATATATTAAATGTACGTAGAAAATGTATTTTTGCAAATATTTTATTTTCCTTGGAAATTTGAATTGGAAAGTGAATATATATATTTTTTACTTATGTTTATATTTTAATATTATAGATATTATATTATACATTTATAAATTACTATTGTCAAATTAATGATAACAAATTGATTTTTGAGAGGACAAATATTTATTACTTTTTGTAACTTTACGAATGCTGTACTCATCGCAAAATACAATATGTATTTTATATTGACTCTGGGATTTGAGTTTCGCAGATGCATTGCATCGTGGTACAAACTGATTACCCACAGGGTGACTACGACGCAGCTACCCCCATCGCTGTACTTCCTGCCGTAGCAGCAGCAGCAGCAGCCGCAGAAGGAGCAGCTCGATGCTTGGGTTATAAAGTACAGCTGACGCCACGTATAATATATTCCTCTATCCTTCTCATCTCCACTCCCTGCTACAACACTAGTACTCCACTTCTACTTGCAGCATCGCGATACACCGCTTGCTTGCTGTCTGTATATTCTACACATATATATATCGAGCATGCTCTATGTCCTTTTTTTCTTTCTCACATGGCGCCCTTGTATTCAATGGCCATACGAGCTCTCCATCTTTTTTCCTCACGGGTTCTCTCGAACACGCACGAGCTCTTGTACATCCGTTCGTCGCATCCTACCCCAACGAATAACCAAGAACTACCCCCTTACTGCACGTACGCCTGCCTCGTTCTACGCTCGTTCTCCAGCAGCTATGATGTCTCAACTGAACCTGACGACCGAGTTATCGATGTTCTCGTAAATCTTGACTAGATAGATTTTATTTTATTTACAAATACAATAACGTAAAAAAATAACGGATAGGGGATGGAATTCTTACAGCATACGTCCGCCGTCTTTCAAATTCTAACACTGTCTTGATCATTAAACATTTTATAAATTTTTAAACGTGTAGATTACATATTAATCCATTGTAACACAAATTTCATTTCTAATAAATTTAAATTAATTAAGCTGATCAGTGCCGGGAACATTACATTTCAAATCTGTTCGTTTTTTAATCTTAAGCAGATAAATAGAGCATTGTCATGTTTTTAAATTGATTATTCTAGCCATAGAGTGAATGAACAAAAGGTTGAAATCTGTGCCCGATTCATTCCACTCTTGTCAAACGCCCCGACTACCATACACATATTACTGTCCTCTTTGTTCACAGATTTTGGCAAGCAAAATAACGTGCGTGGATTGATTCGGTAGGCAGGGGGATAGCACCTATATAGAGTAATGAATTCGTGGTTAACCTCGCGTGCTGCTGGCTCAGCCAACCCCGATAGTCCACCACCCCTGGCCATATACCCGAGCGTTTACTTTTCCGCTTCTATAAATTTCGCATCTGGGTACAGGTTGTCGATTTCTCTTGGACCTCTCCTACCATCCCTCTACCGCGCCTCTTCTCTATTTTGTTCTCTGTTTCGCTCGAACCTAAAGCCCACACACAGTACGTTCACGTATTTTCCAGTCGTGAATTTAACACGAGGGTAGAGGAGAGAGGTGCCGGTTGCTGCGGCTATATCTTCGCCGAGACAAATACACTGGGCGGTTACCGGTAAATAATATATTTTTCGAGAACGCCTGCCGCTGAGGATGTGTGTAGCTCCATGTAGTGTGTTCATGCCGTGGCTGCTGCTGCGCTAGTACCTGGGGCGGTTCATAGGGACCTTGGTGAGTGCACGATCGCACAATTCAGCCTTCTACACATATATCTTTTGACGTGCGATAGTGTACGTTTTAGATGTATAGTAGGACTTTTCGATAACAGCTAACTTCGAACAATATTCTTATTGGAATTCTCTAGTCGACTGTGTCAGTTCTCATTAAACTAACGAAGACCATGCTTGACGTGCATTGAAACTGTTATTGATGGTTGAACACCTATAGGTATAAGTCATGGCTGGATTATACCATCTTCTGACAGATTGTTCTGACAGACCACTGGTTCTCAACAGGTTTACGATCAATGACTAATCAAGTTTTGGTCGATAAGCCGCAAACTGTATCCTTTCAATTGGATGGAAGAAAATTAGCAGGAATATCACGACGATTTACAATTTGATTGAGCTTCAATGCTATGTCGCAATGACATTGACGTTTCCACGTTTTGGATCTTGATCTATTGCTGGATGTTGTTCGTAACAAGTTTCTTCCAATCTCAGTAGCCTTATTCCAATCGCTATGTCCGAATAATACTTTTTAAAAGAAGATCAGCTGTATGTAAACATGTCTTTCCACCTATGAAAATCTTCTAAACAATAATAAACTCATGACCAAGGCGACTGTGATCTTGAAAGGAAGGATAAATTTTGCGGACTCGCAGGATTCACTTCATCGTTCCGTACAGAACAGGTAGAGTCTTCGAGGCTTTAGTTCCATCACTTCGTGGTTCGCTGTCTATCGTAGCGCAGGAGATTCTTCTCTTGGTTGCCTGAGTCCAATGGCCTGCGGCTATACTCTGCAACGTCGTCCTGATAGTTCAGTCATACATCGTCGTCGTAGCTCCACAGGATTCTCGGCTTTCACGCTCCGTAGTTACAATCGTCCTGGTGGTCCCAGTCTCTCTCTATTGTCACCGGATTACACGAGGATTTACTCGGGAAATTGATACTCCGTTTGTCCACACGGCCGAGCGTCCGTTTATCCTTCCAGTTCCTATGCTCTCTATTCTCTCTCTCTCTCTCTCTCTCTCTCTCTCTCTCTCTCTCTCTCTCTCTCTCTCTCACTCACTCACTCATTCTCTCTCTAATCCGAAGTGACCGCACATGCCGAACGGCTGCTTGCAGAACCCGGTGGCAGTCGATGCATGTTGCCCGATGTGAACTCGGGTGCGTCCTCGTGAACACGCCAAGCACCCGGTAAATACGAGAGTGGCCTCTGTCTCCCTTATTCTCGTCATTGCAAACTACCCTTGTATTCGCGCACAGCCACTCGTCTACGATCCCCTTAACCCACCGGCAACTATGAAGGCGATGAACATCACTCTTCGTTTATCTCTGTCTCTGTTCCTCATTTTCCCCCAGCCTCCATCACGTTTTACCCCACCGATTGTCATTTGCCCCTGGGACTATGATGATTACTTTCCCTCGACGGAAAGATGTAGCTTATCTCTCCCGGGAAGTTTTATCCGGATAATAGTATTGTGAAAATTCTTAATAACTTAGTAGTTGCTACTATTAGTGTCGGCTTACTCCGCATCCGAATTTCTGAGGGATTTGGTCAATACCTAATGGCTATTTTTCTCATTTAAGAGATATGCGGACAACAGGAAAACAATGTGCCACGGTTGTTATATGGCAACTTGTTTTTCTTTCATCTAGCGGTCTCTGCGTTTTATCCAGGGCACGAGAGTCACGTCTTGGAATATAACTTGATTGCACAGAATTACAAGGGACAACATTAACTGAAGTCAATGCTCTTGTTTGTAGAAAAGAAACAATGAAACCCTACATAGCCCTATGTACAAATGGGAGATGCTTAGCTGCATAGGTGTATCGCCATAATCACGAATACAGGTATGTCGCTAGTCTCGACTATCGGCAAACAAGTCGAACTGCATTGTGCATCATAGCACTACTGACATCAGTGGACGGAGGGTATGTCATTAGTTGGACAACCTGCTTCTACGACGATCGAGCATCAACGAGCTGTACGGTCGGAGGGTTTGGTTGAAACTTTGCCCAGTTTGCATCTGCATGAGTGTGTCGTTGTTGCATCGACACTGATGCTTGGTGGCTCATAGTCCTCATCGTCGGCTTCGTCGTCCTCATCAAACGACAGAGTCTCCAATCCAGAGAGAGAGAGAGAGAGAGAGAGACCAGAGCAGAGCTGTTGGGGGTCCTACATGGATTCGGTTAAGGAGAAGCATATCCTCGGTGGTGATGCAACATGCCGATACAACGTTCGGTAATCGGGTACACAAGTGCTCTTGTGTTGGGCTCGGGTCTTCTCCCCCTTTCCTTCTACCCTTCTCTTATCTCCGTATGCACTACAATGGTACAGAAGTCGTATTCCGCACCTATGGTACATGCATCTATCCGGATGTTGGATGATGGATTTACGTCTTGTATAGCTTGATTCCTATTCATTACTCGGACTATTGTATAAATAACCAGATGAAACGAGAATGGAAAGAGGAGAGGAAAGTCCTCGTCCTTCATGGTTCATTAGCATGTCTGGCATGGTTATTTGGACCATATCCACTGCATCAAAAGAACACTCTCTGTACCGGTTTCTGTTTTTACTAACCGCATACTCGGTCAATTGGATTAAAGGCCGTCATTCATAGAATGTACAGTCTCTACTCTGGATCTTAAACTCTTTTGCTGTATCACGGTCATTCCCGGGAGCTTGCCGCTTGAGCAACGAGCCTGAATGATCTCAACTTTTCTTCGTCTTCTTCGCCCACATGCTTCTTTCTTTTTCTTTGTATCACTGCTTGATCCGTTTTCACTAGTTTCGTTAGTTGCTGCTCGCAAAGTTTTTACGAAAAACAAAGAATTCTTGAAAGGAGATCTGGCAATTAACCTGTTTAGGCGATATCTTTCCTTCGATGAGGGAGATTGCTGGGAACATTTCCGCAATGACATTGATACGACGTATGCTGCAAGGGATAAAATACACAGTAGTAGTATGGTGTTTGGTGCGAGCGTAGTCAATCAAATATAAACTGGTTTACGAAGTTGGGGACTTAATCGAGTCGGCCGTGCTTTCGACGAGCGGATCTGATCCAATTTCGATTTTGACAAGTACGAGAGCCGCATCACTGCACGACACACGCTCAGCACGCTCAACCCTTCACTTCCGCCAGTTTGTCGTTTGTGTATGCTCTACGGTATGACACGCCTACTCCAGCGTCATGCACGCGGTCTCTGTCTGTTGATATTTCGCGTATCCTGATTGACTGCAGTGGGAACCACCATATATTATTCCGATAATGATCAAATCCGTAATGTCCAAATGTTGTCTCGAGGATTGGATAAATTCGATATTCATTAATATCGTTATTTTGTATTTTTGAGAAAGTTTCGTTAACTTTCCGATCCTGAAGTATACTCTGAAAATATTTTTGTCAAGAATTCCGATCGCTGTTTTTAGGTAAAAAATTGAGATACCAGTGGTGACCCAGTTTTGTTGAAACAAAACATGGGCGTCCTATCAAATGAAACATTTCAAGTTTCATTTTGCACGTGTCGTCGACCTGGATTGAAATGTTTTTAGCTGCTTCCGACAGGTGAACACTCATTTTTCCGCATGAGAACCGCGGGCAACTGGCTCGTATCTGGTGTTGAACTACACAGTCAACACCACCTCCTATACATATTCTTATTTTGAATCCACGACTTCTCTGTTCCAATACGAAATGTCTCCAACATGAAATTCCAATTTTGTTTCAATTTATCGTCCATTTCGACGTTTACTTTGCTGATGTTCTTGCTATATCATCTAACTTCATTGCTAGTTTCTTAATCTGACTTTTGCTGGCGATTGACAGCTTACCGTTCTGTTATTAAAATGCCGCGCCTCCGCGAAAGCTTTCGGTCGGTTAATTATACGAAAGGTAAGATGTCGCACAGGAAGCAAGAACTGCAGAGTCTTTTCTTATATCCTTTGCCACCTCACCCTTCGTATCTGCTATAGCCCTCTGTGCCCTCTATTCTTAACTGCCTCGTACTCTTCGTCTTCTTCGCTCTTTATCCGCTCAGGGACCGTACAAACACTGGTATTAAAGAGAGATTAGCTGACGGTAGAGAGGAAAGTCCGGGACCCGGCTAGTTCGTCAGGAAAAGAGTAAAATGAAGCCGAAAAAAATAAGAAAACGTGGGAAGATGAAGCAGGAAAAAGCGGCAAAGGTTGATGAGAATACGTATTTTCTTTCGCTTCTTCTTGAAGCTAGCTCCAGGAACGAAAAGATAAAGACGTTAAAGATGAAGCGAATATTTGTGAGTTCACAGGTTGAATACTTATGATGATTAAATAGTTAATAGTGATTGCGCCAGCGTGCAGGAAAATATAATACGAAATTCGTTTTCATGAAAATTTTATTGTGAAACAGTAACGAGTGCGATTAAAAAAAATTTTTTAAATATAAATATTCAAGTAAAATATTATGCTAAAGCTTGATCCGGCAATGGCGAATTTAAGCTTTCTTAGTCTACAATCTGCCCGTGCAATACCAATGAACAAGGGTCTGTGAAATTTGAAAATGTACGTTGTATAGAGTTATTTAGCTAGAACACATTGTAATTTGATCGCGAAATGAAAAAAAATGGAAACGCTTTCGGTGGAAAACGTTTTCACGCTTACGAACCTTATGACAGCCCTAGAACTCTCAATTTGTGAGCGGAAAATAGGTCGAAATTTCGATTTCTGTGCATTCCTAGTTTGTGAGAGGTTTAGGCTTTGCGGCGAGTGTTCCATCTCACTACGATGCACTTCGTTTGTATTCCATTGCCCATCGTGTGCAGTACGAGGCGGGAAATCAGATCACTGTTCCAGTGAACGTTCGTGGAGAGGGCCAATCGGTCGGCAGGAGCTTCGCCTGGTTACCAGTGCGTTAATAACCGGAATTGCACCTCCAACGATCTACCCCGTCGATCGATGAAGCTCGTTCGGTGTATGGGAACTGTATTATATTCTACTCGTCGTTACACGAACAACGAGAAATTGTTCTTTCGCTATTTTTTCCAATACATGTATACGCGCATTTATTATTAATGTATGTCTAGCTGTTGCAAATGTGCAAGTGAAGCCTGTATATACAGTTTTGGAATAGGTTCTTATTGCTTCTAAGTTGGATATTTTTTAATGCATCCGATGATGGCCCATGCCCTCGCCATCTGGAAAACATCCACAAAGGACTTACCTGGATCGAGGGTTTGCGTTGTCATCGGAAACATACTCCCGCCGTATGTATTCAATTGTTTTAACGATTTATCATTTTATGATAATTCTCGTGGTAATTCGAGTAAGTCAGGTTTGGCGACGTAGCTTCTAGAGAAGGGATAGGACAGCCCTCGTAGGCTGTTTCCTCGATCCCGGAGGGAAAGACCGGAGAGTTCGTTAGAAATTGTTCTACCGAAGAGACATAACAAAACCACCAGAGCGTACCGCTCCGGAAAATATATTCTAATACCTTACAACACCTCCAACATAAACTAATACCTTAATCTAGCAACATTTCTTATCGTGGATTAATAAACATAGTACAGATTATCTGCTGTTTAAAAATAGATCTATTATTTCACCGACACCCTCCGATACCAACGACCTGCTTCTCAGTAAAACGAAAGGCAGGATCACTACGTTCCTACGAAAGGCAGTGAACAATATCTATACTGAATGTCCGATTCTAGAGCTACCAGATTTTGGAGTCCCATTCGAAAGCATTGTACGCAGTTTTTTAAGTCTCTACTAATTCTCCGTCAACAATTTACGCCTAAAAAGTAAAGGCGTATAAATATTCTTCGTCACAAAGAAGAGGCTAGAGTCAAGTTACGAACATAAAACTTAAAATATTATAAAATACAGAGGGTAGAAGTAAATACTTTCCAGAGGGTAATACCTGCAAGTGCCACGCATCGCTGGTGACTTAGCGGGGCTTCAAATATATTTTTTTAACGTATATATAAATTCAATATCTGAAGCTTCGGTCTATTAGATATTTTTTAAATAAATAAATTTAAATTTTATAATGTTGATCGTCGAAATATTGTTAATGTTTCGTATAAATGGAAGGATTAACCTTCATTTGATACACGAATAAAATTATTTCAGTCAAGTTTATCGCTATATATCCTTAAAAATAATTTTATTTTCGGTATATACGGGCTCGTTGTACGAAGCAGAGAATTTACGAAAATTCGAACGTTCGAACTAGTGTCGGCGTGCGAGCTTGCCACCCAAAGATACAACTCGCGTCGCGCGCGCGGCGGCGGCGGCGGCAGTGGTGGCGGCAGGGTGGCATGGCGCGGCGTTCTCCGAGTACGCGCATTTAAATGTTCCGTTCGATCGGCCTCATGCATTATTTAGTTTAGGCGGTGAGGCGAGGCAGCAGGGACTGCGAGCGAGCACGGTGGCGGTGGTGGCGGCTCGTTTCGCAGGGACCGCATCGTTTCGACGCGTCCGGCTCCGCAACGCCGAAACTACGTACGTAACCTGCCGGTCGCTCGGCCACAGCCGTTCAAAAATAAACGTATACTGAATCTATATGCGTACGTGTATATATATGTATATATATATATATGGGTAAGTACGATACATACTCGAATACCTATGTACGTAGATATCAGGGCGTAAGCGTTCACCAGCGTTCCACCGTGGTACACGAAAGTCGAATTGACGAGGGTGTTGTATGAGATCGGTGAAAGTTTAAAAATGGGTAAACTGTTCGGATCTATTCGTGTATACAACTCTGAAGTGAAAGAAATTTTTCACACCGTACAATTTTTTTGCATTTTAAGTTTATCTTTTACTTTAGCTTCTTTTTAAAAAATGATTGCGAAATTTTCAACTGTTCGAAGATACTTATTGTTCGTTTAATTAATAACCAATTAATTTGTTGATTTAATAAAACAAAGTTGAGCTCTCTGGTTGAGGCATAGATACCATTTTGTTTATTTTTATTTATTTATTTATTATAATATTACTTGTTTTATTTGAAGTAGTTAATGTACAATGATGTACAGAAAAATTACTTAAATATTACTTAAAATATCACAGTGTCCATTTTTTGTTCTTAATGTATTGTAAGTGGATTGAGGCATTCCGAGCTAAAGGGGTCATATCTACTCAGCGGCCGAAAAAGGCATGTTTTTGTGATTTTTTTTTTGGAAAATGGTTGGCAGATTTCGACCTTTTTTTTCACAGTAAGAGGAATATCTATGAGTATGTTTCATAATTTTTTTATTGGAAAAAATTCCTAAATGTAAATGATATGGTGTATCCGTCCGGACCGCTGTTTAAAAAAAGGCCTTTGCGGTGACCACTGTAACTGCCCAACCAATCATCTGAAATAAAAAAAACCAAATAAATTTAGTTTTTGTATAGTATTATTTTTTAGATTAAATTTTATTTATTTTAATCACGGCCTCAGATCCTTAAAATATCGAGAATTGATAATTTATATAAAAATTTGAAATTCTGCATATGTTATTCATCACAGAGCTTAATAAAAACGTTTTAAAACTTTAAAAAATGGATCATCGCAATACCTTTTTGTATACTCGAGAATATTAGAAATCCCGCTTAGTCATTCAGAGAAAAAACTACCTTCGTGGTCGGTATACCACGAACAGAAATGTCCAACTAAAGGTTTCTGCCAGATGTGTATGCCCATAAAAGTTTAATCAAAATAACGTACCCTATTGAATCACATGAATTTTTGTAGGTGATTTGAACTGACCAACAGAGGAGGTTTTCAGGGATACGAAGGAGTCTTCTTTGAGGTATAGCCATCATTTTTCACTGTTCTTGGACGGTAAGGGGAAAGGAAAATCTGTGTTTGCGGTTTCCTACTATACGGTGTACTATACCGCAATGTGTATATAGTATATCGAATCGAATATCGATGGGTCTGCCCTGGTGTCTCCTATTACTTTATCGTTTTAGGATCGTGGAAGAGGGAATGTAGGGTTTGTGGAGATGAGAGAGAGAAAGAAAGAACCAATTTCACTGTGCTCACAATAGGCGAAACCACGTAGGGACTCTCGCGCCTTTAGAAAAGAGAACTGCGAGCACTAGCGCGAGTAAGTGAGTCTCGAATGGAACGGCTCATGTTTCGGGGCATCCGTGCAAATTCAATTTCGAACTTTCATATATACTAGTAAGAATTCCATCCAGACGCTCGTGCTGTATGTGCACATAATATATGTATAAAATAAAGTACAAATGCATGTATACAAATAAATATTATAAAGCGTCGTCGCTCTTATATTTCTGGAATCCTGGTTTGCGCATGAACACCCATTGCTTTCGAATGAAATAGATAGAGTAATGGAGAATTTCCAAGGATACTGCTAAATTATAAATAGATTCTTCACATAAAATATTATAATATAATTCAATGGTGTCGTATGGGGTATTAGAGTGAGATTTTAGTAACTCGGCAATATCATTTCTGAAGAGACTTAAGAGAATATGCTGTAGGGAAAGTATATGTCTAGTATATTGTAAAAATATTTCATCGCCGGCGTGTACAAGAATTCAGAACCCTCTCCCAGGCTCGGATTATTCTCTAGCCCCAAGGCCCGGATTATTTCTGTATGTCTATGACAAAATAAAATGTCTTCTACCGATAGATACAATAATAGAATAATTCAATTGTTACCTCATGAGTAATAAAAGCTATGATATAGAGTAAAAGGTGCATAGAAAATCGCAGTGAAATTACTAGAAAAATCACTGGAGGAACAGTAAATAGTGTAGCAACGAAGAAGATAATCAGTTTGATAAGAGTCAGTGATAATAGCGATGGATATTTTTATTAATTAATATCACATTTGTATAATGACCAAAATTGCTGTTGGATATTTTTTTCACTCCTTATGAAAAGGAATATACGTGAAGAAGCTGCAGGGTATAAAAACGCTTTCTGATTCATCATACGAATTAAATTCGAAATAGTACCATCGAGGTGACTGTCAGGGTTACCATTGTTGGCGAATATGGTGAGAAATATTCCATTGGAATTCACACTGGGTTTTTTTCGGTTCGAGAGTGAGAAACGGAACAGGTGAGCTAAGCAAAAGGAGGGGTTGCGCAAGAATGAACGAACATCCCTCTGCAACTCCAACGTCTCGTCATTCTCGTTGAAACTTTACGAGTACAACAACAGCAGCAGCAACAACAGCAGCAGCAGCAGTAGCTTTAGCATAAGGACCCTCGAGTGGCTATTAATTCGGCATACACTCTGCTTGTTGGACAATAAGCGTGAAACGCCAATTCATATTCCATGCCTTAGGTACGTACCAGGTTGTCGGATGGACAAAAGGACCCACGCTCTCGTTTTATTCTGTAAAGAAGAGGGGGCGAGAATGCGTATAGGTGTACCTACTGCCTGAACGAGTTCGCGAAGCGCGAGATCCGCTCGACCCGAAAAGCTTTGCTCAGCCGTGTGCCAAGCGGGCCTACCCTACAATTACTCCGAAGCCGACGAAAAAGAAGAAAAAATAATAAAAGTAGGAATAACCGAGCTTAGCATGGAAAGCATCCTTGCGCTCTTAATCGCGAGTGACAGTGAGTATAATTGCGAACAATTGGCTTGATAAATAAAAGAGTAAGCGGTACGTTAGGCAAAGTCTTTTGTAATCCAATTACCTTAAGATGACGAGTTTGTTATAGTTAAAAAAAGCAAAGAAATATCAGGTGGTATAAGAAAGGCTAAGGATGACTCTCAGAGACACGGACACTGTTATTTGCTTGAAAATAGAAATTTCTTTGTTATATCAACGGTAATTTATTGATTACATAATAAACTTGCCAGTTATTGTGGCTCGCACGATTCGCGCGATTGCGATTGACTTTCAATAATATCGCCTTGCAATCTTATCACCAGAATAATCCAAAACGAATCCAACTTTATCAGTCTGACATGGACTGTGATGAGATACAACCTTACCTTAACCTTAGCTAACTTGAAACTAATATTAACGTCCCCTGACGGGGACAAAAAATGTTACCCCGATCAGAGTGGTTCCCAAGGGTCCTTAGGAACGGGAGAGTCCAAGGGAATCTATTTGACTCCGGTCTCGGACGAAGAAACAAATTTCCAATGTATGTGTTGAACTTATTGAAAATACTTGAATTCGTAATCAGTGCTAAATTTGTGGTCAGATTAATTCTTAAGAGTGCGTTAATGTCGAATGAAAATAATGTTTCAATTTCTAGGATTGTCGAAAGACCAAAAGTACGTGAACTTATGGCAAGTTATGTTAGATTTAGCTATATCGTGTGTTTCTCCTGATAATCGATTGACCACGTGTACGAAGTTAGGTATATTGTACTTTCTGACTGATATGTATCGAAAGAACTTTTGCGAAACTGGTTGCAACGTGATAGCGTTGCTTCCTCTTCCCGATATTATATCTGCCGGAAGCTATACTATTGCTACCACAGCGCCAGATAACCGGGATGTGGAATTCGTGCATGAATCTCGTTAGGACTACCTCTCTCACTCGCATCCTTGCTAATTGGTGCATCGATTATACCAATTATCGTATTCTACTCGAGAGAATCGCTAATTGCTACGATAGATCGCATCTCTCTCGCCAATGTATACATATTCCGTGGTCTAACTAGTTTTGCTGGAACCGCGTATACGATTCGAATCGTCATCGCGAAACTATTTCCATGAATGCGCTGATGATCTTTCTTATCTTCGAAACACTCCCATATAATATCCGTTGCTCCGATACGATGTGCGATGTTGGATGACAATTTTCCTTGTTTAAATTGGTACAAAGAGGGATAGGTCTATTTCCGTATAAATCGATATTGCAATACATAAAAATCACGATATAATTTCACGTGAAAAATAGTTGTCTTAGAAACCTATGGCACAAATCGTTATTTAGTTTATTGTTTTGCTAAATACTTGAACAACAAGTCTTGAAAGTTTATATCGAAAAAATGATTTATCAGGGTCAATCGGTGGTGTTAGCTTGTTATCCTGTCCACCAAACAATCTATTTCAACTCTAGCTCCAGTAGCCCACTCTTTACGGAGTGTTTTTCGACTGGAAGGTGGTGACGCAAACAAGTAGAAGGGTGAGGGCACATTGCTACCGCTGCAGTTATGGTGGGCAGTGCGTTGGCTCGCGGTCCATTGTAGGCCTCATTCATTGGTATCGGATAACTCGCGCGTTCCTTGCTGCCGAGAGTTCGCCAGGTTGTTCCTCCTACCTCGCTCTTTCGTTCCCGTTCGTGGAACTCGCCAGGGTGAGAGGACTCCAACGAGATAAAAGTGGGCTCGGTAAGCCCCCCGCGGGACTTACGCCATCCGTGGAGACCGAGGGAGAGAGAAAGATAGGAAGAATGAAGAGTGCGCGGTGGCGGAGGGTACTGCGCAAAATAAAAAATAAAAATGTAGAATCGACCGGTTTACCTGGGCGCCGACAGTGGCTAGCTATCTCAGTGGCTACCTTCGCTCTCCACTCTTTCATACTGGGTGTCTTGATTTATTCTTCTTGTTGTTGTTCTTGTTCGTTGCCTGTTTTGCTATAGTCCGATAACATTTTTTTCGACGTGCAGATTAAATACGAAAAATATTGAGTGGGATCGAGTATGCGACCTCGTAACATATGAAAACGTCGGGATAATTTTACCGACTGGTATATAACTCGCAAACAAGATCATTCCACAGCAATATCTTGTGCTCCAGGTGGATGCTCATATAGTACAGAATATATATATGCTCACGGGTCCGCACGGAATAGCTCGTTAAGTCGCGTTGAAAGAATTCAGGGCTTATGGTTGAAAAAAATGGGACGGGGGCACCAGTGCTCCCTGGACCGGTTTGTCCCGGCGCCGTAAATATAGTAGTAGCCCCCAATGCGGCTGTAGGTGGGTCGAGTTAACTGGATAACCCTTCTCCGCCTCACTTGTTTATGCGCTGAATTTTGTACATTTAGTTTTCCTCGCAGTGACGTGTTTACTCAAAGAATGCGCCTCTCGTAATGGTTGCGGGTCAAAAAACGGGTTCCGCGAATTGATTTGCGCTACACGGACGAATATAACTTTTTTTTTTTCATTCCAAGGAAGAGTGGGTCGTTTTATTTAACACTTTTGTATGGTATCACCGTTTCATTTCGTTAGTCAGGGCAACAAATGTGGTGTTCAGCTTCGCGTTACGACGTGGACCGGCAGCTTAGACACATTTTTGGCCACGAAAGATCGTCTGGTCGATTCGAAACTCGTGTTTGCACGGTCTATATACATATACATATACATATACGTGTTAGGTACGTAACAGCTAGTGTAGCCAACGACGTGTGTACTTACCTGATGAGGCTGACGGTCGGCGTCGCTGGCTATGGACGAGCTCAAACCTGTGAGCAGTAACCTCGCCGCTCCTGCACCTGCATACGTTCCAATGCAAAACTCAGAGTGAGACACAGAGCTTCGGTTAATTTTACAGCAACCTACGTACACGAACCACTGTGGCATACGTCGTCAATGATACTCTGCGGCTATTTCAACGTGAAACTTAAATATACGTTCAGGGGCCACGCGACGTGTACCACACGTTGAGTCCTCGCCGTTTGACGTTTTCTGAAAGAAGCTCTGTTAGTTCGTCAGACGGGTGGTAAACTTTTTACAGTTTGATTCGAGAAATTGCAAAGAAAAAGTTACTCAAATTTTCAGATTATTTACAAACTTTGAGGCACTTGTAAAGTTCCGGATATCACAGGTCCGTAATTTTTTGTACCTATCTTTATCGGCTTGTGTGATATATGATTATATGAAGGAACCACCAGGAGGTAGTACTCGCTTCAACGCTAGAGCCTCCCATGGCTCGCGCTTTAATTACCTGGCCGATGTTTGCCTATATTGTTGCCTAATATTTGCAGATCGATCGATAAATGGCTTCCGTGTACCACAGTATAGTATGGGGCTCGATAGAACCAAGGTTGGTGTATTGCGCGAACGTTGTTATCAGCATTATGTGAGAAACGTTGATGGTACTGCTGCGTTGGTCCTCGAAGGTTGTATAGATTGGTATATGGTGTAGGTTGATGGTTTTGGGTTTTCGGGATTGAAAGATCGACGCGATATAGAGAACACGGGAAGCCAACGGGCTCGACGCTGGGAATACTCTGTCGTCGATGAGGTGAAGGTATAGGGTGTGATTACACGCAATTCCACAAACCAAAGCCAGCGGTGGGGAGAGGATGGGAGAGAGGTGGGAAAGTAGAAGTGAGGGACAGAGACAGATCCTATAAAGCCTTGTTCCGTTCTCTCCGTCTACTTCTATGGATGGTACCAGTGGTCGAGAGCTTGGTCCGATGAAGCTTGAACCGCCCGAGGCTACTTAAACCTGCCTGATTGTAAGCCGCGTCATGCGGCAAGTCCCGTTCTAGCTAGAATGCTTCATGGTCCGCGAGAGAAGTTTGCTCTGCTTCGAGAAAAGCCAGCTCTAGCTTCCTTCTTCCCTCCTATCACGTAACAAGAACGAGGTTAAAAGAAAGAGGAGGTTCCATCGAAATTGCGTTCCCAAAGAGACCGTTTTTTCCCTTTCTTAACAATGACACAATTTCCTGGTTCGCGAGAAGATAAATAAGTGGAAAATAAAAGGGGAATAAGAGAATTTACTTTTCAATAAGCACTCTAGGAAAAAAAAAATCTATTTCGTCTATTAGTGAACTTTGTGTGACTTCGAGGGTACAGAAGAAAGTCCGGAGGGCAATTGTTTCGTGATAAAAGCCAAGACCCAATGAATATATCAAAGACTTTCGTGCAGAATAATAAAGCATGTAGATACAGTTATAGTTTAGCCGTTTCTGCGGTAATTCTCGGAAAGCTTTTGAGATGTTGAGGTGCCACGAGCTTTGCGATGCTAAGCACTTGCTCGGATCCCCCATTTTCCTGTGTTCCTATTGCCGGTTCGTGGACACTTGCGCTGTGCTAGCAATGACCCACAAACGCCTTCGGGTCCGTTCTGAGGATATGACTTTAAATCGTAGCAATTGCAGTTATATTTAACCACCATGTATATTCTCTACATTGAAGTAAACATGTACCGAAACTACATGGTGAAGGTGACTTCTTTGCTACAGTAACCGCACAGACCCTCTGGCCATATTCCTGACAAACATTGAACCAAGGAGATCAGTTTCACTGATTGGACCTGATTCAGTCGATTCAGTAACATGGCTGTAACTCTGCAATATTGTAGACTGGCGAGCCAACAAAACGCTTCTTTACTTAAGACGCTTGTGTCGATAAACGAAGTTAAGACATACGGACCACTGACATCAAAGCGAATTACTGTTGGAGCTATGTCTTGTACTTCTAATATAAGGCGATCAATGCCGAATAGTAAACTGTAGATTAGAGTATTTTTTCATATTTAGTTTCCATAACATTTATTATTTCTTCCAATCATTATTTATTTTTTACTGCAGAAAAGAAAATAGCTAACAAAAGTGTCATGAGTTTGCAAAAGAGCAGAAACGTTGTTGCTGATGGTCCTATGGTAGTCCAATCGCCTTTGTCCCCCGAGCAAGAACGTTCATCCCCTTTGCGTCACAGTTTCTCCCCTCGCTATTACACCTTCGGTCTTCTGTATTTCGCTTTCTTCGTCCTTCGTAATCTGAAAATACATCACTGTTGCACTCTTGTTTTACAACGTTTCTGTTTTATTCTTTGTCGTGCAACGAGACACGACGACGACGCTCTGTGAGAGGCCAACCAGGTAAACAGATAGGAGGACAAAGTTTTCCTGTGATGTCATGCGCCACACGAAGAAAGCGAATCAAAAGGGAGATTGGCGAGGCAAGGTGAGAATAAGTTGTTGGTGTTTACGCTATCGCTCTAGTCCAACCACACTCAACGGTGTTGATACCACGAATCGCTTCGAGCCTTTCAACGATTTCAGTATCAGAGATCAAATTAATCTCATTTTCTAGTTTTCAATAAACGAACATTTTGTTTTGATTCTAATTGATGACTTTATTTCCAAATACATTGATTACGAGCTTAAATTCCTAGTCGGATGGTTAATTGATTTTTAGAAAAGTATGTTTAATGTATCGTAAATGCATTTTTAGGAGAGTTAGCTGCAACGTACACTTTGTTATCCATTTTTCCTTAAATTATGATTTAACCAATAACGTTCATTCAAACAATAATAACATTTTTCGGTGTCAATGATCATATAAAAAATTTGTTCAATTGATATACCACTTCACAACATTGCGATTTTTACTATTAATATATATTCGACGAACGGAATTCCTTTGTTAGATCAACGAACAAATTGATTACATATAAACGACGCGGAATTTCCACATTTTACGAAATTGATTTGAACTATGCAGCATTATAATTCAGAAAAAGGTAAACTGATTGGTACAGTGAGTCCAATCGCTACAGTCGTTGGCATATGCTATTAGGTGGTCAATAACTGGTGGCTACCCAAAAATGTAACCGTTTACTCTAGTATAGAACGTACAGTATCTGCTATAGTACACAAGGGGATATGCGCATCCCGAGAGTACACAACCAACCTCTTCCTTCGACCACCCAGTGTCTCTCTTTCTCCTACAAGCTTTTCGCTCGTTCAGCTCCTCACTACCCTCGACTTCGTGTTCTGCCTCCCCGCACAGTTACCTCTGATGAGATCGTGGAAATTATGTCGTCGCCGTACCTCTCCCGCAGTGATTTCCCCGTCGACGTCGTTGTCGTAGTTCCCTCTGTAAGTACTGTATCCGTACTCGGTTTCTACGGCTGCTTTTACAGGAATCTCAAAAGGATATCACCGGGATTACATCACGAGTTGGATGGGCGGATAAAAGGCAAAGGTCGAAACGGCCTAAACGTTGTCTGGGAAGTAAAAAAAGTTTTTTATTCTCGACGGAACTGTCATATCTCTGTCCCCGGTAGCATTATTTATCTAGATTTATTGCAAAAAAAGAAAATAATAAATACATAAAATCATCTAATGTTCGAGTCGCCGCCTTTTTTAATATTTATAAAATAAAAGTATTTCTGATCAAACTTGAAAGCCGTCGATAATTAAATTCTTAAAATTTCGTATACAATTTTTTTATTTTATATCGATTGCAGTGAGTTTGAGTCAAACCCTCGTCAAGTTATAATTAAAGTCGAGAAGACCGAGAGAGAGAGAGAGAGAGAGAGAGAGAGAGAGAGAGAGAGAGAGAGAGAGAGAGAGAGAGAGAACAACACAAATGACATCATGTCACGCTACTCGTACGTTAGGCTCCTTTGCGTACCAGAACGCGAAGTTGAAAATAAGGAAGCCACGATACATTTTTTTATGTCCACACGGTCTTTCTTTTCCCGCTCATTTACTGCTCGAATGAGTCGTCGATTTTTACGACACGCGTTGGGTGGAGATCGGCAACGTTTGCGTTTCGCAAACTCGTCGAGGAACAGGACTGGTGGTACTGTACGTATTGCACTATATATGACAAGAGGGTGGAATATTGCGTGAACGCGTTATGGACACGCGTGCACAGCGCTTGGTATTGATGGTATCAGGAAATAGAGTTCGTGACCGAGGTCGTTCCGCATTCAGTATGACGGACCGCGGAATAATTATAATCTAATGTTACAACAACAACAACAACAACAACAACAATAATAATAATAATAATAATAATAATGTTGATACAAAATCACGTATACCTTTTGCGAGGGAGCTCAGCTGCTTCTCTCATAGATTTCTGACGATAGTTATGTACATTATTATAAACGACACAGTCGTGTGCTTAGATATACGCGATATTCTCCTTCTACAGGACCCAAATAAACCTTTGCGTACATACCGACCGCGAACGATGTTTAATCAAGTAGATGCTGATAAAAATATCCATCGATTACTCGGCAATAGCTTTACATGAATTCGAGTCACGTACCGGGGCGTCGATCGACGATCGACGTTGCGTGTTCTCCAATCTGTGTATCCTTGGCTCCGTTATGCCGATAAGATTTTGACGAGATCGATGATAATTGAAGAAGAATAAAATTGAAAAAAAAAAAAAAATGAAACCAATATTACAGAAGTGGCTACCGTAACGATATATGAGACTGGGTTTGCCGCAAAGCTCGACTGCTTTTTTCCTCTTGATCCTCTATCCTCTCGATGCCCCTTTGTGTGCTTTTATTTTATAGGAGTAGAAAAGGAACCAGGGCGTGGAGTAGCCGCGGATATCCCCGGGGGCGCATCACGACCAATCTCGCGGCAATAACTCTGTTAGTACCGCTGTGTGTTGCCGAGTTAATCCAGATATATTGGTGGATAACCAAGATCGTGACGGACATACCACCGTACCACCAATCTCCTCCTGAATTACATTTCCGCTTGCGAGAAGCTCTCGCTTTACTTCGTGACTGTACGCACTGTTGTTCATCGTCCAGGCCAGCATGCAAGGGAATCGAAGTCGTCTGGCTTACAGGAATACGTAAACAGAGATATTCTTCTACAAGGAAATAAAAAACGACGTTGGTATAATCTCGATGTTCAATAACACTCAAATATTTGTGGACTTATAGATTTTTTTTTTATAATCGAAGTGTCGATTCTCGAAAAAAAAAGGTCAATTTTGTTGATAAAATAATGGGGATGTATTTTAATTTAAATTATTGTGATTAAATTTTATTCAACTTAATATTTTCTACACTCAATATCTCGATACTTTTGCCAAATGACGAATTTAAGACTAAAAAAACACACCACCGTGTATAAAAGCTAGAATTTTTGCCTATTTATATCCGATCGCGGTTTGCCATGAGCTCTTTCGGTTAGTTTTTTCGCTTTCCATCAAGAAGTAGGGGAGACCGAGGCAAGTCGGAATACGGGGCAAGACGGAACACACATAGTTGAAAATCGGACGTCCAATACAGCAATTTGGTACTCTAAAACCTTATTTACCATATAATGATACTACTTATGGTGAACTTGAGGCAGGATTCGATCAAATACTGAATAGTTACACGTAAAATGCCAATTCAATCTAACACAAACAAACTTTTATCATCGTATATAAAAAAAGTTTCATGCAGCCTTCACTGCAAGAAGACCATTGAAACCTATTCGACCTTAAAGCACGTTGTATTACCTACAATTGAAGTTCAGGTAGATGTCATTTGCAACTTTTCATGTCAAAAGGCTTTCCATTCAATCGTAAATTATACGATCGGGTACGTTGAAACACTTGAGAACGGGGCAAGTTTCGACATTTTGAAATGGCCTATAATATTTGATAATTCTAATTTATTGCAGGGTATAGGAGCATTCATATTTCATGATTTTTGTGATATAATCCTGGTTACCTGATTTCTGTCTGTGGTAGAGATTAAATCGCGTTATTTGAAACCATGAAGAATAAATATAAGGAAGCCGAACTTGGTCCGCTAGGACCGCTCTAAGAACATCTAACCGAGGGGTGGGGGAGAGGGGGGGTCAGTTGACAAAATTTACTAGAAGAAGTTGTAGGTTAATTTTTAGTGCTTTTTTGTGTGCGAGAGAACGTCTAGTCAATGTCTACAAACGAACAAAACGAAGAGGATCCAATAGTCTACTTCTGGCCTAAATTGAAATATAAAAAATCTCGAACGTTTGATTATTCAGAGTGACAAAAGTGCACGTTAATTTTAATCTAAAAATATTTAATGTTATAAAAGTTAAATGACAATGAAAGATTGATTATTAAAAAAAAAATCGATTTTTTAAATATCGTTTGAAAAAAGCACAAGAATAAAACAACCTACGAAATTCAAAGAGCGTCTCTTCAAATTGTTTCTGCATTTAATTCGACTAGTCGTGGCATGAATCTTTAGTAAGAAAAGAATGGGTCGTGGCCTAAAATGTAAGCAACGAGTTCACGTTCAATACACTTCGAGCGATTTACGATTGTTTTTTTTTTTTAATTTGCCTTTAGAAACTGCAAATCAGTTACCAATTCGAAAAATTTAATTCTTTATTGTCGTCATAGATAAAAAATTATAAAATGTTGACAATATACAAATGTCATGTTTCTTATGTATTTATACATTTTTTATTTATTCCAAATTGCCAAATTACCGCTCAAGTCGGGACAATTCGATAACTTATGAATTATCCGTTGACACGAATAGCCGGCGCCATTTAGAACTCTTGAATTTGTACAAGAAACTAAACAACAAGTCGTGAAAAACAATCACAGTAGTTTGTAGTATTGTGTATAAACTTTAAAAAATATGTAACCAAAAAGTGTTTTTACTAGCTCTAAGTTTCCCTTACTCTATCGTTTCCCTTGAGAGCTTCGCGAGATCAGTGAACATTAATTTGCTAATTTAACTTTAATTGTTCAAAATTGTTGAATCACGAAAACGATCATTTTGACAACGAAACTGTAAATTGGTTGACGATATATTCGTTAAATGAACGAATGAATTCGTTGCTCCGTCACTCATCACTCCTAATGAAAAAAAAAGAAGATATCATGACAATATTTCTTATTTCTTGTTAGCTGTTAACTGTGGTACTCGCTAAACGTTACTGAGTATAGCTAGATGAGCTAGAGAGTGTCGACTCTTTTGGGGAGAGATTAAAAATGTAAGGGGTCTGTTAAGCAAAGGTTTAGTACGTCGAGGCAAGATACCATCTGATAACTCCGACTCGAGTACCCCTCCTTTGTCCCAGTCTGTGTGTTCGCCAACGAAATCTACCCTCGTACACGTAGTCACCCCCCATTCTAATTTTTGGACTAGCATGTACGAACAGACATTATGTTTGCACGCGTATCGAGCGCCCGAGCGTGCGATGCCTGCTTTGTCAGATAAAGCGATATCACGTACGGTCATAATAACATACCAAGCAAGCAGTAGAACAGTACACGGTGTATAGGGGCTGCTAAGTGTTTTTGACGTAAACAACTCATCTCACTCCACTCTACAATGGGGCGTACACACATTAAATAAATAAAAATCATAGGCAGTCAAGTAATATATTTAGGAGATGAAATTGTCATATAAAACAACAAAATATTTTTAAGTTTTTATTGAAATGTAATTCAATATCAACATTCGTTATTCAGAAATATATTAGGATCAGTCGGATCGAAAAAGCTCGTTTAAATATATCTCGTTAATTATATATTAACGCTCTACGAAGAAGTCATCGTAATTAATTTGACTACTTAATACAGGGATAACAAAACAACCTTGTTATGGTAGCAACATTCTTCGACTGGAGCAATTTGTTACCACAACCAAATGACACTTTGTCGCTATAACAAAATAGTACCGCTAACAAAAACAGTAATATTTTTTTTCACTTCTTTATTCCCTTAACTTAATAGCAGGCGTAGTTTGTTTTCATTTGTAAACTAAATCGTTGCAGTAAGAAAAAGTTTTAGCGCGATAGCAAAGCCAATTACTCATGTGTAACATTTTTTTTAACGTTCTGCACTCATGGTTTTGCTGCGGGAAGAAGGTCAGCAAATCGCTTTTTATTTCGAGAAAAAAAAACATTATTTTCCATTTAAGCCATCGCAAAGTTAGTAATCATTTGATCGTCATGTCGAACTGGAGTAGTTTCTTTAGAGATCAGCTTTTTGGCTCGGCTATGGCCTATCGGGTTGTTGGAATGTAGACTTCAGGGTACAAAAGGCGATGCCAAGAGTCTCTGTGGCAAAAAAAAAGACAATTTAAGTCGATTTATCTAAATTAAATGGATTTTTGTGGAAGAAGCGGTAGCAACGAACCTAGAAAAGTTTTCGTAGATGGCTGTTAGATGCGATATGCCAACCAGCAACTACCAAAATGCCCCACCTCAAGAGTCTCATTTATAACACGCGCGGAGGATCTGAGGAGGAGTTTACTCGAAGCTGAGTAGAGTTTCTGGCTTTCCAGGGAAAACTCGCGAAGCGTTTCGACTCGATGTAGCCTTCTACCGATCGTATATCTATATACACACATAGCTATCATGCAAATCTGTCGAGCCAACAAATTTTTCTCCGGCTCACACATATCCAAGCTCCACGACAGTTTTCTTGGACGACGGGGGCGGGGGAGTGCAGGATATCACTCCTCGATGCGTCATTCTCTCGCCCGTGTGCGATCGAAAACGAAGCGAAACGAAGCGTCGAGGCATTCGAGCGAGCACGGGGTGCACGGGGTGCAAGAGATAAGTCTCCAAGTCGTAAGAAAGTCGATTTGGCGATGCGTTATAAGAGTTGCGGGGTGCGAGGACGATTTCGCGTTACGTTGAATTCGTGAGTTGATAGTTTGGTCTAGTACGCTGCCGTTGGCGATGGTAGTAGTACGAGTGCGAGGTCGCGCGCCCAGAAACTGGCGAACGGGAACGTTGCTACTGGTGGTGCTACTGCTGCTACTGCTGCTGAGTAATGTAATGCGTAATGTACGACGTAAAGTGCTTTGCTGCTGCCGTGGAGTCGACCGGCAATGGCGGCGGCAGTGCTAGCTCTGCGCCAGAATATCTAGAGTATAGACTATATATGTTGTTACACAGCATATCGCGCGACGGTACGTGTATTATTATGGAGGGTTGGTGGGTGCGAAGGGACGATGGTGGCTGCGAAGGCATAGAAAGAGAGAGAGAGAGAGAGAGAGAGAGAGAGAGAGAGAGAGAGAGAGAGAGAGAGAGAGAGAGAGAAATCGGTATGAGCTGCTGGTCTCTCTGGCTGGAGGCCCAGCTGGCTATGACGCTCATTTTCCATCTCACTCTATCTTTCCCTGCTTACTCTCTTGCTTATGGCCCCCGTATAAATTCGGAATATCACTTCCTACCCTTAAAGGGAATAACGCGATTGCGTGCACGTGGCTATTGTACCCCTTTAAGAACCGTTGCGCTCACCCCACTGGTTCTCGCTACTACTTGCTACTTGTACTCGTTTGTAAGCTTTCGCGATCGCTTAATCGATAAGGGGTGCTTTTATGAACTGGATTTCTGTTCAATTTATTTTTTGATAGGTTTCCATTACTGATTGTGAGTTATCTTTCACGCATTTTGTATTGACGAATTCAACGCTGTCTATCATTTTTTCTCTTCGTTTCGCTTTTCTTCGATTATATACATCGCACCCAAGATCTGTTCTAATGCGTAGAATTATTTCTCGACTAAAATCATTTGATCATTACATAATTTTTTGTTTAATCGTACATTTATTAAATTATGCAATAAAGAAAGAGCAAGTTATTTATTTCAAAAATTATTTTTTCCCTTTTCAGTGAACCATAAAGTTAATGTAGCAAAATGCTCGTATAAATAAAAGCGATTCATTTATTTTCTTTGTTTCTGCTCTTATCGGTAGCGGTGCCAATCGTGCGAAAGGTGTTCAACGAGAATTGAATATAGGTATAGCGAGACGATGCCAACCAAGTTCATTTCTCATTTACCTGTGCAGCACTAAACCACTTGCCATGTATAGCAGAAAGTGTTAATACCCGGATAATAAATGTAACTTGGTATTGATATACGACCTCGTAAATTCTTACTGGGTCGACACGCGATTCACACGTCCGAAGCGTGAATCGTGAGCGTATATATTCTCTACTTGGATATATATTGCAAATTGAAGTGTGTACAAGTGTACGTACAAGATTTGAGTCACGCGATCCTCACCCATATGACTCGGGATTCTTTTGCAGTTAGGGTGGCATTTTTATCTTTCGACGGAGAAGGGGGGACGGTCCTTGAAGCGTCGACGTACGCACATTGATATACAGGTGTCTGGGACGAGACGCGTGCCCTAAGTGATCGGATGTGCGTTTGGATGCTGCGCGAACTACTCTGATCTTGTTCTGAACAACTTAGGTCTTATTATCTTATCTCGTTTACTCAGCAACCTTGGCGTGCATGTGGCTGGACGCATACGTTTGCAAGTAGAGTATTCATTTATCTCGTCAATGTATTCGTGAGCTAATGTTTGTATACACTGCGTATTGCGGTTCACCCCTATTATTATTCATGTTATACCTTGAGCTCGGAGATAACGAGATGTCAATGGGATAATTGGCTACGAGAATACCCAACTGGGTTAAAATTATCTGTGGATGTTATTTGTACACAGAATGGTACAGAAAATGATAACATTCTGATTATTATAATCAATTATGTCTCATCCTGTATTGAAGGTCGATGTAATAGAAGAATGAGAAAAGCATTTTCCCAAAATAATTCATAGAATTAATTCGGACTATCTCTTCAACGATGATGGATGACACCGCCCTTAAAGTTAGTGTATAGAACGCAAAGTGTATAGAACATAAGTGTTACACGTATAGAACGCAAAGCTATAGCGTAGTCAATGATTATTTTTAATCATTTGACATCCATTTACAAGATGAAAGGTTTCGCAAATACAGTTCGCGATCTGATCCAAGCGTTGCCTAGATTCCGAAATTAGTGGTGCTCCCGGAATAAATAATTCGCAAACAAACCGCATCATTATATTTTTGTCGATTCTAATTGCTTCATCAAATGATTAAGAATTAATAAAGAATCCATTCATCGATTCATTGAGAGTTAATGAAGCATCAATTGGACGACTTTTTATTCTATAGAAATCGTGAAATAATTCTGCCACCACTGTGGATCAAATCCGGAGTTGTAAAAGTCTAGCTTGGGCTGTCTTAGATGTTTTATCCTCTGGAAAAGTGACATCGTGTCTCCTTTTTCGTGGAAGCTTCCAGCACCGTTCATGGAAGATAGTCCAGAACTCTACGTTAATCAACTAACATCGACAACAGTTGACGATTATTAGTAGATCAGATTGCTAATGTAACTAACGCTATTTCACATCACAATACCATTTCGTCCACCGATAAGTTCGTCTCTGCACCAATAGAAGTGCAACTTTTCATTGTGTTCTTGTTATTGTTTACTCTTTTATATCTGAAACTCGATCCGGAAAGATTGCTACAGCTTGACAATTGACAACTTAGAAACGTGATGCATTCGGCATAGTAGCGATCCGAACAGATATTAGTCGTGGCAAAAACGTCATATAGTAAGTCCGTACAGCGTTTTGGAATGAATATTGAAGACTCAAATGAGTACACTCGCCCCATAATAAAATATCTCCATGGTTTATTTATACAACAATATATTTTATCGTTAAATGAGTGTTCATCTATTTAATTCAAACATCAGCACAAGATTTATTTTACGTGCAATGTATACACGGCATCGTTCCTGATGAAACGAGTATCAAGATTTATGATGTCGTACATTCATACACGAATCGCGGTACTTACGAAACAGTTAAGTGTGATTGAAAGTCTTCATCACATTAAATGCACCGAATCATCTGGATAGGATTCTGAAACGTTGTACTCCAGTAATACACCAAAGTGGAGTGGTGAATATAAAACAATAATTGTAAATATAACATAAGAAATTAATGTTAGTTTTCCGGATAATTAAATATTTGTTAAATTTTGTAGATTTTGTATAAAGTCAATTTCTCACGAAGTAACAACCTTATACTCTACAACTATGTCACTAAAGTTTTTATTCGTTCTATTTTTCCATTTCATATAAAAGATGATTGCAGCCTCGGGCAGTGTGTTGCCTCGGTCAACGCGATGAACCCACTGGCCCTGACCGAATGAACAGCAGTGGCCACTGAAGCCTTGGATATTTCGAAAATTCGCGATCCTTCCGAGGGCTTGAGAAGCACAGATCTCAACTGCGTGCTCGACGGGTGGCTGCGAGCAAAGAATCGAGTCGAGGGTGACCGGATTCCCCTTTATTTGCCGGAGAGATCTTCGATCCGTCCGGGGACCAGATATTAAATTTCAATCGATGAACCCCGTTCCACGATCGCCATTTCTACTTCGATTCCATCGACCATTCTTTCCACTTCGAATCCCTACTTGCCCCCAGGTGGTACACGTACACTGTACTCTGTAGTACATTTCATATGGTATCGAGCAGGATATGGTGAAAAGCTTGCGAGCGAAGGGACGAACACGCGATGAGTAGGAAATCCATATCACGAAGCTTAAAAAAAACTTGTGCTTATTTGCGATTGTTCTGTTTTCTCAAAGTTATTTATACACTTTCGACTTGATAAAAAAAAAATTCAAACTAGTCAATACCCGCGTACTAAAGTACGAGCTCACAGAACCGTGTCAACGCTGCGGCCATCTTATACAGAAGTGAAAGGTTACGAGCGCTGCAGCGCTCGTTTTATATCAGATTTTACACTAAACTGAACTTGCTTATAACTTTTTTCTCAGCAACCAATCAGCGCATGAATAAACCGACAGGAATGTAATGTAACGTTTCAATAACTTCGATGAATATCGTGGCATAAACTTTTTCACACGACTGAAGAGCCATCCGCGCAGAGACGTTATTTTACAGAATTAAAAGTTTACAAGTGCCTCAGCGCTTCTCTTCTTACGTTCGATTCGACGCTAAACTGGACATATTTACAATGACTTTGCTCGTAACCAATCATAGCACGAATAAAACGATAACAATGGGCTGCGATATTTTGATAACTTCGATAAATATCGTGACATCAACTTTTTAGAGATGGAAGTTCTACGTCGAAACGCGTTCCCGAAGAGCCATAGCGTCTGTGTCATAGCGTCTGTGCCATAGCGTTCTTACACAGAGTTAAAAGATTACGAGAGCTTCAACTCCCGTCGTCTTACGTCAGATTCCGCACTAAAGCGAACTTGTTTATAACGACATTCCAGGCAATCAGCGCATGAATAAACTTACAACAATGGGCTGTGGTATTTCGATAAGTTGGATAAATATAGTGACATCAAATTTTTCACACGCGCTCTGTTATGCAGTGCTAAAAGGTTACAGGCGCTGTACGTCACACGTCATCTTATGTCAGAGTTGACATTAAATTGAACTCGTTTATAACGTCGTCTATGGCAACCAATCAGGACATGAATAGAGGACCAATAACGAGCAAATAATATCGAGATTATCGATATTTTAAAGTAATATCATGATATCAACTTATTGAGAGGAGATGACACATTTCACACAGAATCGAGAAAAATTACAATTAAATGTAACCGAATGATAACAGGTAGAGTCAAATCTAATTTCTCCAAGTAATTATAATGTGAAAAAATGATCTTGCCAATTTCACGATAGTGCATCGTCCCGATGACTATATTTGCTGTAGTATTATTGATCGAACAACAGAATCAATAGTCCTGTCTATTCATGCACAAGAAGCCGCGATGCATGCGGAAATTAGTCAACAGCGGCAAGTAGAAAGCCCTTAACCCTGAAGACCCGAGCTCGGTGCGCGAAACACCGGAAGTCCTTCATTCGAGACTCTCCACGGTAGCTGGCAGGTCCCGGCAGGAGCCAATCGTGTGTACGATGCACGGAGCCGAGCTTGCGAGAGAGCTTAACGGCGAGAACACCAGGACGAAGTATAGGAAGCAACGCCGGCAGCAACAGCAGCAGCAGTAGTAGTAGCAGCAGCAGTACCGGCTGTACCTCATGGAGGCAAGTCGAGCGAGGCAAACCGGAAATGAGGAAAGTTGCTCGGCGCCGGGGAAAGAATTTTACCCCGACGCACGTCGGAATATCGGTAGATGGAATGGTAAGTAGCGAGAGGCAGAGAGGGAAAAGCTAGCGCGCACAACCGTCAGGCAAGGAGGCCTTGCTCCAACGGTGAATTTCCCTCGTGGTAACGACGTGGAATAACATTTGTCTCCCTCCGCACTAGCTGTCTTCGTCTTACTCGACGACGATGGGCAACGATTCGTGGCGACCGGAACCGAGTGTTTTCGCGGAGGCTGCTCGATCCGACGGAAATCCCTCATTCCCTTCACTATTTTCGTTTCCCTCTGCTTTCTTGCCGCGAATATTCGTCATTTCGGGAAATCACTGCAAATATATTTATCGTTCCTTTATACACAGAATAAAATTAATTGAAAAATTCATCATTCTTTTAAACAATCAAATATCTACAATGTGTGAAAATAGGTACTCATGATTGTTATAAAAACACATTTACAGAAGACAAAATAAATATTTATTTATTTATTTATTTGACAAATATTTTATTAAATTGCCACAAGAAAAAAATGATAACAAGCTTTTGAATATTTCTAGTTGTCATAAGCTTGCGACTAATGATTCAGGGTGTTAGAAACCTTTATGAACATAAAGTATACTCGAAAAATATATTCAAAACAATCGAATTCTTTGTGAAAAAGTATATTCATACATATATTAACATACATGCGATGAAATATACACGAAAATATACTTTTTATATATTTTTCAAGATATATCCGTCAGATATGTCTCAAAATATATGCAATATGTATAATTTATCGTAAAAATATATTTAATATACGTAAAAATATCTTTATACATAAACTTTTTTTCCATGGTGGAAGCATAGCATTTATTCTTAATAATTCAAAATAATAATTCAAGAAGCTGGAGATCCGCAGAATGCACTCTGTAAAAAATATCGAAACACATAGACAGATATATACATAAAGTACACACAGATTGGTGTATACATAAACACGGCACATGCATGTACACGACAAATGGTAGACGAGATCGCTTATTGAAGAAATTGGTGGGAGTAGCTGAAATTCCTCGTCCATCATTCGTTCCGTACGACTCTAGCTGCTGCTGCAGCTGCAGCTGCATCTGCTTTTTTCCCTTCTCATCTTCTTCTTCTGCCTCTACCGATGCTGAGAGCGCCGTGGCATTTTGAGATCTCACCAGCAACAGCAGCAGCAGCAGCAGCAGTCGACGATACGTTTCGTCTCTCCTCTCTGGTGCTTGCTGTATTTTCATGAAAAGTTGGTGCTTCGCGACGAGGAACTCGACCTCTTTCCAATGTGACGGTACTAGCCCTCTACCACCACGGAGCTACGAGGTAAATACGTACCCATCTATAAATTTATACGACCTGCATTCTTCGGAGAGATGGAAAACGCTCAGCGCCTCGCTTCTATATACCCTCGACTGTTCGATACTTTTTCGCACACACGACACTCGGTATCTACAGAGTCAGTCTCTCTCAACGGATGTGTATCCGTGGATGAGAAATGTTTTTCATTCCTTTAAATTTCCCAGTGTATAAAACACAGATCCGCATAGATCGCGTGTTTTCAACGTGAAAATGTAATAACTATAAAAAAGTCGTTCTACTAAATTTACGCAAATTTTACTTTGCTTTTATCTCGTTACACAATCCACCTCACTCCTGTTCCGGTAGCTCTACGAGTGGCAAGCACATTCATACGAAATAATTATAATAATTGCGTGCTGGATGCGGAGACGACAACGACTACGACTACGACGACGACGACGACGACGACGACTCGAGACTCTTGCCTCGTTTCCGCGTCTCGGAAGAAGAGGAAAAGGAACGCGCGGCGCGACTCTCTTGTACCCCGTCTGCGCGCGAGGGGTAGTGCTTTCGCATGTTTGCGAGGCAATGTATCAGAGTAATGTCTTCACGGTGCGCATATACACACTCGAGGAACACTGGGCGACGATGGCGTTAGCTTGGTTGCGTGAAAGAGTCGAGAATAAGGCGACTACCGCAGGGACGAAAAATAAAGGAAAGAAAATGCTTGGATCCGAAGAGAGAGTTTGCGAGCCAGCTATGTTTCGGGGGATGACGAGAGAACGCTCGTGAAAAGGAACTGAACGGAACAGGGGCGAGAGTAAGCCCGACAGGGTAGCACGCCAAAGGGCGTTTTCATTGTAAGAACCGTGCACTCATTCTCAGCTCGTTGCGGCGACTTGGAAAGTTAGGGGGTTCCCCGAAACCCCCGCCGTCACGGCGTCGTGATTTCATATTATATACCATTCTACGCTGTATTTATACACTCAAGCATATATGGCGATAGGATATCATCGCTGTATCGAGATTGTCGTCTCTTCTTTGCTTTTTATTCATATTCCAATCAAATTTCAATATATTATTGGTTGCATAAGTATTTATTTATGGGAACTGTTTAATTAAACTTATGGACATATTTTAAATATATTTTATTAACGGTACAAAGAATTTGTCACATTTTCGATGTAGGTGATTTATTGTTAATCAATTATAATTCAAAAACTTCTCTTTTACTTAATTTTGTATTTAAAGAAGTTTATATGTAGTTCGGGATTATTTTGTACGCTAAAACAGCAACAGATTAATTTGTTTTTATTCATTACAGGTTATCGCAATTGCAAATCAATTATTTTTGCAATTGTTGTATAACGAGGGAGACGTAGGTGATATATTTCAATTATCGAATTTATCGGTGAAGCACTAATTTGTAAATTTACATGAATTGAAATATTATTTCCGACGGTACGGATGAAAATAAAATCAAACATTTTGGACAAAAATGAATGAAAATGAAATCTTTTGAATATCCGAAAAAAATAAAGAAAAGTTTGAAAAAAAAGCGCTATTGTCTATATTCTAATTAATTCGAGCTGTTTGAGGATCTTGCGGGATCTACAAATGTTTCTTCGCCCCTTCATACTGTATTTGACTCTCCCCTTTGCAAATAAAACTACTCAAACATCATTCTGACGCAATTTTATAGTACGTGAGACTTCTCTGTAGCTTCTTTCCATGCCCGAATTTATTATTTCGATAGCCTCCGGTTCCCATGGCTGTCGGGCATCGACAGGCGCGCTTGGTCACCCGCACAGAAGTGACATTACAACGATATACATCACCGTTGTGCACAGTGCGTATAAGGTACACTCGTAAATTCATCTCGCTCGTGTCTCTCCTTCTTGTTATCGTGCCCTGGGGCTCGATGCTCAGACGAACGACGTTACAAGCTCACTGATGAAGATGTACCGTCAGTTTAGCAAATAAATGAAGTCATGCTTGCCACAGAGGCATCGCACAGGGGAACCTTCGCACACGCCCCGGGTGTAACGAAAAAAGCTGTTCCCTGCCTATATATCCCTCCTGCCGTGTACCATGCAAAAAAAACTCGACTCTCGGAGCAAAGCAGCTCTTCGTCGTTGACTTTACTTTGAACGGTTGAGCGTTGAGTTCTTCGCTGTTCAACGGTCTCTCGCTGCATAGCAGTTTCTACAGACGATGCAGCAGTGCGAGCGGGCTAGTCATTCCGGCTCCTCGCAGCCGTACGGCTCACGTGCGCGCGGCAGAAAAGCTGAAGCATAGAGTACATAGCAGCGCGACAGAAAGATGAGGACACCGAGCGAACAGACGAGCACTTGTGCGCCTTTCCTCGGTCGGTCGACGTTATGGCATGTATGCACTTACAACCCAGAACCGTATAATAAGTATATATACGCCGGTGACTACACATGTACGCGATACGCCTGAGCTCTCAGACTCTCGTCCTCGTCGTCGTCGTCGTCGTCGTCGTCGTCGTCATCATTGCGGGGGCGAGAAGCAGAGAACAGAGCGGTCTCGGACGGATAGACACCCTCGGGACGGCACTCGAGAGCCCCAGCCACGACGCGACCCCTTGGCAAAGGCCAGCACCACCACCAATGCCCAGGCAGAAGCAGCAGCACCCTTCTCACCCAGCCATTTCCCTACGAGTAGACAGCGGTGAACGAGAGAGGCCCCCGGAGGTTCAATCAATAACGAATGTGGCCCCCGCGTTAATTCGACGCGCTCGTTACCCTCACGTTGGGATACAGGCGGGTATTGGGCTCGCATGACCTTGCTCACAATTTAGAAGAAAATCGATGGGCTAATAGCTATTTTGTCGTAAAATTGGGTTCCTATGAAAGGGATCAGGTGTTAACATACATTAAAGGTTTTCGAGAGTACAGTTTGGAGATTGCGGTCGCAACGCACGAATGATTGCAAGAAACACTGCGGTGAGCTTTCCTTGATAGTCACATTAGAAAAAATTGCCCTTCATTCCTATTAAAAAATGTCATTGAATTAATATTGTTCAAAAACCCAATGAATATGAAGGCATTTCTGTCGAAAAATATTAAGTTTGGCGCAAAATCCCATTGATATGGCTATTGCTTGTACATTGAAGAATATGAATGGTAATACAATATTATATCCTTGGCGAAAGTACTTTCATTCCTATTGCGTTTGACACGATCGAAATTCAATGGTATTTTTGACGATAGTATTTTGTTTATAGCGTAAATGTCTTTATTTTAACTCCCTTTGAAGTAACGAAAAGTCAATGGAATTTTCGATTGCAGAGTTATAATTTTGACGGGAATAGCAACATAGCATGCAATTGCAAATAAAAGCCAGTGCATTCAATCGTTTTAAATTATAAAAAATTCTATGATGTTTTGTTCTAGACGTTTTAAAATTATTACGTTACGAAGAGTGAAAATATTACTAAGCGTTGCTCATTTCTAGAATTATCAAACATTTAAATAAACAAATCTAAATATGTGGTACAGGCTTTAAATGTAAAAGATAATAAATTTGATACAGTGTCTTACGCATATTTCTCAATGACAAATTCTATTTCAATCAATACTGAATGACATTAACTAAAGATAGAACAAATTCGTACATATTTTATCGTTCGTGAGTCATTGTCAGTTGCCATTAAGCCTCGACGGAAAACATTGTTAGCCGAGTCTTACCAGTGCATTTCCAGTTATCTAATTGTCGCTTAATGTTTTCTATTAATTTTTCATACAATTTGTCGTACAACTATACGATAACAATACATTTTCATTGACCGAGATTGAAAACTTAATGGCTCATTTATTTAAGAGCTTCTGATAACAAATAGAGTGACTCCCATTGACCGAGATTGAAAACTTAATAGCTCATTTATTTAAGAGCTTTTGATAACAAATAGAGTGACTCGTATATCAGATAAGATTTTTTGGGCTTATCATATAGAAGCGTTTTGATAATTGTCCCATTGCTGAATAAGACGGAATAAAGCTCACTAACAATTGTCACGTTTCAATTGATTACTTAAACGACTTCCTTGTTTTACAATATTTAACTTTAAAGTATCCTCTCCTTTCAACGTGTGGGGATTTTGAACGAATTGAGATTTCAATGAGATATCTCTTGACCATAGTATTATATGTATTCGCACAATATATACATATACCTACGTTTCTATTCTATCTATTCCGGCACCACGACGAGATACCTATTTCATGGAAGCACTACATTCGGGTAGAATCGGGGTACGATTCAACCCTCCGAATCACTGGCACTATGAGGGTCTCTCTCTCTCTCTCTCTCTCTCTCTCTCTCTCTCTCTCTCTCTCTTTTACCCTCCCTCTCGTTGCGCGACGTTGGACTACGAAATGGCGTGGCAAGGAACCACCCCTTTTTCACCCTCGTATCTCTCCGGCTACTGCTTGCTGCCACGGCTTCGACTCCGTTTCAGAGGGGCAAGAGGATTCTCCGGCATGCTCACGCGTCGGGTCGTCGTTCGGAATCTCATTCGCTCGCCAAGAGACCTTTCACCCATTCTGTACCTAGATTCTGCGTATACATATACATAGATACTGCGATGAGTGTACCATATATACGTACGCTTGGATAGCTTTGGTATTTCAAGATCTTCCTATTCATCGAATGCTTCAGACTAAGCGAAAATCGAGTTCAGGATTACGTAAAGTGAGGATAGTAATAAGATATAGACTTAAATTATTTATATATATTTTTTTTTCTTTAAGCTGCACGCATTTGCACCAGGATCTCGGTGCTCTGCAGCGTCTTTGGCGTTGGGATACTCGAGCCGCAAAGCGTATTTCCAAGTTGAAGCTTAATTAGCGGAGCAAAGCGAAATGGAGGAAATTCAACGTCAGTTCTCTCTGTGAAACTAACTTCTAGCAGATCGAGCCGATCGGTACGTGACTGGCTTTAAATTACAAGTTCTCGGGACATGTCCTCTTCTCGCGGTCTGTAACGCACTGAATCGATTTGTAACGAGTTAATTAATTTATCTTGGAACGTTGCGGTAATTCAATCATGTGTTCACCGCATCAGGGATGTTCTCTGTGGCAGGGAGATATCCGTAAAAGTTTTTATGGATATGAGCCAGTCTATGGAAACGCGTCATTCTTTTGGATTTTTTTCTGAATGCTATGTCCAAAAACAATCATAGGTCTGGCACGCACGAAGCAAATTGTATTTGTTACGTTAACAAAATGTATTTTGCTGAAATTATTTTGTTCTTGCAGCAAGAAAATGTAAGTACAGATAGCACAAAACAATTTGCTGCGCAGGAGCAATTACTTTTGTTATCGCGACAAAACTTTTGTGTTACTGCAGCAAGATTAGTTGCTGCGTAAACACAACACACACGTTGCTAGAGTAAGCTAACGAAGGATTCAAATAACTAATATTGGTGTATTTGATTACGAAATTAAGTCGTTTTGTTATATTAACAAACTACTTTTTGTTTCAATGACAATTTATTTTGTTACAATTGCAAAGTCTGCTTCATTGTGGTAGCAAATTGCATCAGTTGAAAACTTATTGCTACCGTGTACAAGATGATTTCGTTGTCCCTATATTGAGTAGTCAAATTAGTGCTGGTAACAAATTCTTGTAGCCTCAGCGCATTCAATTTCTACGTGCTTGCGTGTCTAATGGAGTATTTCCAAGGTAATTCTTTCCTTCAGTTGTGCCCAATTGCCTACTTCTAAATAAGAAGTTTAACATAAATAAGAGTTTCTTCGTAGGCGCCAGTCTTAGGTTATTCTCGAAATGATTCAACTATGCTACTTTTCGTTAAAACGACCATGTTGCCTTATTGAATTTGCTAATATCCACCCAAGTATTTGTTATTTTTATATATATTTATTGGAATTGTATCAAACACATGTTAAATAGCGCCACAATAAAATATTGATCTCACGTGTAATCCAGCTCTTTGCATTACAAATTCATTATCAAGTTGTACATTCGATTAGAATGTGTCGTTAACACTGGGTTTACGGCATTTCTTATTTCTCTTAAAATGCAAAATGCATCGAAATGACGCGTCCCGTAAACCTAGAGTTAAATTTCCATTTTTTTTACTGTCGAACGAGCCATCTTATTTTCGGTAAAAGCATTGGCAGCAGATGCCTCGACCACGAGGTTATCACAAGGTACTAAAGGTGATAAGTGAAAAACCCGAGCATTAACTTCCGTCCGTGCTCAACCATCTATCTCGCACGGTACATTAGATCGCACCCCTTGTCGCCTTTCCGTGTCTTTCATCCACGGAATATTGCGTAATGATGTTTGACGCACTCGGGTCGAAGATGTCTTCTCGGGTCGTCTCTCGTGGCGTCAACGAGAGGGATATCGACTCCGTGTCAAGTTAAATGAGCTTGTGAGGTGCGCAAAAGCGTACAAAATGTTCTCTAAAGACATTCCACGAGATTATATTTTGTCCTTTCAGCTCATTTTCTCTCGTTGACACCTTACGACACGGCCATCATCTATCGTCCTTAACGATGTGCTCCTAGTTTTCAACGTGATTCTTCTTTACTGCAGTACTTTCGCATGTTTGAACTTTCTTCGAAGTTTTCTCTTAAAATGTTAAATAAAAATGTTTTAGTGGACACATTAACTAACAAAATGACATTTTGATACATTCGATAATTAAAATGGCAGTTTTGATAAAATCTTTTAACGGTTAAAGGATCTTCTAATGGACAATTAGATTGTCTACATGTAAATACGTTGTGGCCTGAAATTTAATGAGTTTCACATGTATCGGAATCTTAAATGTTATTTTTCAATTTTAGGACTGATTCGACTTCCTCAAACTTCACCGGTGAATCTCATACATCAAATATTGATAGAACTTTTATCGGAAAATTCGTACGACGGAAACTCGAGCCTCGACTTTTCAAATTCTAAATTCTCTATAATGCATATAACACGAAATATCGAATACGCCAGAAGTCCTCCTCGTGATTTTTCGCAGACGAGCGTGACGTGTGCTGCGACCTAGAACTTGACAACGAAATAGCCTTCGTAGCACTCGAACGTTTCCGACGTATACTATAACGCTTCTGTGACTTTACATACGTGACGACGACAAGAATCGCAAACAGCTGGAATGTGCGAGAACCGACAATCGTGCACGTCCAAGTATATTCGTAAACGAGAATGTGAGAAAGCAAAACGTCAACGCGGAATACTGACATATTTGTTCTTTTGCTCAGACATTGAAAAATACATTCATTCGCGGTTGATAGATTTATATTGCGACAGAAAATAAAGCTTAGCTATCACGAAACAAATAATTAGAAGAAATGTCCATCTAATGTCGAACATTTGTTGTACTATTAATTAAAATTCAGTAATTGACCCGCGAAATATTTTGGATGAAAATGCATGATTGTATTTATTTATCCGGCGGTACTGTAAACAATATAAACATAACGTTTTGAGAATAAGATTTGCCTCGAAGATGATGACAATGATGATACTTAGATTCAGTAGCGTGATCTGCATCTTCGCAGCATCGAGAGTGGCGACGTCGGGACGCCTACATCAACGTTCTCGTCGACGCCAAGTAATGGATAATGGAAGTTAACTCGGTGATGCTGATGCCGATGAGTGAAGGAAGGAAGGAAGGAAGGAAGGTGGATATACAGTGCGAGGGCAGAGAGAAGCAGGTCATCTAAACAGTATGCTAATAAATGCGGCCTCGCTCGTGGCATAATTATGGTAATTCGTTAATGAAAGCCCGACCGAGTTCCATCCACTGGAGCCTGATCTCGACGTGTATAAGGTATTACGCGGATATCCTTCTCGTCGCTCGATTCTCGATCAACACAGGCTCATCGCCGTACCGCCATTAAAAGCCTACCGAGCTTGTCTCCCAACTTTAGATTTAAACGAGATATAATACTCTGAATAATTTGAATAACGATGTGCCATACGTTATGAGGATAAACAGCGTGAATAATACACGTTGATAATGAAACTACAACGAGTTAAAAAGTAAAAATTGAATAAAAACCAAAGAGGGAAGAGAAGAAAAGGATGTTGAGTGGTCTTTGGTCGTTCAGGTGATTCTAACATCGCTTGTCACAGCACTGAGAAATAGGTACGTTCACGACTTGAAAGCCCGAGTAACTGGAGCTCGTCCTCCCTTGGCATCGTAGAGAACCGAGATGTAGAAGCAAAAGTGGAAGTAGAGAAGAAAAATAGATCTATATAGCAGATGCTGTGGGTGAGTGCGGTGTGAGGGTATTATTCTGAAGCGAGATGGAAAAAGAAGGAGTCGAGCGAGGAAGGACGTCAGGCGAAAAGAGAAAAGGCGAGAAACCGAGAGGTGGAGGCAACAGCCCGACTTTCTACGGAGGTACTCCGTTGCGGATCGTTAATTTTTCAGTAAGACCCGGAAAACAGAATCGATAATGCGCCGGAGGTACGACCAAGGTGCCGGAGGTTTCGCGTCGTACGTGGCTGCAATTTCAAGCACATTGAACGCTGAGGTGCTAGATATCATTTATGCTATTTGTGCTGAAAGTAATCATTTAATAATGCGGGATAATTTAAAGCGAAATATTATGGGGTTTTAAAATTTATTCATTTTCAGGAAAATGATGGGATTTCAAAGGACTATGAGTCCGCTCTTATTTCATTATTGATATTTTAAGATGGTCATGGTTGGCTGTAAATATAAGAAGCAATTTTATCTGAAAATCCCGGGATTCCCAGATTCTAGTTGTAAGTTATGTTCCAGACGACTGTAGTACTTATTTGTTTTTTCCTCTCGTTCAACCCACTTCGCGCCAAGTTTCCGTTATACTCGTGTTCCGCAATGATACAGGAATCTTTGAGAAATAGACCACTTTCGACTTTAGTCCCACCGGAGCAATTGCGAATGGGACGATCCGGTAGATCCTGTTTCCTCAGTCCCCGCGCTTCATTACTCTCGCCCATCTAGCACTTTGCACGCATTAATCAACCCGCTTCATCAAGGTAAGTGGATTCGGTGATTTTAGGTGAATGACGCAGGAAAATAGGCGCATATCTCTTATCCTCGTCGCCAGGAGGGATTAAAGATTAGTCACTTTTCAAGAGACACTGTGGTACAACGCAACGGGATATACAGCACGCGTCACTAGGAGGTGTATGCAAGACGTTGAAACTCTCTCGAGAACCTTAGAAACCAACACTTGATGGACCAATATAAATTCATGCAAACATTGACGACAGCTAAGCATCGGGAGCGACGTTGTCGTTGAGGACGACGACGAAGTTACCGAGCCCGTCTCCTATCTCGCTCCACTCTGACCTCGTTTCGCACGCAGGCACTTCTGCCTTCCTCATCTATTTCGAGTTTTAATGAAGTACTCGGTGGTGCGCCATTAATATACGACGGTGGGATGAACCAGGGTGATAAAATAAAGAAAAAAAAACTACGATAACGAACTAATAACAATACCCAGTAAAAAGTGTTGAAGACATTTCCCGTGAGAGCTTCGCCTTCATCTCCGATTAAACGGCCAATTTTGTGATAACGCGTTTCGGATTTTCAGACACCACTCGGGGTTCCTCTCGCAAATTTGCCCAGTTATTGAACTACCAGGGTGGGACGTCCCATGCCTCGTCATTCACGTCTTAGTGTCGTCCTATACTTGCGCCACACAGACGCGAGTAAAGCCACTGTAAATTTTCGGGCGAATTTAATTTCGTACGGTCTCTCGTTCTCTCACTCTCTCAAGACGCTAGTTTACCACCGGTCCCTTCTCTCCCTTCCGTATCAAGAACTTCATTAAGTGCTTGACTGTGAGGGTCCTTTAGTATATCCGAGTTCACGGAGCAGCTACTGGCGATGCTGCGTCTTCTCTTGCTCCTGTTGCTTCGAGGAGAAAAGCTCGTAGACCGGGTGTACGTCGATTGCCCACAGAAGGGGCAGACGACTCGAGAAAGACGCCAAGCTCTTTCTTACTTTTTGACTCCGGCTTTTCTTCTCGCTCACTCGCTCCGTTCTTATCCTATTCTCTTCTCTTTAATGCGTGTCGAATGGAACAAATTGCGAAGCGCTTCATTAAGTCCTTTCCTCGTGTGCATTCATCGTTTCGAGTTGGAAAGGATGCGGGAAAGCAGGTTGGGTGTGGCAGCTACGTTTACGTGGCGACTCTGGCGCTTGAACACAGAGAACCGGTAAAGTGCAGAATGAAAGAGCTCTCATAGCCGCGTCAGATCATCGCGAAGTGACGTACACAGTGAACTGGACACACTCTCTTGTGAGACTATGGTCTCACTCGCCCTTTTTCTGTTCATTGTTCACAAGAGTTTTTACAGAGTGGTGAAAACAACCAAGGCCACAGAGTTTTCGCTGCAGTGAGACGATGTATATAGTAAACTACAGTTGTACCGTTGATTGTAGCCGCACCACGAATAAAAGGATAAAACTAGGACATCCACGATGGACCTTTTACAGTTTTTATTCTTCTGTCTTTGACAATTGCCGGCGAGGTTTTATTTTACTTGTGCAGTCCATCCGACTCTTCTGAAGTTTCATCAAGATATCGTTCTACCGTTCTGTTTAACATAAAATACCAGCCTAAAATATGATGAACATGATAATTAAAAACAGTAGCGAATTGCGCAATTGCAATTTCTGACTTTCTCATTACGATTGTTACTTGCGTCAAACTACTGTTGTTCTTCATGGTGTCAAGAACTGAGGGATGCAGAACTGAAAAAAAAAAAACAATTTTGACTCGGAGCTTAGTATATAAAGCCACACAGTGATTTCAATACATGCGAGAGAGGCGAAAATGTCAACTCGTCATCTAGTAAAGTAGTAGAATAGCGAGAGCCATGCGTCAATGTCACTATGATCCATCTCGTGGACTGGATACGTACTAATGCGAACTCGCGTCATCGAGACCCATCCAGCAGAGTAGAAAAGTACTGAATCAGTCTAGAAAAGCCCGGGTATGGTGCGTATGACACTTGGTGTGTGTTCATTATTTCGCAAGTACATTTCTTCGATATTCACGTGCAGTGCGATGTGCATTAAAGTTATATGTAAAGTTCATTAGTGTCTATATAAAATAATAAAGTGTAATAATAAATAATACTTTACATTTTCGTGTGTGTTTACTGGCAAGATTTGTTCTATGTTAATTTTTTAAACCGTCTGCGGGCTAAACATGAATTTTAATTCTATTTTCCAATTTCAAGTAAGGCACCAAAAGGAGTTAGTGTTTTCCTTTGCATTTCAAGATCATAATTACATGTTATACCTAGAAGAAATACCTTTTGGGAAATTTCTTGTGTTTAAGGACAGCACATCCAGACAAACGGACTGACAAACAGACAAACGTTATTTACACCATAAACTGGTAGTCAAAGTTCTTTTGGATTGCAATACTTTCTTTCTTTGAAATACTTTGTACATGATGAGAGATTTGTGTATTTTAAGTCGTACTCTGAGAATTTTAACTTAAAATACAAGATGATACCATAATTCTGGCGTTTCTGTGTCTCATTGTCGTTAGGCAACGAGTAACAGCCAGCGGATCTCGCTTACAGTAGAAACTAACGCGTCTTTTGCCGCATAACTAATTGGAGCGATAAATAACTCGCGCAGGAGTGCGCCGAGTAAATCTGTGCAAAAACGTGGATCTCGGTGGTTTACGCTCTCGCTTTCTCTGCGAACGAGGGTCAAAGGGTGTTTCGATGGGATGTTGGTGTGCGAGGATGGTGCATTGGTGCATTTAAGGCTGTACAATGCTCGGCAATGGTGTGTAAGTCAGTACCAGCGAGTGAGAGAGCGAGTAACCCCGGCACAAGCACCAGCAGCATTCAGGTGTACGCTTGCCGAGAGAACGACGGCCCAAGGCTATCACCTCGATAATACCACGGGCTTTACACACGAGGAATAATCGATTCGTCGCGGGTGTGTAGAAGTAACGCTGCTGGCTAGTTGCAGTGTCAAGCGCGAGCTTGAATTGGGATAAAGCTAAGGGCCTTGGCGAATAACGGTCATAAAACTACCGTTATCACACCTAACTACCCTAAAGGATTAGGACGTTTTATACATTTTTGAAAAACAAATGAAAAGCTTGCTTTGCATAAAAAAAATTATTACGTCTCCCTCTCACTGGCATAATTGAAAAGAGTTTATCCTTCCATTATTTATATAGATAGAGGGATTTGGCAATCAAGTTTATGGGGGTACCTCAATTAAATACGCCCTGAATGGTGTTTCTTCTATTGAAGAACCCGTTAAAAATTCTTGCCAAAGCCTTCCCTTTTGTGAATAGCTACGGTAAATTTATTTCAATTTTACCATAGGGTGGAAATCGGAATACATTTTTTATTTGTCAAGCAATTGTTCATTAGTTTTTCAAAAATTTGTCGCAAATCCACGCAGTCCTTCTTAATATTTATTATAAATGTTTCGAAACTCTGATTACAAATGTCAATCTTATAAAGGACAAAATATTTTGTTTCAAATGTACGTCTTTTTAAAATAAATCACTTTTCAGTTAGGAATTTTGGAAGTTTTAATTACATTATTAATCAATTGAGATCACAAGGTAGTCGTTGTGGTCCTTTTTTTGTGCCAACACTTTTTTTATTGCTACGCATTACTCTAGAAAAACTGTATCTATCATATCCCCCATGTGAGACGATATTCGACACATCGAGTGCAGGCTTTTTCCCAGATGACCACCCGGTGTGTTCCACCCTAGCACGCATGGAAAATGAGTGGGGACCGCAAAGGGGAGTTCCGTCACCATAACTCAGTTCAGTATAGTATACAGTATGCCACAATATTTATCGTATGTTGTATTTCAAGGGCTGCTTCAAAGAGGATAAAAATCCATCGACATTATATATAAATCATATTGGATATGAAACTTGGTATTAGGAGTTTATGACGATGGATGATGAGACCAGAGCATGCACGTTTTAGTAAATTCCTCCTAATGTCAGAGTCGATTATCATATAATCTCTAATTTACCTCTACAATAGACTTTAAATACCAAAAACATTAATTCATATATTTAGTTTCATAAAGAAAAAATTATGTTCGTAAGACCGAATCTGATTAATATCATTGATTCTCAGATAAATGACAACTTTATCTAACTTTCAAAGATTAACAACATTTCAATAAGCCTGTCGGAACAATTTTATAGAATTTTAATAAAAGAGTTTGAAAAATTATTTTGAAGTAGTCATTTACCGTTTTAAAGGGGGTTTGGAGTGTGAGGGGGAGGGTCAGTAATCAAAATGTGTTTTTTATTTGTAAAAAATCGTATCTATAATCTCCCTTCAATTGATATTTCGTAACGGTATTCTTATCATGTGAAAAGTCCACAATTTTAAATTGATCAATTTAAAAAGGTCTCCCTCCTTCGTGCAATTGTTAACTCATTAGTGGATCAGGCAATTGTACAGAGCAGGAGCGATAAGAAGACGTACAGATTACTTCTAGATCGTAATGTTCTGCAAGTCGAAAACGGATAGAAAGAAAGGATGAGAGCCAAAGAGATTTTAATCAGTTGATACGTGAGCAACGTGGAAGAGGTAGAAAGAAAAGGATCGTAAAAGTGGCCGAGGCGTTTACAGTGATGGTGGTAAGAATTTAGCGGATTTGACGCGCGCGTTGGAGTTAATATTGGGCGGACAGCACTGGGTGGAGTCCACTACTACTAAATATACACTTCTTGAACAACGCGCTCGTACTTGCTCTCGCCTCTAGCCTCTCTTTAGGATCGCAATTACTCTCGACCTCGCAGCCTCCTGAACTTGAAAATGTTTAAACGCGTCGGTGAGCTGTCTTTTTCTCCTCAAGCCGCATTTAGCACAGCGAACTTTTATATCCTACAAACGTGTGTTCTCTTCACGTGACGTGGCACACCTTCGGAAACTGTAATCTGTAAGGGAAACTATAATCCAATCTACTCAGAGTCGTTTGATGCCATGAGAAAGAATCCAACTCGGCTCCACTGCAGAATAGATAGACGGAGTAAAACCGAGTTTGCTTTTGTCTAAATTATTAACTGGCTCTGAGTAAATTGGAATAGAATTTCTGTTATCAATTACAGTTTATGAAGATTTGTCACGTCATGCGAAAGTCGAAAAGGCAGATTCGTATAATATTCGCTCTCATGAAAATTATTTTTTATTCGGATCTCGGAAACGAAAGCATTGCTGAGGTAATGGTAGCCCATAGGAAACTCACATCACATTACGAATAGAAAATGGGCAAACATGTTAATATCATGAGTAAAGTTAATACAACTCTGGACATTTTTTTCCCCTATTTTTTTATCGTAAAATTACGGTTTTGCCCGTTCGGCACGTGATGTAAATATGTAGCGTCCCAATAAAAATATATGACAGTTCAGAAATACGGAAACCTTTGCATATATAGATAGATTTATGTAGACTATCTATACCACATACGCACCCTAGTTCTTGAATTATCCGCAGATACAACCTATATATAGGCGATTGCGCGTATAAGGTATATGTATATATTTGTGGGAAGCCTAAATCCGGTAGGAGCGCATCTCACCCCCGTGGTCCGAGATTGGGTGACTTAATCGACTTCGGACCACGGCGTTGCTTCCCGCCACGCCGAGGATGACAACGATGGGTATATAGCGACGGTCGAGGAACTTCGAGAGCAGCTGGCACGTGCTTGCCATACCAAATCGATTTTAACCAGAAGCCGAGGCAACGAACCACCCAACTACAGCGTGTGACTGTTTAGCCACGCTCACTTTACCTACCACGAAAAAAAGTGAAGTTGAACCGTTCGACGAGCACCCTCAAAGCCATATTTTCCAGGATTTGGTTTTATGAATATGTGTCGAAGGGGGTAGAGGTTGAATCTACTTATAGCTAGCACCTGTGTGAAAATTGTCGTTCTCAGTCAATCGACCTTTTCGTAACGACCCTTTCTCGACATGGCTCTCTCTCTCTCCCTCTCTCACCCTCTGTGTACTTGACTTTAAGAATGCAGGCTTCATTCTCGTAGGATTCTGATCGCTTGAGAACTGTACGTCCAGCAACCAGGAAAATAGCAAAGACGATTGGAGTAGGTTAATTGACTTTTTCCAATTTCTCTTTTTTTTCAAGGCACTCCCTTCGTGTACGGATGAATTTTTGTTATGGTCAATTTGTGTACAAAACAATCTTTTCATCACTCAATCGATACAAAATTAACCTAAATATACAATAAAGCACCGTATTTCAGAGATATCAGTATTTTTTTTTTTCATTCTTCTCGTGTTTTTGCCAAGTGGACTCGTGTCTCACCTGGTCCCGGCCTCCTTCATGTACGTAATACAGCGGTTTATTAATAACTAGACAAGTGGACATTTTGGCTGCCAAATAGTCGTTCTCCTCCACCAAACTTCTCCCCTAGAGCAAATATCTTACGGTTGTTTCAAAGTTTTCGTGAGATTCAAGGCGGTCTGCCATAATGTTCCATAAACATAGCTTTCCATTCTTTCTCTCGATTTTGCTACTATTCGCTAGTATCAAGCTTTCTTCGAACGCAAAATGTAGAGAAGTTTTCGCACTAGTTGTAAAACTTGTTTTTTATTATCTGATTCTATTAGACAGCAAGAAAATTCGAAATGATGAGCTGCTCTTCGACGTTTCAAGATGTCTAGTAACTTAATGATTTTGACTACGCCGAAACTACTGACGTTAACTCAACATCCGTCGATTGATTTTGTATTTTTCTATCGTTGTTTATTTGAAAATTTTTATTTTGTAGATTTTTATTTTCCATACAAAAATAATCGGATTCGATTCATGAGTGTAATATATCTTTGCGAGATCTGCTGTTGGTTCTTATCTCCTTCGTATTATCTCGAGATGTGGAGTAAGAGTCGAGGATAATCCCCAAACTGTTGTACACTCGTCGAAAACCACAGAAACGTGCGCCACGTCGAAAAGCCGAGGATGCCGTGAAGTACGGGGTTAGACTATTATAGTACGAGCGGTAAAGTTTCCAATGCGGATTTACTGCCCGGTGTTCCAACGTTCTTTCATTTGGTCACCGCGGCACGCTCTCGATTCGGTTTAACCGAGTTTTATTCGGTTGCACACTCGCGATCAACCCAGCACCCAATCGATTATGCCACTTTAGCGGTTTTCCAGGGTAGAGGGAGGAGGATCGGGGTATTCTCGCTTTCCATACTTTTGACCACCGTTCGGAATGTACCAAGCGGAGAGTTTCATCGGATTAAATCGTGCCGATTAGATTGTTTGAATTTCAACGTTGAATGCATAATTTTTTGACGATTTTACACGCTTCGTGGATCGTTAATTAATTTCGATTGCATACCCCTCGCAGTTTTCACCTCTCATAACTTCCAGTTTTAATATCTCACATAAGAGGAGATATATGCAATAGCGGATCATACGAAGTAAAGTTTTTTCCATAGTTTGCAGATATTTCTAAGTTTAGATTTTTCTTATTTAGGATGTAATAATGATTTACAATCACAGATGATTTTTATTCGGAAAGTAGACAAAATATTAAATTTCCTTCGTCAAAAACATTAAATAGATGTCTTCCGGTGTCATCACTATTCCGTTTTTATGTAATTACGATAATACGACACGTGTAAAGACTTTTATTTTAATGCTACTCAAAGTTCTTTAGAATTAAAAACTTGAAACTTACCTTTCTTACGCGTTTTGTCAGGAGACATCCGTAGACCACGAAGAGCTTACGAGAGAGAAAGACAGGGACTTTTACTTTCATAGCGCATACCAAAAAGTGCTACGCGTAAATACCACGGGTAGGCGCGTAAACAAGGTAAATGTTTATTCCTGAAGCTTGCGAAGAAAGCTTCACCAGCAATTTCACAAACTGTTAAGTTCTGACGATCGACTCTTTTTGTTCGGTGATCAGGTAACACAGTCGAGGAATTCTCAATCTCTCGGTATATAAAGAGCAGCGCGTATTGAACCATTGAAACTCTACTCTCTCGTAGTATCGTTCTTTTTTTTTGTACTATTCTATCTCTGGCACGTTTTTTTTTTTTTCGTCGAATAGTAACATACTCAACCGAAAATGGTCGAGTACCACTTGGTGAAATTGAAATTGGATCGAGCGACTGCCTGTTGCCGCGCCCACTCTTCTGCCCGCTTTGTCGCTGGGAAGTATTCAACTCAACGATGTTACACGTGATTTCATCGAAATGATTTTCACCCTGAAATAAGTTTCACTGACCAGAGCTCTTAACAATTTTTTTTTGTTCTCAAATTCAAAACTTCAAACGACTCAAGCTCTGGATTCTATTTTAAAGAGTACATTAACGTCTATACACTACGTGTAAAGGCACGTGTATATATTTTTATTTTATTACCACTTTCTCAGGTGCATTGCGTATTTTTCGATCTAGCGAATCGTGACGTCGAAACGTTTCCAAGCTTGAAGCGCGGGACTGGAAAGCAGAGAGCTGAAAGTTTATACAATCGAGGGTGACGTTCATGGAAACGAGTTTTAGTTCTTTCTATCTGGTCGTTATAGTGTCCTAGTGCTCGTAGCAATCGTAGTCTCCGTAATAGCCGAGACTCTACCGAACTGCGCGCATCGTTCTCGTCTCCGTCGATGTCGTCGTCGACATCGTCTCGCGGAAATCGAGCAGAGTTCATTTCTTTTAACGGATATCGGTGAAACGATAGTTCGTTTAGTAATTCAGGGATTATTCTTCCGAGAAGATAGCGTATTAATCGAATATTACAAAACTCTTCCCTCCCCTCCCCCCTCCTATTTCAATTCTCAGCATTAACCTTGCTAAGTCAAGATGACGAATCGAAGAAACTCAGGCAAGCGGAGGTGTGGCACTCGCGTTATTGCTAGATCCTTTCATTTATGAATCCACTTAATCATTTACCCCCTTTCCTCCAAGCGAAGTCTGTTTGTTCGAGATTTCTAAAAATATTTATTTACGGGCTTTAGTGAAAATATGGGCACCGTTAAGCTTCTTCGCAGTTCCGTATACCAGAGATCATTAATATTAGTACTTTTCATGTTATAAATGATTTAAAGTCTCCGTGCTTGCACGTTATAAACAATGCCGGCTTTTATTTATATTCACTGATATTTTATTCCTTAATCATTTTTCTCTCAATGTATTATTTACTAGAATAATATATCGAATAACGCGTTTAAGGATGGGTCAGGACACTACTCGTATTTTCATTTTCTCTCGTTGAAACTCATAGCGGTTCTTGCCAGCACGTGCGCGCAGACGGTCTTTATTGTACAATAAATGCATTGCGTTAAGAAGCCATCGTAAAAAAGTTTGCCCCAGTTACCGGTGTGAGTGTGCACAAGAGCGACGACGAAGAGGACGACGGTTTACCGGAGGTGGGTTTCTTCCAACTCAGAATGTTCCAACCATCGTGCATCGCCGGTTGAACAATCTGGGGTGCGGACGGGTTTCGGTGTATCTGGTAGGTTCAACTATACCCTCTCCCTCTTCAGTGCCCCGTTGTGCCAAGAGGGAAAAATAAGATTTACGAGTTACTTTAAGGCCGTAAACGGCCAGAAGTTTCTTCCAAGACGACTGTTAGCCCCGCGTACTACCTAGCGGCACGGTCGCGAACACCGCACATTACCTCGACGGAAGTAAAAGTAGAAGGAGAAGGAGAGAAGAAGCAGCAACTGGCGCGTGCTTCCCTTGCTCATCGTCGTTGGGACAACCACGCGCGAGTGCCAACGCAGACACCTTCCTTCATTTTTTTTTTCTTTCTTTCTTTCGAAGGGTAAGCCATCACGACGCTCGAGACTTTACTACGAATACACGGCGCGTTGCATAACGAAAGACAGAGGCACCGTGAACACCCCTGAAAAGACACTGGAGCAGCATCGAAACGACTCTCCGTGATCAGACTCGCCAAGAGTTGGAGAGTAGAGTGTAAGAATATAAAAAATGAGGATGAAGACAAGATTGGAGGGGTTACGAGGTAGTTGTACAGGGCCAAAGGTAAACCTTTGTCTTACCTCAGAGACAGATAACTGACATTACAGTTTCTCCATTGGACGCTGATTTTATTTTGTGATTGATAGCGTCAACTTAGAACTGAAATAGAGAGACGTAGACACGTTGCACTAAACCTAATACGAAACCATGGCCCCTCAACTCATCAGATACCGTTTGACAAGCAAGAAGGAAGAGCCTGCGTTAGGATTGCAATACGTACGGGATCTTATTTCGTATGCATCTATTTGCTATGCTGATACGAGCTGCATATAGCTATATATCAGTGGTATACCTTTAGTCAGCCCTTGCACGTTTCTACGTGTAATGACGTGCTAGACGAAACACTGCGAACTTACCCACGTACTAAGGAATAATAGATGACTATGGGAGAGAAAGTGAGATGGCAGAATGGAACATGCGGGGTGCGATAACTATCCTATGCACCACGAATAGAATACCACGTCATATACCCCTTTCTCTAATTCTACCTCTCCGCTACGGAGCCCTAGTGGATGTGGTATATATCCAGCTGAGGTGGCTAATGGTAGATAAGTTTTGTACTGTGACGAGGTGAGAAGATAATAGGCAGGTAAACTGCTACCAGACAGAAGCTACTATAATTTTATCACTAATCGCTCTAACCATTTCACTCTTGGTTACTTCTCTACAGTGTAGAGTAGTTTTGAGGGTCTAAAGACAACTTCTGACACATCATGAGGTGAAGTCAATTTATTGTAGTTGCGTTATAATTTTATATTAACCATTCACTATTCGGTTTACTGTTATAGGCTGATTCACTCTTGTTTATTGGTCAATTCAATTGTTCGAAAGGAGAATAATATAAGCAACTTCATCGTTTTTGTGAAATAATTTTGAAGAACTGGATATTTGTTTTGATCGATCGACTGAAAAGTTCAACGGAATAAAGTTAATTATTCCCATCATTTTTGAGTAACCCGCGATAAAAAAAAACCTGAAGGGTATCAGATCTTCGTAGTGGAAATCCCCTTGGTAAAAGGTCGTGTTCCTGACCCTTCGTTCGTCCAATATTTCCCGCCTCGTAATTACGAGCTGTGGGTATACACGACTTTTAACTCCCCCACTGTGTTACGCTACAGTATCTATATCAGTGACACCAGACCCGCTCGCAAGCTCTCGCGTAGCGATTGTGCTACAATGACAAATTACGCTCGGTGCAAGAAAGAAAATAAGACCAAAAAAAAGTAGCCAGTAGCATAGATGAGGAGAGGAAGAAAGAATATACGCCCGTAGAGAATCCGACACCGCGTCCGACCCATAAACGAAGCTATGCCATCAACGCGTGGCTGGTATGGTCGCAGCGATACGGTAACAGAAAATTCTATAGCGCAGTATGCGTTGGTCACAGAACAGAACTGATGCAACGTTCTGGTTGGGAGCGGGCCAGTGAGTGCACCGAGCACCGATCAATCATCGGACAATATTTATTTATATGAAACGGGACGAGTGAAAGATACAGAGGGTGAGAAGAGGAAGAGGCGGGGACAAACATGGACGAGGGTAGGTGAGGTCGAGCATGACTAGTATGGGGTGGTCCTTCAGTGGGGTGACCCGATTCCCTGTTACACCGCTCCCTCGGCTACAGAATAACAGTAGATTCTCTCAGAATTTTACAGCCAGCAACTAATACTCTTCTCACAAAGTTGTTTTTTTTTCCTACATGATCACCGAGTACAACAGTTCATTATAAAATAGAATATCTGTTGACATTATATCGTTTTAAATATTTATTTGTCTTAAGGTCAGCTTGAATATTTTATTTCCTGTTGTATCGATACTCATTGATTAAAAATACTTTGTATAGAGAATAATTTATGTTTGACTCGTAACATAAGAATGATTTTAGAATTCGTGGATACGAGGAGATAAAAATATGAGCGCCGCTACTGTAACCGCAAGCATCAAGCAACGAATAGAGGGGACGACAGGAAGGAAGGAAGGATGCCAGAGGGGTCGGCGATTCATATTGTCCACCACCGCATGAGTGCTATTCGATTGAGAAGTAGTAGCAGTAGTACGAGAGGGAAAGATTGTTCGACCGGAGATAGTGACCGAGATAGAAAAGCTGATGGAAATTCGTGCAAAAATCGAGAGAGCCAAGGAAAAGTTCTGGAGGGCCAGTAGAGTCGGTTCTCTTCGCTTGCTTCCTTTCGCTATGGCTTTCGGCCCCTCGCGGACGTCAGCATCCCCGAATTATCTACGAAGAGCAAAGAACGGTCAAGCGCGTTTGTTTTTCTGGCTCAGCCAGTTCGACGATGCTCTCAGGAGCTTTTCTGCAAGTGCCCAGTCGAGGAGCGAATGCGCACTCCCTTTCTCGACTCTCGAAAACTTTTACGAAGCGTCGAACGCATTTTGTGCTCTTCTCTACTTTGCCCGGTCTTCTTCTCACGTTTCTCGCAACAATGGGATGAGTGGGAACCCTGGAGGAGAGGAAGCTCCCGGAAGGATCTCGGGAGCTCTTGGGCTCGCGGCTTCCGGGTGTCGACTTTGTCGCTTGAATGAAAAGAAACTCGCAACGGATTATTTCTTTGCTTTCGCGGGGTTCGACGGAGAAAAAGGTGAGAGTCCAACCCTCTTTATGGGGAAGTTCTCGTGAAAGAGAGGCTTCTCTATGTCTGACACATACGGCTTGCGAGCGAGGAACGGCGGAACGCTACGTGCTCGCTGCTGCTATTGCAGCTGAACGAGCGAACGTGCTTCTGGAGTGCAGTCTTGCGTGAGCCCACAGATGACTTCATTTTCCTCGGAGAGGTGCTTTGAGGAAAGTGCTCGATGGGTTTCTTCAGCATACCTCCCGGTCTTTTTAGAGCCTCCTCGTATACACGAAGTAAATTACAAATAAGCACGTATTTTGGTGGAAATACGACTTTTTAATGTATCTTAGTTACGAATCACGGGTCAAACGATCCAATCAATATCCAGAATTGGATAGTACATGGCGTCCAATATGATTACGAGAGTTGATGTTTGATTATCAAGACAGAGTTTAAATTAAGGCGAGGTCAAATATGCATGGATGCTAACTAAACTAACTCATGGCATAACTAATTGACATTTATAGAGGAGTGAGAGAGAAAGACTGGGAAATATATTTCATGTCCCCTTAGAATGACGTTCCGTACGTGGTCTGTGTGAACTTTTCGATCCCTGATTTCTTCTCTACGATTCATATTTCGAATAATATAAAAGATTGGTCAACTGTAGAGTTGACAAACGCAATTCACGTCTCTCCTCTTTTATTCGGATGATCGATCATGGAGTAGAAATTTTCGTTACAGTCTTTGCTACCGACCGAGGGGTAATTCATTATCTTTAGACTAGGTGAAATCTACTCAGTCGGTAGAAAACCTTTGCCTGCACATTTTTTTAAAGACACATTGACCATTCAGTAAAAAATATTTTTACTTTTCTATAAAGTCCCGACATTCTAAAATATATTTGTACTTAAAGATGATTATCGACCGATTCAGTACTTACGGAATCGCAAAGGTATGAACGAAACAGAGACAGAGGGAAAGAGAGAAACAGAGATTTCACGTCGTTTTAAAGATAAATCAACGTACAGTTTCTCACAAATCTGAGCCCATCCGAGTGGACGCTGAAGTAAGTTGTTTTCACCGCTACCTATAAATACGATATTTGATGTCGTTTACGACACTTAGGGAATATTCTGCTCTGATTTAACGATTAAATAACTTTTTTTATTCGTTTTTTAAAGCTGAACTGTATAGAATTGGTCGTAAAGTGAATCGATCCCAAGTTATTACTATGGTAGATCATACCGAAATAGTATTATATAGTTATAATGCATGGAGAACAATTGCTGTAGACTGCCCTGTCCAGCCCAGTTACGTGAAAACCGTGAAAAACCGTGTACACAAATATCCGGGGAATCCTCTAACCTGAAACGATTCCCCCGCGAGCTATTAGTCATCTGCGACAGTGGCGACCACGTCGAGGTAGTCTAGGACAAAAACTGGCTTACGTGCGAATGAATATGCAGGCACCAGGGTCTGGATCCCTGTGTGCTCAACAGAGCTCTTATGCCTGAGCATTCTCCATTCCACTCGGTTCTGTTCCCCAGTGTTCAAATGCAGAAAATAGAAATAATAACGAAAAACAAATGCAAAAAAAAAAAGATACGAGCAAAGAGAAGGTGGAACATCAGCAGGAATGGAGTATTTCCAGTGGTCACAGAGGAATTCAATCGGATTTCGTGGTTATATTATCTCTTTTACCGTATCACTTGCTTTTGTATCACTATTTATGACTGCGCGAATTGACCAAATTGCCGAGTAAAATCGGATAACCATATACATATTTAGCCACGTTAAAGTAGAGTGACTTGTACGATAATTTTGTTCGGAAGCTTTCCGGCATATGCGCTATAGTCCCGAAACGCCATTTACGTGCTCAAAGCCAAGCTGAGATCATGCCGGCTTAATACACGGCAGAAAGTGGAAGAGAGCATGGGGTGCACGGGGTAGGGGGACAGGAGAACGTATCAATTTCATGCGAATAGGCTGACTCTCGAAACCCCGTTGTGGGAGGTTGGTCTCACCCCTTGCCAAGCATAGCAAGCGGCAATGGCGGTGGGCACAAGCGAGAGACGGGGTGTACAAGGATCACGGAAGCCCGGGAAACTGCTGGTGCTCTACGGGCTGCGTGCAGAACTCTGCTGTTGGTGCTGCTGCTACGGCACACGCTAGAAAATGGCCGGGATAATTAATGCCGGGCAACGATGCCTCGGATGATTAATGGCGGAGTGCTGGCCGTAATAACGTTTGTGCGCCGCGGCGAATTAAAGTGTTTACGCGTTGACCCTCTCTCCATCCCCAACTCGGTAGCGAGCAACAGTGGTGCCTCATCGTTGTTCCATTGTCGTCGTTTTTTTTTCTTGTCTCTTTTTAAGAGACTCCGGGATGATGTCCTGCTTGGTCGTCGGCGTGATAGTTACGGTAAATTAGGTTCGCGTCGACAACACGGAAAGTGTATCAGAGCGAAGAGACCCGTCAGTGCTGACGCGACTCTATACGCCGAAGACGGAGGAGAATATGCTGTCACGGTTCACCGAATTCGGTAAGCAATCCCATTTGTATCATACCCAGCGAAGACATGTTCATCTTTCTTGTTGGCCCATTCAATACGATAAGAAAAAGATGCTACATTAAAGCGTATTCCATTATTCAATAATCACCGCAGAGCCACGCACCGGCCTGTCAACACAGCCCGGTATACATATTGTGTATGCTTCTTTGGTTGAACGCGAGGAAGGGCTCTGAAAGCTTTTTTCTCCGGCATATTCGCTCGAGCACAGAACCCCATCGGCGATGTGTGCTCGGGCATCGTTTTTTTTTGTTCTACATTCAGTTTCATTCATCTCCGTCTCTCTTTCAGGCACGTGCTCTCGATTCTTGACCATCAAGGGAACACTCAAAATCCAGGACTCTCAATCATAATCCATCATTCAATCGACTACTCTCTCTTACATCTTTATATATCTTCTTTACCTTATATTTATCATTTTATTTTTTGCATTCTCGGACAATTTGTCGTTGGAGAGAGTTTGATCGTCGATGCTACTTCCCCTTGCCTGACCGTTTGTGCATGTAGTTCCATCTTTTCGTGCGGTCTTGCGAAGAGTTTACGCTGGGCCCATCGTGGTTGTTCAATCTTCACTTTGTAGGTTCTACTGAACGAGCTTTGCACGAGAAAACCCTCAGCCTTCTGACGCTGCTGAAGAAACTTTTGTTGCCAATGTGCAACTACGACATGTACAGGACCGTAAGTTTGGCACGGGTACTTGTGAAGAAGAACGGAGATACGTTCTCTACTCTTCCTTTCGATACAACTTGGCGAGAAAGAAGAAGAAGAAGTCGAAGACCGAAAGAGACTCGCAGACTGACCAGCAGTAGCAAATGCCAGCAGGTTCTCACGCGAGGATCAGCAGGTAGTCGACCGCCAGTTCCCTGCTGCCGAGTAATTGTTGGACCAATTACTCGAACGAAGAAATATACGACGACACGGCACGACCCTCCGCGGGCTAAAACTCAATGCTTCTCTGCAGTTCTGCTTCTGCCAACCACTACAACCTACCATCGCTTGCTCTCGTATAATAACTTAAAATCCCTCTTAATTTTCGCGCGGGCGTTCCCTTCACCGTCGTAAACTCACTTTTTGGGTCGCTTGCACTGAAACGTAGATACCTTCTCCGTTCTGTTCATTCTCTTCGACTCGCATTCCTTTTTAGTCTCTCATTACATACGGAGGATAGAAAAAAATATAACTGAAACAACAAATAATGGTGAGAAATTTATTATACGGAACATCGCCGGGACGTCGATCAGTCAAGATTGCGTACGCTCTAGCGAAAATATGAGCCAGGTTTTTTTTTCGTTCGCCAATGAGAAATCCATAGTTTGAAAGATAACGGTAAAGCAACTCTTCCTTTTAAACTATCTCTCAGTGTTGGATTAATCTGCCAAGTTCGAATATCTATCATCCTGTGGAAAGAAGATGTAGCGCAGTGTATCTGACCGAATCCATTCGCCCGTCCAATCATTCGCTTTTGGTTCCGACAAGAGATCCATCTGGGCATCCTTTACTCTTCGAGCTAAGCTGCTCTTCCAACCGAATGATATTTAATAATGCCAAGAATTTCATTACGTGAGTTACGAGCCAAGTGAGAGACATACTCGAAGTGTACGCGCATTTCCAGCGGACGTTCTTCTACCCGACGGTGATGCGGCTGTACTTGGAATGTTTCGGTAATCTAGGGAGACAGTTAGATAAGCGAATGCATGCTACATTCGACTAGGCTGTCGTGTTTTCAGTCTCGAGTATCACTAGCCCTAGGTATCAAATCGTCTTGGTGTATACGTATTTAGCTCAAAAGCAATTAAGGATCGGGTTTCCACTGATCCAATACGACGGAGGCAATTTATACGGATGATTAATATAGAGCTTACAGTGCCTGGTTCTAATATTATTTTAATTACCCAAGTATTCGTGGATTGCATCTAATAATGAATTATTTTACGCGGAGAGAGGTTACGACTCATACGCTCTTTTGGATTTAAATCATCATCGTGTGCCTGCTAAAAATCCGGATGAGACTTTAACATCCAATGATGGACAGTCTCAGTATGAGATGGACCTTTTCTCATGGCACACTACAGATAACTTCAGTATTTGTTCAACGGAAAGTTTTGAGAAAAAGGTGATTCTTGACATGGAGGTTTCAAAGAATCGCGTGAAGCGAAGTGATCGATGAATTCATGGCAACGAATTGATTGAAAAATATCGATAACCCCTGTGCTTGAGATGGGTGACCGAGACGTGATTGAAACGACGGGTATGACTTGCAAGGTCGGTTTTGCCTGTGTACCATAGATAAGAGCTCATTATTATCATCGTGAAACGATTATACCGGTTGGCGACGATCGATCATTTTTGTCAAACAGGGCAGGATATTTATACGACCTGAAAGAGATTCGGGACCTTTAAATTCTTTTCATCCTGAGGGGTGACTCGTTCGGAGCTATGTAATCCGAAGACATTTATATAGCGGCAAGTGCCCAATTATAGAGACCAAAATACGATCTATCTAACTTATCTGAAATTACATTGAATATTTCAAATTAATGCCGCGCCTGGTATTAATAGACTTCATCTGTGATTCGATTAAATATTTATTGTTTGTAATTTAAGCGATTAGTGACTGTACTTTGATGGATACTAATTTGCTTATATCCTTCGCCATGAATAGAAGAAAATTAGATGACAGAAAATTAGATGACAGATAATATGATGCATTAGTGCTTTATCATTCGTATAGATACCGATTCGCGTGCATAATTCTAGAGAAACAATGCGATGAAGTTTTGCAGCATATTCTGCACGTATCCAGCAAAGAAGAAGATGATGATGATTATGATCCGGTCATTGTCTTTGCCTCTCCCAATACTGACCAGTACTTCCTGGTGAAATCTCGATAAACTATATCCTACAATATGTGAATATGTGTTACCAACACCGTTGTGATATGAGTATAGTCGAGAAACGGATTCACGATTCGTATACCTATGGTAAATCGGTATGGCATAAGCCAGCCCAGTGGAAAGTGTACACAGAGAGTGAGGGAGATAAACTCGATACACGTAAATGCAGGTTATCGCTGGTATCCCCGGCTCGCACCACCGGAGCTTGCGGGAAATTGAGGCGTAAGCTGGAGAACGATTGAGGGAAGGAGTGAACATGAGGATTGCGGTAGGGCGAGAAGAAAGGGAAGGGAAAGTGCACTCGTAAGCGAGAGCCGAGCGTTTGACGTTGAAGCAAACTTCACGTTAAAGTATCTTTTCTCGTGATACTCCTAGAATACAAAGGTAATAATGTATCGTATATACACTTTTCAGTATTTTCGATATTTACATTTGGCATCACTTGGTACATCAACTATTTTTCTTTAAATCATTGATGAAACGATCATCGTTATATTAAATGTTTTCATTATTCTTTGATTCATTAATCTTTGAATTAGTTTTATAATTAGTGAAGACGGTATTAGATTAAAATGAAATATTTGTAGTATCGTCGACCATTTGATGGTTCTAACGTGATTGCGGTATTAATTAGTTTTTCTAAAAGTTGTTAAAAAGAATTCTCAAGTGTCAGTGAATTTGTAGTTTCAATTTTCTATCCCCAGACTGACTATCCTTAAACTTTTCGTAAATCTTTTGATAAATCGTGTCAGATCAATTGTACTTTTCTCAAATTTTTCACAACAACCGCATTCTCAAATGCAGTAGCGACAAGAGTTATCGCGACACATATGAATGAAGTAACTCTGCGCGACTGAGAGTTATAACTAGAAACCTCCGACGCTCATACGAAGGCATATGAATGCTAATAAAACCGCAAATTTCCATACATTTTCTCGTCGTATATAAGCGCGATGTGAACGATGGGACACGCATGAATTTCGCCATCTTTCTCTAGCTCTATTCTATCTTCCAGTATGTTCGTGTTAGTGATTCAGTAACTCAAGTAAGTGCAAGCCAGAGCGAACCGAGTGAAACTCTCAAATGATGCTGTAATCTGTTTCCGTGCAGCTCTAATCTGTGCGGCAAGATTTGAAATGCTGCGGTAGAAGTCGTATTTGATGCAGTTACGTCGTCATCAACTATAGCAGTGAAATAATAACTGGAATAATCATTAGACAGTGCGAATTGAGACTTTTGCTCGCTCCGCTCTTGCTTGCACTGGCACTTGAGTTATCGAATGAATTTTTGGAAGTTGAGATTTATAATCTGTTATTTTAATAAAAGGTTTTTATTTATTTATTCGTATATCGCACTCGTGCGAGTTTCACTCCACCAATATCTCGTTATCACCTCTGAATTTTTCCGTACGTTAGAAACGATTCGGCGTGCAATTTTTTTAATTAAGAAGAATGCAGGAAGGTTGTATTTAATAACGATCGTCCAGTTCCTTGAAGCTGGTTCAATAAACTTTCTCGTAGTAGCTCTCAGTTTGTATTTATTTTTGCAATTTGTATTTGCTCTCGTACAAGTTGATTTGTGCGGGCTCGTCAGAACGTACTGAAATCAGTAGTTTGATTAGTTTTCAACAAACGTGTTTGATGTTTGTCTGGCGCGAAACGATTATGTGTGCGCAAATAGATATAATAGAACACATCGTGAGTAACCAACTTTTAATTTGAATAAGCACTTAAGCACAATCACTAAGCACGCAGTATCTAATTCCCGAGGATTGATTGTTTTATCTTCACTCTATAAACCACAACTGACTACGAGTACAGTGGCCATCTATTATCTTGGAAACATGAATTCACCAGCAGCGTATGACAGGCAATGATGAAATAGGTTCCTCCGCATTTTCCACGTAATCCCATCACTTTGCTACTCGTCCATCTAGCTCAGATATGTACGTACATATAAATATACAGAGTGTACTACACGTTGTATTGACCCGTACAAGCAAATTATTATGTGTTCAAGTTTTCCAGGCATCGTTCCTCGTTTATATTCAAGAAGAGTTGGCTGGCACACTGTATTAGTGTTTGATATCGAGGGCACGGCTAAAGCTATCGTGCGCAGCTCACAGCTCAGAGGAGTTTGAAATTTTCATCGACGAACTTATAAAACAAGAGAGAGGGAGGGAGAGAGAGAGAGAGAGTGGTGAAATAGATAGTGAGAGAGATAGTGAGCAGAAGCAGGTTTCTGAGAACCCGAAGGGAATGTATATATGTAGTGCACCTGTATTTCTACCTTCGTACCTGAGCTGCGGAGCCCATAACGCTGGCTAGGTAAGTTGATTAGACTGTGAAGAGCAACCGCGGAGAGCAGTTGCCTTTAAGGGCTCCTTATTGCCCGGGATAGATGCAATCGGAGTTGTGGTCAGAAAAGGTGGCTGTGCACCAGACTACTTACGCGGAGAATTTAACAATACTCTATACATACTGTAACATATCGTTTATACAATACAATGTATATTAGGAACACTTTGTGAATGAGTGTCGAGAGGAGAATGCATGTGATTTGTTGAGCAAACTTATTTAAAAAATTTTTTAATCGCAGAGTCGTGTTGCACATAATTGAAAAGAAAATTTTTTAGACTCCTATTACAGATTATCAATAAAAATGAAACATTCATTTATAATATTTAAGGATATTTGTACCAAAACAGGTTTGTTTGTTCGACGAATCTTTGAGGCTAAACCAACCGTCAATAATTTTTCAATTTAAACAGAACTTGTAATAAAGTACTTCTTCCGATCCGTTACTTTTCTTTTATCCTGATCGAACAGAACATAGTAAATCGCTTTATTCTATTGTGGTAGGTTGATTTCTCTGATTTCTAACGTTGGCGACTGATTAACTTTTACCACAAGTTGCTAAAGAAAAACAAAACGATTAATAATTTCGGAAAAAATTCACCGTATTTTGTAAAAAAAATTCGCGAGTTTTTTTTTTTTATTCTACAAGATATCTAAGATTCGATGGAACAGAAATTAGGTTTGGCATAAATATCATTAATGGTACAAATAAGTGTTATTTATATAATTTATTTGAATAATTATATTGATCCCTGTCAACAAAATTATTCGAGTCGCTTTCATTTATATATAAAAATATAAATCATTAGCTATTTCCGTCTCAACAAATGAGCAATGTATGGTACTGTGATGTATTTACTTTAGAACAATCTTTGTACAAGTGTGATGAAAGATTGTAGGCTACGTAAGACCTTGTTGTTTGAAGACTATGATTTTTTTTTATGTTCGTGCTTCCTCCGACACGCGCAGGATGATGATTTAAATAATCACCGTCCATCATCTTACTTGATAGATTCACTAACAAGCGAACGTCTCGTATAATAAATTTATATTGGCAATTGCCAAGAACTTTATTGTCCTACAATATGATTTTGTAGTATGAAAAACATTGTAATATATCCGTTTTCTTCATCCGTTCGTGCCGTTGAATGAAAATACCCTTTAATACGGATACAATGTGCTAAAAACTATGCATGACGCCGGAAGTGACCTCATGTTGATAATCAGTGAGCTAATAGAAAAATAGCGTGAGAGACTTTCCGGTATGTTAAGTATATGTTCACGTGAGCCACGAACAACGCTACAACGCATATAATGATGCCATTTTCCGCAATCAACTCTTACTACGAAGATGAATCACGCATGAGATGTAGAAACGACCCCACGCAAGTTACACACTTTTTACACATTTATAAGTATATGTAAACTGCCTAAGTGTAAATTATGATATACAATATTTGTATCATATACTTGAGTCGTCTGACCCAAGTTTGTGTCACGAACATAGTTTATTCGTCGTGAAGTCTTGAGAAGTCTGAAGAGATGTAGTCTTAAAAAGACATCGTTAACAGAAAAATTGATTGAGCATCAAAGTGAAATCCTGTAAAGTCCTCGTTAGGTTAGGTTCTAAAATTATTGGGTACTCATTCATTTGATTCCAATGGAAAAGTAACCAGGAATGAGTGGAAGGATTGTGTCCTAATCTTTTAACTCACGGAATTCCCGTTCTCAAATTATGAATGGTTGAATCGAATGCGTCTTGTAAACTATTTATATGGAATAATGTCAACGAGAATCATGCTTTCAATGCAATTCATATAGAATGTTAGACTTACGAGAGATGCATGCAGTGTTGCTTCGAGTGATTGGGAGGCCGGCTGACTCCCGCTACTACTTCCCAAGTATCAACTGGCCATTGAAAACAAACGAAAAAGTTTTGAGATTATAGAGAATACGGACAATGTCGTAAACGCGGTAGAATGCGTTCAAGAAAAAGCATTTGACTCAGGGTATTCTGCGCTCTGTCGTGTTTGCTACAGACGTGGATGATACCGAAGGTGGTCGAACGGCGAACGTAAAGACATATACAGTTACAGGTAAACAATACACACACACACACACACACACACACACACACACACACACACACACACACACACACACACACACACACACACACACACACACACACACACACACACACACACACACACACACACACACACACACACACACACACACACACACACACACACACACACACCAATGAAGAGGGCGACACAAGAAGTAGAGAGCAAGCATCGGTGAAGTAAAGACGAGAATGTTGATTGGCCTCAAATTGAATCCCGTCCATTTATCACTCCGCTACTTGGGCCCGGCATTCACCCAACCCTCCTCTCCGTCTCTTATTTCGTTTCTTCTTCTTTATTTTAGCTCTGGTTTGGCTCTCGTAGTTCTCTTACACTCTTAAAGCGTCAGCAGGCTTTGAGACACGATCGTGTGTTGTGTTGTTGTGCCATGGAGGAGCAAAAATCGTCAGATTCTTGGGCCCCACCCACCTGCTTCCTTCCTTCCTTCCTTCCTTCCTTGATCGTGTCTGCTTAGTGGCACGGTGGCTGGCTTGAGCTGCTTCAAAATCGTGCCCGCAAGAATCCGATCAGTTTTCTTGTAGAGGTACACACCGTTTGTTTGTGTTCACACGGCAGTGGACCCACACTCCGGCGAAACCCTTACCCTTGAGTGGAAACGCAAGAGCACCATCAGCCCAGGACATAACTCGCGAGTAAGGTACGTCCCGCGTCCCGCGGGCGCATTATCGTCCGGACTTTTTGTCGTTAGTGGCTCTCACCGTTTTACGGGGGTATAAAATTAATTAGCGATTCGACGGGAAGGGAGACTATAGAAGACACCGGCGTCGTTATACAACCTCCGGCTCGACGATGGAGCGTGTGGCTAACTTCGTGTACTATAATACACGCTCGTGCATGTATTATATCGTATGCCTTATTCAGACTAGTATACGATCTATGTTTTTGCGAGCTTCCCCATCCCATGCACATCTTCCTCTCGTTTCCTTGGTAAAAATATCCTGCTTCTCGCCAGCTTCGTTATACGATGGCTTGTACTATATGCCTTGTTACTACAATTATTTTTTTAATTACTTCGGAAGTCACAATTTACGGTACCGAGATTGTACACTAAATTAATTGCTATTTGTTTAAAAACTAAAAAAGTTGGGACACCATTTGGATAATGATATTATAGCAATTTTTAATAAATACCACTAAAAATAGAATTGAACGACTATTTTTTATAATCGATAGTGTGACTATAGATAGTTTTGTACAAATGGTAATAATTTATTTTAATAATTGAACTTTAACCAAGTGTTTATTATTATTATTATTATATGTTATATACTACTTATATGTTTCGATACGTTTTTCTTTAAGATATGAGATTAATTATTGCGTGCTGCAACTTTTGATAATTAAAATTGAAAGGAATATACTTGCTTATTAAATTATCATCTAATTGGTAAAGAGATGCCCTCGAAAATAACACCAACAACATGAGTACATGGTAATTAACCAGTGACAGGAGTTGCTTGTTAATAACTAAGTACCTTTGTTACGCCTTTTGAGAATAGCGAAACAGCTTTTCCTTGAGAAGCAGTAGGAACTGCAGTTGTCACAAGCATCGTTAATCAATGATCGTTTAATACACACTAAGGAGTACTCGGGTTACTCAAGCCTCGTGAGTGATTAGCCATATAATCAACAACCCTACGAAAAATATTGTGTATTTAATGATAGAGTCTTATAGAGCAGCAGCAGCAGCAGCAGCAGCAGCAGCAGCAGCATCGAGTATTTCTGCTGTACCGAGCCAACTGCAGATTACGCGGAACCGGACGGTCTAATTGATCCGTGCACTGGCATGGAGACTTGCTGCACTTGCATTACATGTAATTGTAGACTATCCGCCAGCAGAGTACTCGACTCTGTGCCAAAAAATTCAGATATCATCGGATACTGTATCTTTTCTATTATTCCACTACGATTACTTCTTACAGTCAAGTTTTTAGAACGGAAACGCCTTGATTACTCTATGAAATATGATCTTCTTTCTTAAATGATCTTGTTAATCTTCGAATGCGAAAGTGGATCGAACTAATTTCTTACGATGGCCAATTATTAGTTTTCGAAGAATCCTTATCTATGTTTCATTAATTCTCTCGGCTCTCCGTCTCTTCCTCTTCTGCGTCTCCATTACACAAACATAACTTCAGATCGATCTACAGGGAAGCGATATTGATTGCCATAACCAAGAGTTTTCCTCCTTGTAGTTTCCTTCGAGTTTATCCGGGAAAATTATTAAGAAATCTCGAGACACGAGTGAACCATATCCTTGCAGCTTAACCCCCGCCTTTATTCCCCTTGCGAATAGGGCTTTAAAAAGTGAAGTAAAATAAATAATGATTCCTTTGTTATCGAGTTTTACTTTATAAAATTTTATTCTTCTTTCGTTAAATTTCTTACAACAAAAATGTAATAACTTCGGTTATCCGTAATTTTATTTAGCACTTTATCTTACAATGAAATGTCTGAAAATCCAGTACCGAGTACCTCAATTCTTTTTCATTCAGACACATTAAAGTAAAAAGAAAACAGTTCTTGAATACGAGTATCTCGTTGCAAGCCGCTCCAGGGACTCTATTTGAATTTCATTAGCGTTGAATGAACGGTGGAGAGATCTTAAAGAGTGAATTGGTGTCTCGTTGGTTGAAGTTCTCGTTGTCTTGGTCGTGGGCGGGGTACGAAGCCGATCGGGCGAACGAGGTCGGCTTCGTTTCGGGTAATTTCAAGCGAAGAATCGTGGAACCCGAGACACGACTCAGTGGCTACAGCCCCGTGGATGAGCTAGTACAAGATGGACGGACAGATTGTTGGCAGACATACGAATGGACAAGAAAAAGAGCAACGAGATCACAAAATTAGAGTGAAACTTCCGAGGCGAAAGGAAACGAGCAGCCGTAAAGCGGATCGCTCAGCCTGTGTATCCTACTTACGTCTGCGAACATAAGATAGTAGTTCTTTCGAGAAAAATCCGTGAGCAAAGATTCCAAGAAATTGTATTTTCTCTGCGGACTCTCCCTGGTGGCTCCCTGTTCTTAACTTGAAAGCTACCTAATGCGTCCTAGACGGTGGAATTTGTCGATTACCACCACAACACACCGTTCAATTTTCTCTTTAAAGTCCTTCAATTATGTGAAATAAAACCGTTAAAAAAATGTATTGTTTGAACATATAATTTATTTGTTTATTCTGCGTTAAAATATCATTAAGTACACGAAAAGAAAAGATTAGTTGCGATCATGGGTTAGAGTTACCAAATTATTCATAAGTCCAATCAATTTATCGGTTGCTACAGCTGATAGTTGGTAATCGCAATTAATATTCTTTCTCCGTATTAATGAAAATACAAACAGAGTGTTTGTTCACTAAAAGATTTCCTTTAATTTATTAAATATTGTTTTTCTAATACGTATTTGTCAATTATTACATTTTTTTTGTAACGCGCGCACTTTTGATCAACAAAATAAAGTTTTTTCATTACGACAAATTGAGTTTTTTGTAATAAAAAAAATCTGCACGTTTCCTATTATGCATAGTGCTTTTACGCGTCTATGAGAACAAATGGTGAATATTCTGAGTAACCGCGGTGCACACGGCACGCGCATACCTGCTTGAATAATCGGTTAAATTATGTGCGTTGTGTGTATATAAAGGTGCGGAGGAAACATAACGGAAGATTCACGGAGGAAATAGATCACCGTTAGTAGGTCGTTTACCGTCAGAAATCGCGAAGCTTGTACGCGCTGCACGCCTACCTGTATGCACCAGTCAGGCGCTGATTTCGTTATTTTTTCTTTCGTTCTTTACGTCTATCCATCTCTTTCTCCTTAATACTCGGGTTTACTCGTCGGTATCTCCCGCCCACAGAATAAAGTAGCGAGAAAATTAGGTTGGTGGTTCGAATAATCGGGCAAAAATCGTGGTTACACTTACAAACGTGGGCCGATGTAATATACGATAATACGGCAAGAACTCGAATCATGAAAACAGCTAAAATTATTTTAACCCACGCTGAATTTGAGCAATTTGTACAATACTCCCACTTTTTTAAGATGAATCAAAACGCATTTACTCGTTGTGCAGTACAATACGATTTGTGTTCAGCGTATTCGAACGTAAATTTATTTCCTCCTTGAACCACATGAACTCTTTGAATTTCCAGTTCCATCAGGACGACGATTCCCAGCGGTTGACTCGTCATAAAATTTCTTGCTATTCGTTCCAATCGTCGCGCTGATGCTGACTTTCCTAGCTTCCCGTACATAGACATTGCTCACAGCGAGGTTGCTCTTGCGCGACGCCATATACACGAGAGAAAAAATGTAGGATAGTAGACTACCGTATATTTTGCAGCAAGAGATAGCAATAAAGTGCAAAACGGAGTGCGAATAGCGCATAAGATCCTTCGGTATCCCGTGGTTTCAAAGAGGTTCAAGAACTCACTCGACTGAAGAATAATGGGACACATTTCATGCGATACTTTGAACGCGGAAATTGCAAGCTATTCGAGAATTTATTTGATGTGTTATGAATTATATCTGTCCACATAATACAACATGATGTTGTAAATAAATCTAGAAACTCTTCTTAACAATGTGTATTTTGATTATTGAATATATCTTGCGGTAATAGCACGGACGTGATTTTTTTATTAAATTGTCAGGCAAATGTATTTACGTGTTTTTTTTTATGTACTCATAGACTACAAAATATCGATTGTGGTTACCCTTAAGGTTTTTCAAACTTAAAAGGTTTGCGGTTGAGAAAATAAATATAGAAAAACGCTTTGTTTTTATATGCCCACGTAGATATAAATAGCCTCGGAATAGTATCGGAAATAATTCGTCAGACTCTCGTTCAGAGTCTAAAAAGAGTTGTTCAAAAATCCGAAGGTGTACTCTTTGATTGTCTTTCTCAGAATGTTATCGATACTCTTAGACTTTCACCACGTAAGTAAAACCATGGTCTCTCTCTTGAGAGGAAATTATTTCACATTCTCACAATTAAAATGCTAAAGTTTATCTGTAAAATGAAAACTCAACGATGGATTACCAAGTTCATCACTTCACCAATTGTGGCAATAGGTGTTTTTAACAAAGTACTACATTTTTGAACTCAAAGTACATTTATAATACTCACTAAATGACTTTGAGAAAGTCACTAGGGGTGACTATCACGAGATTTTTATCTTTCACGAAGGGATGAAAGAATTCCCTTAGTACTGTTCTTCGTTTATGAGTTTTTCTCGATTCCCGACAAGTTCTTTTCAAGTCCGTAAGGAACGAGAGGCGAGAGTCTCGTCCCTTACGGATATGGAAACGGAACGCATAGAAGTTGCATCGTGTAGTATTTATCTATACTACGTGGAGATATATGAAGACAGATAGATGAGAACATTTTTCGGAAGCATCACCAGATCGCAGCATCGTCCCGCGTTTCTGCTTCTGACGCGGTGGTAGTAGCCGTCAGCGTTTATCGTCCACGAGGCGCCGGCCAAACCCTTCGACTGCGTTCTTCTCTTTAAAAAAATTTTTTTTTTTATATCAGTCTCTCACCAGCTTCGAGGAACGACAGTCGTCGCTTCGCATTTTCCTTTTTTCCCTTTTTAATTTTATTTTCCCGCTCTTCTTTGCAGTTCTCTCATATTTAAATCGTATTAAATCATATCACTTTCAGCCCGCAATTATCGAGGTATTAGCGCACTCTTTTCAGACGCCTCGTTGGCTCTGAATCATGAATTCCATTTAATCTCCGCTGATTATATATTCGAGGCTCTTCCGGCTACTGCTGTAGGTATCGATTATACAAGACAGATTGAATGCTGATCATTTTATCAAGCGACTAGCTCGTTGGCAGAGTTCCCGGTGGGGAGCATCTCATTCCCCGGGCACTCAATCGGTCTAGAGCCTTCGATCATCGGTCTTTTCCGACCTTTATGGCGAAAAATTGCGAGCGAGTCCGCCATCCTCCCATCGGGATCGATCGACCTTTCGAAACTGGGCGCACTTAATTTACTGCTGTACATATCTAGTCGAAAGCGCACATCGTAAAACTCGACGTGACGAGGAAGGTTCGCAGCTGGATTTATCGACCCTACGGGAGGGTAAAGATTGGAAGACTAGTAATGATAGCGAACCCTTGTAAAGATAGAGACAATCGTTTCTATCAAAGGTCCGATCTTCACAAGGAAGGCAGTTCAAGGATTTGCCTGTTCATGTTAGTTAAAAAAAAAAACTGCTACCCTTAAAGTATAAAACAATTAATTAATGTAAATACAAAATATGAGGAAATTAAATACGAAGAACGTTCACTGCTGTCAGAAGGCTAGCAAACGTGTCCTTTGTATAAAAATCATTAGCCAGAACCCCTGCGTACTGTGCAAACCTTGGTTCTCTCGTAAGAGATACAGCAAAGTGGAATGTACCTGGAGCTGGCAATACCGGGGTCTTAAGGTTCCGATACGCGTCGCATCTACGGTTACCGCATACCCGACGAGGAGCCAGAACGGCAGCAGTAGAGCCAATGCTCTTGTATTAGCAGCTAATAATATCGGGTAACGAAGTATCTCTACACGGTAGCTGTATACTAAACACACTAACACTTCAGCGTGCATAGCGTTTGCCTTCGTATACGTACACGCGCGGTAGCCTACAGCAGCACTACACCACCACCTACCGACAAATCGACACCGAGTAGTTGTGTATACACGAAACGTGGCTCGGGTTACATTCTTCGACGGCTTAACGTTACCTTTTTTTCTCCCCTTACACTGCGAATGCGTAATAAGACGACAGTCGCTCGTACACGAGTTTCATAGTTCTGATGGAGTCGTTTACTTAATTTCTTGTGAGTATCGTAACCGACACGGTATGTATATGCACTTAATGTATTTCTATATTGGACTTGTAATTTAATCGATGCATACTTTTATTCTCATTTGATGTTTTTATATTGTACACAGTACGCATTTTTTTTTCTTGTATGGAATGAAGAAAATAAAATTGTCAGTAGAATTAAAATTATCTTTATATTAACTGTAAACTTTTATTATCTCCATAATGCTAATAGTTAATAATAAAAATGTTATAAAACTCTGTAAGAGGTAGTGTAATAGCTCGATACAAAGCCTCCATAAAAGAGAGCCCAGGTTCCTTCTTCCATCGTAGCGGTGCACCGTTGCAAATACAAAATGCACCGTCCATCGAGCTATAGATGCATGTTTTCCTGCTCATGCAGTTTGCTGTGTTTACGCGGACGAGAGTAACGATCACACGCAAATGATCTCCAGGCTCCAGTGGCTTCCAGAGTCAACTTGACTCTTGAACGACTCCGCATATCGGCAGCCTCTTGTACGTGTATACTTATGCATCGGTACGCGCATATCGCACGCAGAGAAACCCGCAGAGTCACGACGTACAGTGACTGTACAGCTTGTGATGCTGCATAGAATATAACCCGGCTGCGGCTTTCAGCTCGCCTCGAAGATCGAGGAGTGGAGCGAGATACGAGGTAAAACTTACGGCGTTCCATTGTTCGAGGAGACTTCTATTGCCGAAATATAAAACGCTGCGACGAAGAACTTCAGTTGAAATAAGTTTTATCCGCTAACGGTATGGTCGGAAGCGTATCAAGGAAATAAAGAAGAATATGAAAAGCACATTATAATATATGTTTTCATCTATCAATTTAATAAGTTCTTGACGAGGGTTTTTTTTTCCACTTATGTTAATATATTTGGGAGACTGACATTGTAATATGATGAAATTTAATACTGGCGACCAGGTACTTTTTTAACCTTTTTTTTTTGTTCTGAAGCGGTCACACTCGCGTCTGTAATTAAATATTTATGAGATGGGACGGGCGATATGCTAGACATGTAGAGGTACATTCGAGGATCGACATCACCGTACAGTGATCTATTAGGTAGCATCGCAAACTATAAAGGACTCGATATCTCGACTCACTTCATAAGAGCATGGTTTACTTCTCGTAGAAGAAGCTTTGTCCTAGTCAAAAGAATTACTTTAATGTCAGGATATTATCAAAACACCGAGAAAATATATTTAGACAAAATGTATTGTCGATTTGAACTGAACATTTCTACACAAGTGTATGATATTTAATTTTGATAAGATTCACAACGAGTATCAGATGTTATAAAATTTGTAATTAAGAAAAAATGATTGATTCACTCAATATGACAAATTTCGAAGGGATGCGCTAGTATGTAAAGTTTTTTTTAACAAGTCTGCAAAGTAGAATCTTGCACATTGTTATCTCATTATTTTTTATTTTCACAAATCTTATTCTAGGTAGAATCCAAAATCGATCAACATCCGACTTCAGAGAGGTGACGTTGTGGAAGGTGGGAAATAGTGAAGAAACAAAACTTACTAAAATAATTCCAGTCTCCCAGTGTTCAATTCAAAGAACGGAAGACGTAGTGTATACAAACCTAGGCAACGTGTTTGCGGGCATTAGTAGAATGACGTACTACTTGAGAGAAAATCGATAAACTTGTACCTGAGTAAAGAATGTTGGTAGTTGACTTTTGTATTTTTTTTTCTTTTTCCGTTGCTCGTGATCGTGAAAGTTTGGATGTGTATCAGGAGTAGTGAGTCGAGTCGTAGACGAGGGGAAAAAAGCATTCGAGAATCACATTCGGAAAGTGGGAAAAGAGCGAATGACCGCCGGTAGCAGGGAAAAGGCCGAGATTCCGATAAGGTGCTAATGACCTGGACGGACTCCAGAGTTCTAAGATTGATCGAGGGACCTTGGTCGTATAGTGAGCTTACGAGTTTTGGTGGTATCCAGAGTTGGTAGGGGTTGGTCATGCGAACCAACGGAATACCGGGGAAAGGGAGCGGTGGTGGTGAAATTCTAGTTTGCTCTACTAAGTAGAAACGCTGACCTCGAAAAAGAAGAAGGCTGGTGTGCTATCCGGCTGGCTATCGATACTACCTAAGCACTTGATTCGAAGAAGATGAACAGCACCCTTGTCGTCGGCTGAGCTTGAATCTGATCGGGATTGAAGTCGAGTCCAAAGGTTTCGGTCATTTTACGTAGATTGGTAATAACAGACAAGCTTGAAAGCTCTTTTGAAAGGTACGATAGGCTCGAACAATTCTAGATTTATAGACATCAAATGTATCTTTTTGTTATTCAGAGAATTCCCATAAAATACAGAAACGTCTTCTACCGGTCCAGATTCTTAATCATCATTTGGATTATGTCTTTTTGAATACGTAATAATTCCTTTTAAGGGATCAATAGCCGTACCGCCTTTGTTGATTCCGCTGCAAAGTATGAATCAAGCTTATACTTGATTTAGTATAAACAGATGATCTCAAACTCTATAACGCATTACGGTATACTTAATGCTTAAGACCATATGAAAGTTCACTGATACAGCTAGCGGATTTACACCCACCGTCACATACATATACACATGGACCGGACAATTTTCCTGATAGCAGAGTTAATTCCCTAATGTTTCTAATCTCATTGGTTGTACGACCGCGCGATCCACGCTTTGTGCCCAGCGTTTGGTCTCGCGATGCGTTCAGATTCGAATTCACAGAGGGCTGAAAGAGCAAGAGAAGAGAATGGTCGGTTTCGAGTATAGGTAGTGCAGCGGTTGGTGCTAGTCGGGCAATAACGGGGTAGCGTGCGGTAATCTGGTCCGGCAGATTCAACCTCTTGCCGTTGCGCTACCCCTTACTCCAGCATTACCCTCTTCACCGCTCGAAAAGGTGAACTGGAGGGCTAATCTGAAATTGCTAATTCCGGATGGCTAATTCAATTAAGAGAACGGTCGGCGTTCGCCGGAACGATGGTGAGTTCGCGAGAGAATCTCGAGTCGCCGAACCATGTACCTAGAGGAGTATCGGAAAGGGGAAATATGGTGCGATAGTTAAGAGCGAAAACGAGGATGAGGTAGAGGGCAACATCAACGTGAGTGTAGTAGGTGGCGGGAAGAGCCGGTGAGATATTAGAAGCTTCCCTCGTGATGCGGATAGTTCGGGTGGTCCGTTCATCTGTACCACGCTGTATGCTGTGGAGGCTATATTACAGGGGCTATAACAGCGGGTTGCGCGCATCACGCCATTCTATCCTACAATAGCAGTAGAACTGACTTTGCGGTAAGTGCTGACCAGGGATGTGTCTGGGCCGAGGCCGCACTAGCGCGGCTGCGGTGCGCTTCGTTGACTACACACTCGAATCATCAGGTTTGCACGGCTGGGGGCGCTCGCGCACACCGGAAACTCTCGTTCGACGTAGAAATTCGCTTATGCAAAGTAGTTACTGGCAAAGGAAGCTCACACTGGACCGACTAGCCATCTCCATCTCTATTCGCATTGGGCTCTGATGGATTAAACATTACTGACGCGGAGTTCACGCGAAAGTCCCGACAGTGGAGGCGTTGGAAAGTTTGCGGTATCATAACGGCCCATAGATATAACTGATACGGGGTCCAAATATCTATTCCCAATGTGTATGTTGCATTGAAATTATTATCAACTACGTAAAGAAAATACTGACAGCTGCAGCGTAACCCCGAGAATGAAATTGAAGTACGATTTTTCGCTCCAAGCTTTCGGCCGGGTACAGTAGATTAAAAATAATTCTATTCGATGGCATCCCGGATATAGCAGCAGTAGCAGGAGTCTCATCGTAGCGTTAACGACATTAAAATATCCTACAACCGATCCTCGTTAGAAAAGTTACGATTAAAATAAATCCTTTTAAGAAGAAGCTCAGAGGCTATGCAACGCTCAGGGGTTTCAGGATATAAGGGATGAGAAACCTTGACTGTCTCCTTCTTTCGCTGGCTTCTTCTCCCTTCGTTCGTAGACCGACCTCTAACCCCTGCTCTCCCGTCATTCTCCAGAGCAAGAGCTACTGTCGCTTTGGTCGCTTCTTCAGCTCCCACCCCACCCCTCGAGCGAAAAAAGGATAGAAATTTAATTAGAAGTGAATTAAAATTTAATCACTCGCTAAAGGAACTTATCCAAGTTGCTATCGGTGGGTGGTGTCCTCTTCATTTAATTGTAGGATCTCCCGCATCCTCGACTCTACCCCAACCAGCGGTTCATGTCTGCGAAAGCCACAGTAGCCGCACCATCACACCGCCCAGCTGGCTATGCGGAGTCTCTTTCGATATGCTGCCGGCACACTCCAGTTTCACAGTGTCTTTATGCGGACCCCTCTTTTATTCCCAATCTCTCTCTCTCTCTCTGGTATACCACGTCCACGACTTTTTAATAGCTTCTTCTTTTTTTCACTAATCTATCTCACTACGCACGCTTTCGCGACGTTCAACTTTTCACGAGGAGTAATGCACCACCGTAACTTGATCAGAGTCTAGCTAAGTACTCTTTCCCACAGTCCTTGACGTCGTATAGTTCAACCTTTGGTGTGGTCAAAATACTTGCATGCATATACGACGATAGAGTCTTTTTATGTTGCCCTACAAGCCAACGACACGACAGTGATTTGGACAGTCAAAACACCATATGAAAAAATTGTACTCGGCTCCTAAATAAACTCGGATCGTATTGTATGCCATATTTGACTCGTCGTTGCCACTGAAGCATCAAAGCTCCCGCGTATGATACACTGGGATCAAGAACAGTCGCCGGTTACTACTCGGGTAAAAATTATTATTATGTTATATGCACTCTGTTGTGCTTTGTGTGTGAACTTAGGATCACCCTGCTTGTGCGGACTCATGCAATGGGGTGCCCACGCATTGCATTGCGCAGTTGCCCGAAGAACAAAGTCCGCACCACTCGACCCAGGAATCCGCACCGACTCAGGACCGCGCGGGGGCTTAATTAAACTGATTCTTTAACGTCCGTCTAATGGAAGGCTCGTTACGCGAGTCTGGTTCTGCCACGTAATAGCTGCGAGGGGAAGCTGAAAAGTGAAACAGAATAATATCGATTTTGCTACCTTTCAGCAAGTCTCGTTAGTCTTTCGTTGAGTTCACGGAGTGGTGCAGCAATGCATTAACAGGAGTAGGCGATCTTGTTCGTCCTGCAATGCGCTAAAATCGTGTCTAAAAATCGAATCCTGAAATACCAGCCCAATGCGCTCAATATAATTCAATATATAACATCGAATTCAACGCTCGTTAAGGTTCAACCGCTATGTTTGCTAATTGGAGGTGCAGCTCGGTAGTGCAGCCAGTATACAAACCCGTTAGAAGAGAAAATCGAGGCGGGACGGTTCGAATCGGGAATACGCGCCCAGAATACTCTGTCCCTGTGTCTGTCTCTGCTTGCCTGACTGCTGATCGACCTACGCCGTACGAATGCCCCACGCCCGACGTCATTAACGAAATTTTAACAAGTTTTAATGACACGACGACCTGGCAGCTCGAAACATTCGCACGGATATTCTGTCATTATCTCCCTTGCCGCATTCTCGTTATCCGGATAAATTATTCTGTTTACATGGGTAATGTATGTAGTTGTAAATATGTTCACGAGAAATGCTTTTGATTCGGTGCTCGATGCACAGGTAATTTATAGGATTTATTCGAAAAGATTGGGGTTACTTGACCCAATTAGCGATTTATCCCTTGTCACGGTATAAAAAAGCTGCAAATATTTGGAAAGTTATATGAAGGGACCCTTCGAGTAAGTCTCGAGTCTTAAAGTAATCCGCTAAAAACGTGCCAAGAGTCAACATATTTTTAAGATCATAAAGCAAACAAAAACTTGAACACGGAACTTTCAAGTACAATAGCATTGTAATTGTCATTCTGACGTTATATTTGACAAATTATGTTTATTCGACAATCGATTAGCTACAAAATGCACCTCCACAAATAGTATTTTGAAGTCTGGTACACCGTACGCAGCTAGGATTGTCTTCTAACATCTTATGGGGTTACTCGATGCATCTTGCTATGAGCTACGCGAGCAGATGATGCGTGAGATCGAGCACGGCCGATGACATCTAATATACGTAAAAACACACAAAAGATTATAAGTTGCCTCGAACAAAGTAGACTGGTCACGTGAATCAAACTAAAACTTAACTGGATATAAAAAGAAATCGTTCTGATTATATTGAAGCACATAGCGGGCTGTGCGATGAATATCATTCTCGTCTGGGCTCTTGTCGTATATTCAACTAATTCCACGTGTGAGTTTACTCGATACACTAGGACTCTTATATTTTCCAGTCTGCAATGAATGCGTCCATGGAACTAGCTGCTTTGCAATTTTACTTCAGGTTGACACAGATCGTATGTAGCGTGTGAAACGATCGGTCATTCCATTAAGAAATAAAAAATTGAATCGTGATAAGTGTGTCAAGTAGCCCCTGTCTTTCCCACATACTATGTTCCGAAGTAACCGGCTGGTAAATGTTTGCTTCGCTATAATATTGACAAGGGATTGCGCAGAGTAGTCCGTATAGTCATACATGATATTATTGTACGTATTGAATGTTGGGTCTTTTCTGGTGGTCAACATTAATCAATGAACTTGTCTATAAGTTTACAAGATGTGTCGGCTATACGTATATTATAGCGTCGAATTAAAAAAGACATCTCTGCCCAATTAATTCTCAACATCATTTAAGAGTAACTTAAATCAGGTTCCTAAAAACTTTCAAGTTTTTAGGAAATGACCAAACAAGCGAGCGAGCGTTGACAATGCGTAGCTCAGCACTTGCATTTTCTAGTGAATGCGACTGCATCGCGCCCTATTCTCCAGACTAATGCGGACATAGCCTAACTAGTAACACCATGCGTGTAGATACCGCATGCTGCTATGGACACTATCCTATTAGTATATGCCGGGGTGGATGCATGCGCTGCAACCCGAGGGTGCTTCGCGTGAAACTGCGTTCAACCGCGTTAGATTGTGCGGTCGGTCGGTAACTGGTGCTCTTGCTATTGCCCGGTGCTTGTCCCACGTTGGTAGCTACTGTGCCTCGCCCTCGCGGGACTCTCGCTCTCGCACATCGTCCACCGGTGGACGAGGATGAGGAAGGGTCGCGGGCTGATGGACCCAGCCTCGTCCATCAAAGATTCAGCGACTCTCGCACGCCTCCCTTCTGCTCTCTTGCTCTCTCGTGCATCGCTTCTCGCTCCTATTCGCTGTTCTACACCTCTGTGGCTCCGCCAAGCCTCCTAACCACGTCGACCTTACTCCACGGACATGAACCCTCGACTCCTGACGCGCCCAAGCACCGATCTAACCCTCGAAAACCGCGTTGCAAGCGTTCGCAACCTCATCGTACACCCACCACATGCTTTACTCTTCATATAGGCACATACATTCGTCGATGTATGTATTAGAGCCCGTACAAGCTGCTTTGTGTTTCCGGTTTCTAAATGGACACGATGTTCTCTACCGAACCGACATTTGTATGTTGTGGTAAATATTACATTAGGTAGAGTATGGTGATATGAATTGAAATTGAATGACCATAGCTTACTTGACTGGCATCTTCTGATAGCTGTAAACCCCTTTTTTTTTGTTTCAAACCGTATTTTAAAGCTTAAATGTAATAAAGACTTCATCACTTATTAAAAAAATTCGAGGTTGACTTACTCGGGCTAAAGGTTCTAGTTATATATATATTTTTTTCTTCGTTTTTATGGGTACAAAGATTTTTATTTCGTATGGGAATGAAGCTTTTTCAACGACTTGAAATTGAATTATTCTGGCTATCTGACTATTCGCTTCTGGCTGCACGTAGAGAGATGGCTGGCTCCAAAGTTTTTGGAACAAGGTGGTAGGTAATTGTACGAGTGTGCAAGTCGGCGCAGACGATTCTACGAGCGGAGGTTGGGAATTCTGGCGAACGACCGACGACGTCGTATAATAATCCTACCGGACGAGTGGCGTCAAGGGGAACGCGAACCAAGAGAGCGAAAGTGCAATCCCTCGGGACGAAAGTACAAGGAAGTGTAATTAATTGACAGGCCTCTCTATCCCTCTCGCCTTATCCACCCTTAGAGTCCATCCTATAATCTGTCTCCCCCCACCCCCTCGTTTACCCTCTATTGCCTCGACGCACGATGGGATGAACAGACGGACGATGTCATTTTTACAAGAAATCTTAAACAGCAGAAATTGCCTTCCAACTCCCTTTCTCGTTTCTTCCCAGGGGACGAATTTCTTACATGTGTATTCTAGATAGTCCGTTTTTATAGCTTGTAATTAATGATATTAGTGGTACCCTCGTGGTATTTCTTTACACAAAGACAAACGCAAAATGAATGAACGTAAATGAATAATTCCGAATTATATAGATATCGTGCTAAATTAGCCAAAAATATATAGCTGGATTGACATTAAAAGCTTTTTAAATTATCTGAAACACAAAATGTCGCAGAATTCAAAAATTTCACTTCCTTCAATTTTGTTTTGTGGTCCAAGTGATGGTAAAATGAAAGTCGATTTTTAGTTTTGAAAACGTTGTTTTTTTTTTTTCGAGGTTGACTGCGCAAGAATGCTCAACTTGACTACAAAATGCGTAAATTGTATGTAGGATGTGCCAGTATTCTGTAAAGTACTACAGAGGGAAAGGCAGGCGACGCGTGGGTGGTCAGACATAGACACTGTGAATTCGAGGCGCGAATACATCACGGAGCGTGCGTGTAAACAGCCTCCAGCCGACTCGTATTAACTCTCTCTGGTGATCCCCGCGTGCCGTTCCCTTCAGCCTCAGAAGAGATATACCCAAGGGGCCATCCTGAGACTGACTTATTCCCGGGGCTTGAATCGTGACCGCGACAATGAGAAAGAGAGTCACAAAATACTTTTAAAAAATATATATGTTGAAGAACTCGAAGGAGGAGTTGCAAGAAAATACTTCCGTGCGAGATACACTGTAAAAAAAATGCGGTGTTTAAATTGCGTAGTCTCATTGCGTAGTGCCAATATGTTCATTATTTCGGTGTCAATCGTCGATGTTATCGATTAACACGGAGACGGCGTACATAAAAAAAATAACATTCTACACGAAATTCCAGTCCAGCAAGTGCATATTTTTAAAAATTGTAGGTGGTTTAAAGTACGTCCTATCAGGCATACCACGAATTAACATAGAATTGTGTCGACTTCTAAAAAATCAACATCGTTGATGGTTAACGTGATAAATCACACCATTTGGTGTTAATATTTTTTGGATCACACCGAATTACTAGCATACCACATGGCCGGTATACTTTTAACTACCAAATGGTATTAATTTTAACACCGGCAGTTACACCGCAGATTTTTTACATTGTATTATCCGAAGGTCGATCCTATAAATATTCGCCTTCCGGGTGGTCAAATGTTTCAGGTGTGAGCGCATTTCTAACTTACGGAAGTTAATTTAAAAGCGTGAGCGCGATAATGCAATGTAAAGAAATATATAAGAGACACAAAAGAGGGTTAGAAAGGGGAGTTGAATGTGCTTCGAGCTATTGCACAATGAAATTGAGGCACGAACTAGAGTGAAATTAAATAGTGTCTCCGAGAGGCCGAGGGTTCGAGCACGTTCCAATTATTTGCACGATAGAAAGGCGAGGCGAGAAACACCGAAGAAGCTTCGAGCGAAAGGACTTTTTCAGGACTTCTATTTTTTTCATTCTTTTTTTTTCTAGCATTCTTTCGCTCCATTCGTTTGGCCCGAGAGGGCAACGATAAGGAGCTCGCTGAGAGCAGAAGATTATTTTTAATTATTTTTATACCGTTCTTGAGCCGCCGCCGCCGCTGCGTGCTAAGAAAAGAAGAAGAAGAAGAAGAAGAAGAAGAAGAAGATGGAGAGGAATAAGAAGCGCCGAGGGAACTCAATATGCTCCTGCTAAAGTATATGTGACGCGCGTCCGACATCGCGCCGGAATTTAATTTCATTGGCCAATGAATTTCTTAGTAAATCGCGTGCGAGCCTGATGTAGCATCCGCATGCTCCTGCTGCTGCTGCTGCTGTTGCTGCTGATGCTGATGCTAGTGCTGCTGCTGCTGCTGCTGCCTCCGCTGCCATTGCAATATAGAAACGGAGGGCCTTTGAGGGCGAAAAAATGAAACACTAAAAATGGACCAAAACAACAAGTTAAACACAACTAGCCAGGAGGAGAGAGACCTGCGATATAATAAAAAGTAACTGAGACGATCGAGAACCAGTTAGGGATCTCAGCAGTACAACGGCGGTGTACCTGATACATCTAAGCGGTTAAACATTTAGTATGTATCACATTAATATGAGATATTTGGTATAAAGTTATGTAGAGTAAATCACGAAAATGTAGAGGATATAAGAAAAAATCTAAGTTGGTCAAACTGAAGAAAAGTTATTTGATTCCTTGAGCTATGAGAAAAATTAAAGTCAAACGAAGAGGAAGAAAATCGTCTTAACTGCATTTTAAGGCGCTTTTCCAATCCCATTTATTCTGCTTATTACAAATTATGCAAAGTTTCTCGTAAAAACTCAACTATTCCACGTTAAAACACAAAAAGGATTAAAAATAGAATTTTTTTTACGTCAAGCCGAGTAAACTACCGGTGAAGTTGTTACGATTGTAACAACTTGTTAGATCAATGCATTAAAGCATTGATTTAAGGATACTAACTAATTTTCAATGCGATGCTCGGTAAATCCGATGCCAAATGGCTTTACATAAAATCGTTAGGTACATAAGTTCGTAAGGAACGTATTATACAGGGCAACGATCAATTAACAAGGCTACGACGACAACGATAACTGCTCCAACTAGGGTGAGAGTGCCACTATTACTGGTATTGATGTGCTTGCGACAAAGACGACTAACGAGATTCTGATCTTCCATGATCTCTGGCTAGTTCCGTAATACGAATTTCTATCAGCAATATATATCGCTAGATAGATTCCGCACAGTCTTCTACAGCGCTCGTTACCCGAGGTTAGGATAAATGATCTTCTATTCGTCGTTTTTAGCGGAAAGTCTCGAATGTTTGTTCGTCTGGCTGGTAGGACTGATGTCTGTGAAGGGTTGAAACGGTGTTGGAGGCCCGCTATCGGCGACGGTGGTATTGGTTGTAGTCACGACCGAGAGAATAGTCGACGAGAACCAGAGGGAGCACACCGCGCGCCATTTGCTCACTGCGGGCACCTAACCGGGGGGGTTACAAACGATCGAGCGAATCGTTCGCATTAGTCTTAGTCAGAATCAGAGATAAGCCAAATGAGGGATAGGTGGACGGGGGGACGGGGGTAACGGTAAAACATCGGGATTCCCTTCGGTTTGAACGTGTGGGCCCCAAGAGTCTAATCAGTCAACCATCCGCAGCCGAGTCTCGTGCACACTGCGAAATGCGCCCCGATGCATGTCCCCTCGCATTTTCCTCGCTATACGCTACACTGATGTACGACCCTGCATGCTCGCTCTCGATCGACTTCAGAGTGCATAATTCGATTCTCCCTATCACGACAATTAAATATTCACTGGTTAATTTAATATTCAGCCATCAGGTATGGTGCTTTAATGCTAATGGAATGACAGGAAGAGATGAAGGTTGGTCTCTTATTTATTTTTAAAGTTTAATTTATATGCGTTGGTAATATCGAAACGATTTCAAAGAACCGGGAAGATATTTGTAATGAGATGCATTTAAGATGAGATAGAATGTACATGAGACACATAGGACGTAATTAACCGATACCATTACAGATCTTACTGAAAGTTGATCGGTTAGTTTTTTTTCTATTCTCATCATTAAGTACGGAGAAACTCTAACCTGTTCACATCTGCTAACTTGCACAAAAAACGCACTGTACTTTGGATTTGGTTTAACTGTAAATTTGTCTAAATTTCTACGATTTATATTTATTTTTTTGTTGTTGTAATATAAAGAATGGGATCTCCGGGGGTCTATGGTGTCTATGATATAGTACATTTGGTTATTAATCTAATGTAAAATATTCGAGTAAAGATTGCAGGTTCTGGTAACCTGCGTGTTAAAAATGGCACTACTGAAGAATTTGTGGCTAATCTGAAACGGACGATTCCGGTTTTGGTGGATATCCGACGTCCATACTTCTCGTCGACCCTATCCTAATAATGTCTGTCTGCGAGCATTGACAAACGTGTTAAGTTCTCCCTACGTTATTTATTTTTTTCTCTTCACGAAAGCGTGAGTCCTCGCACGACCATCAATTTGGCGGGGGATCCATTCCCCAAATACCCCGTCGTTGTCGTCGTTCCTGTAAGAGATAGTCCATCCTGGCGTGGCGCGTATAAAATATGGCAAGTCTGTGAACGGTTGGAAGGGGTGTAAGCCCAAGACATTCTCGTACAATGCGATCGTCGACGACGGATATCGCTTTCACTGTGGTGTCCGTCGTCGACGTCATAGCCCCACGCCATGAGGTCCACCCGCATCAGAATCAGCAGTAGAGTCTGTGAAAAGCGACGGCGAACCCTTCTGTCGCTGCCGCTGCTGTTGCTGCTGCTCGTGGTGGTGGTGCCGGCGATGGTGGCGCAACCTCACTCGCCTTGCCTCGTCTCGCCTCGCCCAGTCTCGCACGACGTACATATACTATGTGCTCGATCGTCGAACAACGATTTTGTTCTTCCAGCTTCTTCGCCAAAGCGGAGAATACGGAGGTGAGCTATCGACGATTCCCGGACATAAATCGACGTGTACTTACCGAATTGCTTCCGAATCGTTCCTTTATGTCCCTTGTTCCTCCCCGTTAAGGCTCGCCCGCACTCGTGCCTCAGGATCTTCTTTCGTATTACAATCATCTCTTCGTCTTGTTCTTATTCCTTCTCGCCAACCCCGCCTTTGCCTTCTCATTTTCTTTCTTATCCTCCCACGTTCAACCAAGTCATGGATGCAGTTTACTCGACCAAGTCATTTTTCATACGACGTACACTACGTAAGCCAAGCGAAATTGAAGCAATTCCTATTGCCACCCTTAATTTCGATGGAATCCATAGGAACTATCTTCGCGCAACGCTATAGAACGTACACAGGACTGTCTGCCGATTGTTTTATGAACTGGTGTCGATATTTCACTGATATATACAGAAAACCATGGTTTTAATATTCTGTACAAAATTCTACCAAAACTTGTTGTAAACTCGAAAGTAAAAATTTCTCTAAAAGGATTCACGATTGAAAACAGTTTCACATACGCAAATAGAAGTATCCTAGGAACTGTTGAATTATAAAAATTTGAAATAAACTGTAAATAAACTTGGTAATAAATATCATGGCGAATTCAATGGTGTATCATGCACCAAGCCCCAAGTCTCAATTTGTCGATAACTTTTATTTTCCCCCAGAGAACCATGATAACCTTTCGTTTTTGTTCAAAATACTACTTGATTCCATTTATTTACTGCACTACGTGTGTGCCCCATGCAAGCGAACGCGTAGTAAAGAATTCTCGTGGGAAACAGTGAAATTAAAAACAATGAAAAAGGTCGTCGCGAGTGCATAGAGCAGAGAGAAAGAGAGAGAGATACAGAGATACGGCATCGTAGCCGTTGTACATCCACAAACCAACAGAAATAAATTGAATAGCGAAGTTTTGCAGCTGAGCGCAAACGTGAGCCGACCAAGAGAACTGTATAGTAGCGTCAAACGTTCCGCTTTCCCGGCGAGAGTCGACTCAAAGGATTTTCGCGCGCTCGCTGGCCCGGTGGTTCCGCGTTCCCCGAGTGCCGAAGTACCGGGCTTTATACCCCGCGTACCACCATTCCCAGGTGATTGATTTGTCTGACGGAGTGCGTACGCCAGAATGCGCACGTAACCATTTTATTTATCATCCGGTCTTCGCGATAGATAAAATGCTCACTAGCCTCAAAAATCCTTGGTGACGAAATAAAACTCCCGTAGGCTCGCGACTAGCGTTTAATGAATGCAAGTGCACAAACAATACAGGGAATCCCCGTCTGCTTTTATCCCTGGTGCCAAAAACAAGAATTTTATTTTACTCCGGTGCGCGCGCGTGCGCTTGTGTGTGTATGTGTAGTATAAATTATTTGCGATCGGAAAATGCTCGTTACGTCACATTTCGAATAATTTTTTCGTACTTTCCTTTCCTCTTGTGATTTATCAGGAGTGGCAAATCGTTTCATTTGTCTTTCAAGTGGCCTCAAAAATCTTCTCTTGTCTGTCCCAGTGCGCCAACGACAATGAGAATATTCTACTAGGGGGCGAAAACGAGAATGGCCTCTTTACGGATTTGAAGACCATACGTAGCAGAGTCGTAACGCGGATGATTCAGGATCTAGCCGAATCCCTCGGCATACGAACGTCCCGTCAGCGAGGCTACGAAGACCCTCGAAGATAGTGCCTGTATGAGTGAGTAAGTGAATGACAGAGAGAAGATCGAGTCTTAAAAACGAGAGAGTCACGAGTCGAGATCGCGCGTACAGGAGCGTTGCAGAAGAAGGACAACCATGTCGGCAATAACAAATATTTTGGTCAGACATACCGCGATCTTTATGACTAATATTATTGTGCTTAAGGGCTATCGCTGGCATACGGCGGCCATCATGACGCTTCGATAAATCAATCTAATTGTTAAATAAAAAATATTTTTATGTCAGAAGTATATTCATCTCGTTACTTCATATTATTGTATTATCATTATTTTTGTAAAAATCGCTGCATATTATGATAGATTTTTCTCGAGTCAGTCTTTGGCATTTTTGCCTCAAATAATTAAATAAAATAATTTTACGATCTATCCCCCAGGGACTGCTTCGCCTTTTATATTGGTGGCTTTGCGTCATTGTTTGCTTAAAAAAAGCAATGCCTGGCAGTCGGTACAAAGAGTACGATGAGGGGAGAGGGGTCTACAGAACCGAAACAATGAACCATATCCGGGGGAAATTCATTTCTGCCTTTCCTTCGTTTCTTGTTCTGAACGCACTTTTTCCATTTTCGACATTATTTCCTGAAAAAGTATTTCCATTTAATTGAGCTAATATATAAAATATTTGAAATCTCTATTTCCACAATGTGCACAGCTGAAAGTTTAATGAGCGTTTTTTTTTTGCTCCAGACGTAACGTATACGGATATTTCAATTTCCGATGCGAGACTTTTTGCATGAAGCAAGTGTATTATAATTTTGTTAACGCACGGGAACAAAGTGAATAAAGGACGCGTCTAACTGGGTGGGAGGAAGATGGAGCTTCAACTTTTCAGCGTTTTACGCTTATTCGCTCTACTATATGACGGATATCCTGGACAAGGTTCGGGCGTTTCATTTGGTAGATGAATTGGCGCGCGCGAATCTACGAGACCGAGCACCGCTCGCTATCATTATAAATCATGACATAATTACGGGACCGTCTCGTACTGCTGGTTCGTATAGCTGCGAGGGGTGCACAGGATTCTCTTGCGCCGTCGCCACCACCACAACCATCGCCGCATAACCTACCGATCGTATCCCGCCGCTTTTACTCCCATCCAACTCAAAGTATTCACCTCATCTCGGTTCGCGTGACTCAGCAATGTTTCCTCGTACACACTTTACGTACATTTCTACGTACGTTTACCATGTGTAATATACGTATAACAGCTTTCCATTGCACATTCGCGTAATCACAAATATTAAGCTAGGTGCTCGACGTTGTCATTACGTACCGTCGAGTTACAGGAGAATATATGTGTGTGTATGACCAGGGAATAACGGAAAACAGAGCTCTTTGCACGAAATTATTCCACAAGAGAGAATTTGTATTGCGTAAACGTAATTCGCGTTATTAAATTATGGAAACTTAAATTCGAGCAAATATCATTTAGAGTCGTCACTAGACGAGATATTACGTTGACTCTTTTTGCAATTTATGTTTTATACTTTATGTTTCATACGAAAAAATATTTCCATGAAATGAGAGCTGAGTCAACAAGAAATTATAAGAACAAAATTGGAATATGTCCGCTCCGAATATAGAAATTTCCATTTGAAGCTGTTAAACCGAAGTTACGTAGGAAATTTATTAAAATGTTACTGCGTATAGGAGAAAAATATGCTACAAAAGATAGTTTATTTTCTGCGTAAGGGCTTTAAAGGGAAATTCTTGTATTCACATCGGTCAGAGTCTTCATACAAAGAGAATAAGAGCCTACAGAGTCAAGTTGGTCTATCAGAGAAATCTAAACCCTATTTCATTGATGTAAATATCTCACGTTTCTTGGTACTTTTCAAGTAGTATTTTCTACCAAGTTGTAAGATTTTATACGTGTAATTGCCACATAATTTTATTTTAATGATTTTCAGATGTCTCAGATCCCTCAGACCAAGGACAAATTTTATTTGATAAAATAAAAGTTATATTATAAACCCAATTTAGAGATAGACGAATCAGTATTGTAATGATTATGTTAAGTTATGTTGTCGAGGAAATCCTCTTGTTACATTATAGTAGAGAAATCTGAGGTTGAAGGTTCCGGCTTCTTTCCTGTCCCGCTTTCGCACTCTATTTCGCCTTTCCGGTTTTATGCGCGTAGGTCCAAAAGCCCTCCAGACGTGGGATGGAGGGTAATATAACCGTTTAGAAGTGCGTTACCACGACTGCCACCATATATACATTAGAAAAACGCGCCCCGGGCTCTACCGCGTGTACCATTTTTATGAGGGAACAGCACTCGCCTGCAGAGCCCAGTACATAGCAAAGCTTCCTATTGCTTCTGTATGCTTGCATCGCAAAACGATCTTGTACCTACACGTATAGTGCTGCCTCCAGTCTATTTATGTTGTTGTTGTTGCTTCTGGGTACGAATGTTGTCTCTGCCTCATCTGCTGTTTACATCTCTGGTTTGTATAATCTCAAATTGCCAGAGCTCTCGTGCTCTCACCGTCGTTAGACATGTTCACTCGCGGTAAAATTATTCAAGATTTGTAGAGGAGAATTGTGTCAACGTAAAGGGCCAATTGGTCGCACTGGTAGCATAAATGGTACAGTTATTGGCATCAGTTATCGGTATTCTGTGTTGTCTTGTAAAGGCAATTGGATGCAAGTACGGAATATTGTTACAACTATTTGTTGATTATCCTTATTTTCGGAATTTTCCATCAATTCCGTTGGGCTATTTCTTTAATTTTTAAGTAGAGATTTAAAGAATTAGACCTACACTCTAGAAAATAAAGTATATCCGTCGATATATAATTTATTTTATAATAAGATTAAATTCGATATAAGTTCTATATCCTCTATATATCCTTTGTACTATATCCGAGGAAATATAACCTAAAAATGTATATCTCAGATATATAGAATATTCAAAGAAACAGAAACAATTGTGATGACCGATCATTGGTTTACAGATATCAATGTGTTGATAAGCCTAACCAATTTATTAATAGTCACATTTCATTGTTTGTAATCCCACATTAATCTTTTTTCTTCGTGTATATCTGAGCTATATAAATATTTCAATATACAATATATGAAAAAAATATAATTGCGGCATAAAGATCTCCATTTCTTGTACACGTATATATCGCCATAAACATCTTGTTCCTGTGAAAAACATAATAAATTTGACTTTTCGGATCATTAAAAATTTTTCGAAAAACCACAAAATGTAAAATAATTTCATCGATGAACAGAATTACTAATAAATTAGTTATTCCAATAATGAAAATTCTTTATTTTCTTCGTACTAATCAAGTGATTTCTTGTACAATCCAATAATATTTTGTATGCATACGCATTTCTACTCTAGTTCTAATTTCCATGAGTTATTGTCTCGTAGTTAAAAATGTGGCTAGTTATATCTCAGGATTTTTCCACGAGCATTGATAATCCCGTATAGGATTTCGAAGCGACTGGAAACTTCGGTATCTTCACGTGGGTTTCGTCTTCTTGTACCATCTTCCTTGGTTTCGCTATAGCAGAAACTTCCTCTCTTAATGGCCGTATGGGCTTTCAGAGATACCGCAGCATTGGACTCTCGCCCGCATATACACCAACCAATCTTACTTCTCTTATACTTCGACGAAATAAAGAATGCCATTTAAACCGATAGTTAAAAGGAGTTAGATACCGGTGGTGCGGAACGAGGCGTCACGAATGTAGTATTCGTTGGTATATAGCGCATAGCGTTTGTACACGTTTTACGAGCTCTTCGCACCAGCGCTTCGTCCGTATACTTCACCGTCGTGGAGTTTATGCGAACTCTGTGGCTGGGTAATGCGCCAGATTCCAGAATCGCAATCCATCCGGGCGTCTCTCGTGCAACTTCCAATGCAGAATTGCTCTCCGAGGCTACATCGATGCCGCCTGCATCTAAAAATCGAATCCATCAAACGTTTGATAGATTTACGCGATTGAAATATATTCGATGTGTTGGAATCCATCGATGCATGGATCTGTTATTTCGCATTTACTTTCTTATCATCTTGAACATTTTTCTCCGTGATATAATTTATATATATATTTTTTTTTTCGCTGCTTCGATAACGATCACAGAAGCAAATTGACTGATGTTTAACTATTTCTTTCTCTTTTTTTCTGTTCCAGGTGAGTAAGCAAGCATTCGTAAAGACTCGCGCAAGTAAAACTGCAACTGTGGCTAGGTGTTGGGCACGGTATCGGAACGTATTTATACGGTGAGCGAAAATCGCAAGGCAACGCGAACCACACGCTCCTTACTTAACTCCCTTTTGGTACGTCGACTCTAATGGACCGAGAAGTACGCGGGGTCGTTGAATTTAATCGTTAAGATTCCAGTGGCCGAATGCACGATTTGAGTTATGGCCCTTTCTGCCTTTCGTCGAATACACTGCTTCTGCGTTGCGTACATATGCGACTCGCTGTTGCAGTTGCAGCTTTCTTCTTACAGAGCTAACCGTTAACGACGAGAGCTGAACATCGTAAACGATATCTGCTCACTGCACCGAGATTAATTTGGGTATTGTGCTTCCTGCCATTTCAAGACTGAATAAATATTTCGGTCATAAATATCGAGACATAATGACCATGGAATCGTCTGACGATTATTGGATAACTACACCGAGAGAAAATTTCTTAGAAGGAGCCAATTGGAATAAAAATTTCATTGAACCGCATTTACTTTGAGCGAACCAAATTTATTTTGCGTTAATTTGATGCTATTTATACAACCTCGCGGGGAAATTGGATACGGCGAAATTCATAGAGAACTTGCTTCAACCATATCATGCACTTGAACCAACTGAATATAGCTTAGGTCAATTGCATGATATGATTGGCTCGATTTCACCGTAAGTCGTTTGGTTATCTTAAAGTAAATCCAATTGATTCCATCTTAGATGTTTTCTCTCGGTGTATCACTATTATTCATGTATTTTTATTCGAAATTTTGTGACTACCAACGTTAATTATATTAATTTAACTAGATTGAAATAAGTAAATGTGAAAAGTTATAGTCAACGCAAAAATAAAAACTAAATAAAATGCATCGATGACTGTTACTCGAGTCGTAATAATGCTCATAAATAAATCAATTTATTGGATAAATTTTAACATTTTTAAAAATTTCAATAACTAGAAACTGAAGCTTCTGTTTAGACAAGATAAGAATAAAAAATTATCATTGACGACTGTAACTCGCAATCGTAATCACTGTCGAGCTCTGAAATTTCTGTCCCTTATATACTTTCTCAAGGGTGTACATAACTTTGAAAAACGATCAAGAGATCGAGAACTTCATAAATCCTTCCTGATTCTCTATCACCCTATGTAGCATCAGGAAGAACGATGGAGAAGCAGTAGTAGTAGTAGTAGTAGTAGCAGTAGTAGTAGTGGTAGTAGTAGTAGTAGTAGTAGTAGTAGTAGTAGTAGTAGTAGTAGTAGTAGTAGTAGTAGTAGTAGTAGTAGTAGTAGTAGTAGTAGTAGTAGTAGTAGTAGTAGTAGTAGTATAGTAGCAGCAGCGGCAGCATCATCGCGTTGTAGTAGCACCGCGTGTAAATAAATAAAGCATGAAGTGTGTAGTACAGTATCGGTGTGTTCCTTGTACCGGAGTCGGTGACCGTTCAAGACGATGCCATTAATAACCGGTGAACGAACTGAACGGACTGAACGAGCGAACGAACGACCCAGCGAGAGATGCCGCGCTATTAAACATATCGTGTCAGGTTCCCAAAGGGACGAGGACTCTCCACTAACAGACGTACGAGAGGTGTGCAAAGCATCGTTATATACTCTTCGGTTCATTGCATATAAATACGTACATACAGAGACACAGACATAAATGTGAAGTATGCGAGATTGTAGCTTACGTATAGAGTTTAAAGAGTAACGAGAATGCAGGATGGAGCTTGAATTCGTATCACCGAGCTCTCTGAATGCTGTGCATGCTCAATAATATTGTTGCCATGTAGGTGGGATTCGCATATACGATGTATTACCCAGCGAAAAGATCTCTTTCTCTCTCTCCGGGTACGGGGAATGTATATCTTGTTAAATATTTAGGGTTCATAAAAGCCGTCGTTGCGAACAGTGTAGCGAGCGTGGCATTCAAGCTGAGGTAGGATTGTGGTCGCGATGCGGACGTGGTAGGATGGTGCCGCACAGCCTGGTTGAGATATAATAATTGCATGGAAAATATAGCAAATGTACCATTAACTGCAATCATATATAGTGCAGCGAATTTTTAATAGCAACAGCCGTCGGTACATACATTGTTACTGCTGTCTGATCATGTATTCCTGTTTCTACTTACTCCATTTTTCATTCATTTAGTTTATTAATTACTTTTGAAAGAATTATTAATTTGACGGATGGATTTTTGAAACGAAAAAAGATTTTTAATAAATTGTAATTACTTAATTGCCATTAACTGTAAGAATTTTTTTTTTTTAAATAGTATTTACCGTAAGTTAAAAGATAAATGCTGCAAGATATGTGGGTCATGACTGTGACTTTCAACTTTTCATAATAGGTATATCGCATAATGTGTCAATGACTGAGACACCTTTTTGCTCTTGCATGAATCCTTTATGACTGTGAGATTGCGGGAACGTAGAGTGCATCACTCGCCACCGCGTGAGTTAAAATACGATTTAAAGAGTGAAGAAAAGTTTTTTTTTAACGACCCACCTAGTTAACGAAGCTTGAAAACTTTGACTCGACGTTTATGGCTGCTTCCAACGGTACACAACTAGCGACATTATTTTATATTATATTTATGAAAATGCGAAGGATTATGCAGCCCCTAGATTTTTGTTGAGTAATGAGTAAAGCTTATATAGCCAAGTGGCGTATAAACATAAAAGTAAATATAAAAAAATGTATTTATGTTGTACAGAGATAACCTGTATGTAACCTGTATGTAACATGTATGTTACTTGTATGTAACCTGTATGTAACATGTATATTACTTGTATGTAATCTTTATGTAAGCCTAGTTTCCATGTGTCTCTGCATTGGTTCGTACGTGCGCGAGCACCTCGAACTGTTACATTGTTCAAGTGTAGTTTGCGAGAGAACGAAGTTAAATGAACCAATTGTCGGCGTACCTTGCACGTAACTTTGCCTCGGCTGCGCGCACAGTTATCGGCGAGAATAAGGTGCAAGTAGAATCTGTAGACGAGTGTACGGAACAACGGTGGAAAGGGCGTGCGAATTTGTGGGTGGGGAAGGGGGAAGTAAAGGGTTGAGAAAGCCCGAGCCCTGATAATATCGCACGCCAGTTGCTACTCGTGACCGCACTCGCGGTTTTAATTTTCCTTCTCGTTAACTGCCAGAGACAAGCGCGAGCTCGAGGTGTACTAGCTATATATGAATATATGGTATATACTCATATATGCATATGGGCAATTTTATGTATTAATATTTTATATTTCACAACAACCTTGCTTCAATAATTATTCCAAAAAATTAATCAAAATCAAATGCTAAAATTATTTTAAAAATTACGTCTGCTGAGCCATATCAGAGAATACCAAGACATTTCGATGTTTTTTTAAATAAATCGATAGTGTTTTGCGATAATTAATTATTAAAAAAAGGAAAAAAATCTTTTGTGTTATCTTAAAACTGCATTTAGTGTTTTCTTTCTTTTCGTTTTTCTTGGTTCTAGATACAGAGCATTTTTTCCGAGTTATCACTGATTAATAATTCCAATCAATTAGTATTATGTTGTGATAAATAAAAGTATTTTGAAAGTTCACAAATTTTTTCTGATCTTTTAACGTGACTTTAAAAATATTTTTTAGTTGTAGCAATACTTTAACTGATCATGCTTGGAATGTCCCGTATGTAGTATGCAGATAGGCAGAGATCGAAGGTTCACTCGCGTGCCGGCTGTTTCGTGTTACGCGTCGGCTTTGCACGCACACCGTAAGCTCTCAACATTGTTCACATACGTGTGTATTTACTATACATAGATCGAGTGGTGAAGCTGCTGTTGCTGCTGCTGCTGGTGTTACTCGCTGCTTATGCTCGCACTCGTACAGTATTCACGTATTGGACACGAGTGCCTTGGTTAGGTAGTTATCGCTCGTGAGGGAGTGTATTTAACAACTCGTATTTGCCTTGGCACCGATTCGATCCAAACAGCGTAATATGTGTGTGTATATATAGATATATATCTGCGTATGGCGGACTGTAGGTGCAATGTCGATTTACACGCAACCAAGTATACTGTGCTTCATTGTAAGTGCAACGAGATTCCCGCTGACGGATAGTCAGACAGCTACAATACTAATTATTTTACGAAAAAATCGTGCGGTTTCCAGGCGGGATTCCGTCGACTCGTTAACAGAGTTCGGTCATTGGAATAATAATAATATTTAAATTCAATGTCATTGAATGAACTGTCAATATCGTCAATTAGGAAATATTTCTTTGACAAGCAATTGTTAAGTGAGGTTAAGAAAAGCTATAATAAAAAAGGGGACATACATTTGATTGAGCTCTAAATTTGAAATATCAGTGAAAAAATCAGAAATTGTTCCTTTGAATGTCTCACAACGCAATGTCTATGGTTTAAAACCTCTTGCTATTTTTGTCTCCGTTGCAACTACTTTACTGTAAAGCGCAAGGTATCTATAGCTATATAGCACCGCGTTCCTGGACGGTTATCCAGCCGGCGCGCACAGCGCAGAACGAACCGGAACGTATAGATGTATAAATCAAGCGGGGCTACGTTGATAGAAGCAATAAAGGGAGAGTCTCTGGAATGGGAATGTGCAAAGAGAAAGAAAAGCTCTAGCGAGCGAGTGACGGTGCAGCCGTCGTTGGGGACGGTGTAGGGGTAGTAGGTATACGGTACAGCGGTAGGGGTAGGCGTTGGACCGCTCGAAGGTGGTGCTGGTCGGTAGTGCAGCAGTAGCAGCAAAGCTAAAGAAGAAAAAAAAAAGAAACGAAGAGAACGAGAACTTATATTGCAGACCGGAAGGAGAACTTCAGTGAGAGCGGTTATACAGTAGTTCAGAAAATGTTGTACGTGTGTAGTCCAAGCGGCCGATTGGTCGAGTGCGAAAGAGATCTGGCGCAGTGAAAAGGAAATGAAGGAAAGAGAGAAAAATCCGAAAGGTGGGATTTGGTGCCCCCCCCGGTTCGAGCTAGCGAACGATGGCTGCCAAATTAATGGCAGAAGCAGAACCAACCAACCCTCGTTACAGCTGCAACGGGCCTGGATATCCAGACCCGTTCCACTACCTTCCAACGTTCCTCGGTTAACTCGGCAAAATCTCACCCTCTTCAAGGGTCACACGCTCACCTGGCGATATTGGAACGGCCGCTGAATTACCAATAAATAACTCCTTATTGAATTATTGTATGTTGGGGAGCCGGTGCTGATGCTACAGTGTTCTTGGATTTTCGCGTACAACAGTGAAATAGGAAAACCCAAGGGCAGTTGTTTTTGTACCCGGGTTTTACTCAGTTACGTATTAATTTTGTTTTTTGGGGAGCAGCCCAATACAACAGCTTGGCTAAGAAGCAACAACGCAGTAGTGTAATCTGGAAGATTTATGCAGCTCACTAATACTTTGATTAAAGAAAGTAGTTCACGAGTGCCGATCACCGAATTTTAACTTGAAATAATCATGAGAAAGACATTTTTTTATTAAAGCTGCGATATCGTTTTAAAAAATATTTTATTTTCTATACAAACGATACACTTGCGGAATTTTAGGGTCGATCTTTGAATTACCGGCAAAAAGTGATAAGAAGTGTACCAATTGCAATACGTTGTATCTATCGAATTTTTAATTTATATACAATCGCTACACGAATTCGTAAAGATAATCCCAAGAATGGCATTATATATTAGTGAGCTTGTACAGGTAGTTGCAACATAGTTCAACAGCATAAAGACGTATCCTTCCGGTGGCTCTGACGTCGCAGAAAATTTTTCCGGAGCCACCGAAAGCAAGCACAGCAACGAAAGCTCTCCAACGATCCGGATGGGTATTTACCGAAGATACATGGTCGAATGAGCGTCCTGCATGTGACCCACATGAGTAGCATCGAAGCTGGCGCACTACGCGGTAAATGTACGTTGCGCGCCGTTATACTCACGGTATTACGTATCTACGTATACTCACTGATAATGTAAGTGGCGTCACACGGCGATGGGAGTACTCGGGGGTGGGTGCTGCGGCAGCAGCAACAGCAGCTCTTCACATCGCAGAGCACAAAAGCCATGCTTCTAGCTCTGCCGAGCTCGGATGCTGAAGAAGCGGATGAGTACCAGAGTGAAGCAGAGCTCGGAAAGAACGAGGAACTCTCTTGGGTTATATACGGGGTTCGAGAAGTTTGAAGCCGATAAAGAGAGATTCATTTCATCGATCGGTCCATTATCGTGACTCGCGGCTGCGTTCACACGAGTTATTTGTATGTACACCGGCCTTTTGCACACTCACATATATTCACACCCCGACCTCTTTCGTTTTGGCTCCTGGCAAACTCGCGTAATAAATTACTCGTTTGACGTATCGTTCGCGGTGTCGAAAAGTTCCTCGTACTTTTACCAGGATTCATAACCTTCCTGGAGCACGAGTTTTTACGTTTCGACACTGCTTTTGGTGATAGCCGTTATGTGTAACGAAGAAATGTGGGAGATGCTGTCGAATGCTGCCGAAGTCGCAGTGACATTGTGCGGCGTAAATCGTACAGTGATTGGTTGTTTAGGGAGACTGTATAAACATACGGGTTCTCTGTAGCCACGTGGGTCTTGAAGTTTAGTCGAGTTCTTTGCATATTCATTTCCAGTTGGTTCGAAAAACAATATGAAGAAATGGCATCTCGAGAAACTTTTATGATTCACTGTAATTTCTGTATCTTTAATATCAATAAAAGTATTTTTTTCCAACGAAAAACTCGAATTTTCTCGAATGAAATAATAAAATGTGAAACTGTTGAGGAAATGTATTCAAAGTTCCCCTAATACAGTAGGTTCACAGTCTAGTTGACAAAAAAAGTTCACAATTCAGTCCACGGGACAGAAATATTTTCAACAGAATTTTTTTCGATGCTTATCATGGGTAAATGTTGTATCTTCTATTGAATCTCTTCAAGGCTAAGGTATCGAAAGTGAATGAATTCCACGCTGATGGAATAATATTGTAACGATTTGTCTGAGTGGATGAGGTATATCGAGATGATAGTTTGCGGAAAGATAAACGCAACTCCGGGAATTCACGGAGAGGGGCGAGGAATTCTTGCAAGGGTGAAGAGAACAGAAGTCGTGGGATGAGGTGGAGAAACCGTGGAATCGATCGTAATTCAATCGCAAAGTTGCAATCTTCGCGGCAACCCACGAACGCCGCAGAGTTATGCGTTAGGGTTGTTCGGTCATTCAATCAGAAACGGATCTTGGGGCGATGCGGTTTCGACCTAGAAAGGCCAGGAGCAGTAGCAATAGTAGCAGCACCAGCGGCAGCAGCATTATCATCAGCAGCAACAGCAGAAGCAGCAGCAGTACCAGCAGCAATAGCGTGCCAGGCAAGTGGCCTTGGAACATCGACGACGCCTTGCCGGAACGATAATCTCGACCGACAAGGGAATGCATAGGCCGCAAGTATCACCGCACCATTCTCAGTTTCCCTATCTCATCCCATTCTATCGCGATCTGGTAGAGTAGCCGTATACGTTACGCCAAGCTGCCGAAAGACGTACAATTTCAATTTTCTTTGAAAATTCTGCTATATTAAGATCATAGTTGGAATTGATGAATTATTATCCTGAATATCGACGTATTCAAACGATTAATTTAAATCGAACATCCATTGAGAAGATATTTATGATTTTTTGTCTCTCTGAGAGTCATTGCTACCTGCAATCGGCAATGTAATATTTTTTTGTTTTATCGAATTAGTTATAACTATAAATTTCAAAGCCACAAATGTTATCAACTGTTATCGAAAAGTACTAAGATCTGTCGTGAGGTAGTTTTCAAATATCACCATGACATATAATCTTTAGTAATTGAAGAATAAGTGTACCACGAGTATCGTAAAACAACTGCAAACTTCGTAATTATTGCCTTTGATCGAGAGCATTCTTCTAAGTATATCGGTTTTTCGTGAAACCGAGATTCCGCAAAGTATATATTGTAGAATATAATAACAGTAACAAAAATTCAAAGGTGAAATTTTTATTCGAAAGTTCTCTGCTTTAATTCGATAATATGCGTTTTAATAATTGTTTATGATATCTCAGATTTTGTAGTTTCACGATAATCAAATCGTCGTAGATCCATCTTAGCCAGGCTTAATATTTCTTGAAAAATTTGATCGATTGCCTTCGGGTATACCAGTACTGTTCCAGTAACAGGAACAAACGGCTAATAGTTTGCACGCTGCGCGTTTTAAAAATAAAATGAATAAATAAAATTCAGAAAATGAAAAGAGAAAATAAACGAATCTAAAGGAGAAAAAAATGAAACGCCTCGGAGTTTAATTTCACTCTGAGATTTCTCATTAGAGGAGAAGGTGAAGAATGGAGTGTAGGAGAGAAAAGGAGAAATATATACAAGATGAGGGACGGACGCGCAGTTTGCTACCGCCACCGCCAACGCGGTATAATAAACACTTCTGGAATTGGTTATTTTTCTGTTCGTGCCGAGAGTTTTGTCTGACGACAGTGCGGTGGTTTGTGGATGCTGGTTGTACGTCAACCGCAGAGATTATACCATCGTTATGATTGCTCTTTGTTTTCCCACCCGCTCCACTTCACCTTCTGCTCCTCCTCTTCTTCTTCTTTTTCTTCTTCTTCTTCTTCTTCTTCTTCTTCTTCTTCTTCTTCTTCTTCTTCTTTGTCTTCTTCTTCATCTTCTTTTTCTTCTCCTCCACCTTCTCCTCCTCCTCCTTCTTCCTTTGTACGTTTGTTCTCACAGAGGCAGCACATCTTTTCTACGGTTGTAGAGGTCTTACAGGGTCGCCCTCGTCGGTGCCGTAGTCGCCGTCGACGATTCCGGTGAAGCTCTATCCATTCTTTCTTTCCTTCTTTCTTTCTTTCTTTCTCCACAATGTTTTTATCCCACTGTTGTACAAAACGAAAGCGTCTCTTTTCTGCTCCGCTTCCCTAGTTAACTCCCCAGGCGTAAAGCCGAGAAGGACCAAACAAGACCAATTCTTTTTTCTCTACTTCCTTCCGTTGCTTTTCTTTTTCCTCTCCGGGATCGCGTTTCCCTCTCGTTTCCCGAGACTTCCCTTAAAAATCGTGCCTTCTTCTTTCCTTTCGGCACTTGCAGGCTTCATCGAAGGAAAACTCCGGTCGATTATCGTCGAGCATTTTGTCTAACGATTAGAGACCCCTCCCTTGACTCGTTCAGCAGGTGCAGTCTACCTCCTATTCAAACTTGCGAGCTCCCATGAGAGACGCGAATTATACGAGATTGAGAAGAGCAACTCTGCTGACGAAATGAAAATCTGTTTTCATGTAAATTGGGTCACATTTTTTGATCCAACCGGTTAAAAATTCTCTATGGTTGTTAATCCTAAAATGCTTGCCATAACCTCAAATCACGGACTCGATCCTTATCTCGTGGTAGATTTTGCGTACCGCACAATGACAAAAAAAATTGCTTTGAAATATAAAACATAAAATATTTTTCTGTTGTTGCGAATTACATTGAATTAACTATTTATATTTGGAATTTCGAAATTGTCTTTCGTTCCATTAATTTATTGATCAACGCTTACTAAATTTTCCTCGTCATTAGTCTTGTGGGTCCTTAGTCGGTAGAGGAGCCAATTCAATCTTCCAAGCTTCCACCAGTGACACGAATTCGAAGAAAACATGGATTTGCCGAGGAAAGCTGAATACCTATTTACGTGAAAAAGTTCTGGGCAATCGATGTCCTACATACAGTTTCGTGCTGTACAAAGTATTTACACTTATCTGGAGATATTCTGGCAAGCTTGTGGAATCCAAGGGTGCTGACAAAGTCTTGCAAGCCAAGGAAGAGCCAAGGCGTTACTAGCGTCTGCAACTCGGCTGGTGTGAATCGTACCGCGTTAACTCTGGAGTTAGCACAACTCGGCGAATAGAGTTTCTGGTACAGAGGGGAAAGCGAAAGGGAGTGAGCAGATCGTTGGCTCGTTCGAAGCCTAGAAGCCCTCAAGCGATTCGGAAGTTTCGAAGATAGAGAATGCCAGTGAGATAGAGATAGATCGAGAGAGAGAGAGAGAGAGAGAGAGAGAGAGAGAGAGAGAGAGAGAAAGTGAGCGAGAAACCAAGAAACGCGTTCGACCGTAAGAAACTTCTCTCGCGGATCCCAATAAGCCACAAAGACTACACGAAACGTGCATCGAATGGTGATTCAGGTGCATACGTACATTATTTAATTCGAAGTAGTTGTTCGATATTCTTTTCGATGCTCCATTTTTTATATCAAAGATCATTTATCGAATAAAAGACAAAAGATGTAATTTTTTTTCATTAAACTTTATCATTTTTTTGGTAAATTTACATACGTTATTCTGTGATTATTTGATGATGATGATGATGATGATAATGTACAAATTTCACTGTACAAAATATTTTCCTTTATGAAAAAGCAAAACATACAAATGTGATTTGTGAGAATTTAAGAGTTTGTAAAAAAAAACGCTATAAATTATTTAAAATTCGCCAATGGCAGCCAAATTTGCATACAAAATCGCATGCTCGTTATGAAGGGCGATGGGCTCTGCGGTCAGAAAGAAGAAAAATGTCCACTCGATCAATTCGTTTCGCCGTGGGACTTTCAGATATTGTGGAGAGCGCTTCACCCCTTGTATACTATACACCTCGTCGCTTTTCATCCGTGTTTGTATTTCTCTTCACGTGCTTTCACCTTCAGTACGCTTCGCAGTGGCGTTAACCCAAGCGCGACTGACGGAAACCCTCAGGATATGAGGAGGGGTTCGTGCCGTGGGCTAGTAAATTTTTGCCACTGGCTCGCGTTCCTCGTAAGGGAGGTGCGCACTAGCAATTTTCTCGGAAATGAAGCTTCGGACGAGAGAAGGTAAGCGTTGTAATCTTTGCATCTTGCAACCTAAATTGGTCTGGGTATAACTAATCGCTAGGGCGTTATCAATTAGTCCTGGACCTACAAATAACACCCTACTCGGGAGTCAGTATTTTGACGTAGAGAAGACTGGGGTTATTCGACGCAGTTTTCATATTCTGATTTTTTATTTCGTAATGGAACGACGGGTCATTTCACTGTTTTGCTTGCTCACTGATACAATCTTTGTCAATATAAAGAAAAATATGCGAAGCCGCTTCCACGATGGACTGATTTGTCGCAAGCTGACACAGTTGACAGTCCCAGTGCATGAAGCAAATTCGCACGTGGGATTATTTAAAATGTGCCAAAGGAGCCTTTTTAATTCCGTGATTTAATACAACAAAAAACATTTTCTTTTTTATCTCCAGTCGAGTTTTCATTTGATTTCCGTTCTATCGCAAATTCGGTAACTCGTTATATTTATATTTATACGTACATATTTATCATCATCCATGAGTGCACTCATCAACTGCTCATGTAACTCCGACCAAGATAAGTCAACTAACCCCGTTGGATGTTAGCTACATGTGTGCACCAGACTTGAAAATATAATCGGTGGAGGTGCATTTTTAAACTAACAGATTATAAAACGAGTCGATAAACTCGACATCAGAATGAGGATTACAATTCCGTATTACTCAAAATTTTCATGTTTAAATTTTCTTTCCACTTGACGAAAGTCGTGCTGTATCTTGACACATTTTCAGCTGATCATTTTAAGACTTGAGATATATCTGGAGGATGCTCCCTTACACCGTTGTACATTTGTACAGTTCCATATATACAGTGACAAGAAATTAATCGCGATTGTGTCAAGTAACCCCTGCGTCAAGTAGCCCCAGTCTCCTAGAACGCGAACGGAGCAAGTTCCACTCGTCCACTTTTATTTTGTTCTCCGAGCAAAGGCAAAATCACTGCTGGCTATACTTTGCTGCGTATATATATCTCACGAAATCTTCATCGCCACTCGTCTTCGTCTCTACATACCCCAGGGATTTCACTACGTTTATTTCTTTATTTTTTATTTTTTTATTTTTTGGTCGCGAGCACCTCGGTACGAGGCCCACTGCCGACGTGGATAAGATACGAGCAAGGCAGTCGAATATAGCCTGTGGTTATAGTCCCGCAGCGCTCTTTCCTTCTTTCTCTCGTATATATATTCCTGCTGAGGAGACCCCGGACGGGCAGTAAATATATTCTTATCTATCCGCCAAAAAGTTCGGGCCGACTCGCTAATTAAAGGTGGATATAAGCTCGCCGTCAACTCTCCACTGCGTTCCTGAGTCTACGGTAGAGTCCACCTTAATTCCCTTGCGCATTCTCCAGACGAAAACTGAGACGATCATAGGGTGAAAACGAGAGTTAAAGAGGGTGAAAACGGGCGATGGTTGAAGGACTTTACGTAGATATTGTAGAGAAGTAAAAAATTTGCGATAACGATGGAAAAGAAGGAAACAACTTTATTTGTTTTGTCGGAACAATGCTCATAATATAACGAAATATAGGGAAATAAATATTATATGAAAATATAAATTAATAAAGAATGATTAAGATAAGAAAAGAAAATGATCGGAAGGAAAGAGAAATAAAGCAGCAACACCAACAAAAGTCGAAGCAGTAGAGGAAAGAACGGTGGGCGTTTGGTTGAGAGGGTTAGAGGACGGTTAACCGAGACTTAAAATTTATGATAAAGGAGGGGTTGGGTCGGTTAGAGGGTAGCACTTCGCGGCATGCAACGCGGGCTGGGTGGTTATCAAAGCTCGCTTCGCTCGTCTCGCCCTACTCGTACTCGGATACCGTCATCGGAGAGGGGTTCGAGGGGTTGCGAGGGGTTACGCCCACGATTCGGGTCGAAAGCTCGAGTATATTCTACTAAATGTCATCCCCCTTGCACTTTACCGTTAAACCGTAGCGCGCGTCTATGTCATCTGTGTGGCCCTCGTCGCCTGGCCCCTCCTCTCTCTCTCTTTCTCTACTCATCGTATAATTTATCGTTATCTTTCTTGGAAGATTCATCCCTCTCGTTTATTCTTTCGTCTCTTCTCATTCGATCAGGAATTTAGTATATCCTTTCGGATAGTTACACTGCGCGTAGTCTTGACGAAAGAAATACTTACGAAGAGATCAGAAAAATTTCATAAAAGGAGAATGAGATTCGCTTACAGAGATCTTCGATGTTTTATATTCCCCAACGACTTTTGAGCTCGCTCTGTATTGGTAGATCGAAAAAAAAAAAAAAAAAAAGAATTCTTAAAATCGGAAGCATTTCAGAATAAGATTGAGCGACCTCTTTTTTTTCTTGTGAAACTTAATGTTTCTCACGCCGAAGAGACGGTTTCCTTTCTCGGACCGATGGTTTAATTTCCAGATTCGTACGCTGAGCCCACTCGACTCGATCGTGAAAAACTGTCGGGACATTCATGGTACGCGACGAAAACTTGGCCACACTCACGGGTTCTCCTTTTCTAGTCGGTCTTCGAACTCTCGGTATGAACTTTTATACTTTAGATTTTAAGGACTCTACCGATCTTCCTTCGTTATTTTCTCTGGAGTTGAGCCCGACAACGTGAAAAAAAAGTGAAAAAAAAAAGTAAAACGTAATCGCTAGAGAACGCCGAGTAGTTTTGTTTCTAGTCACTTCTTTTTCTTTCTCTTCTTATCTCTTCTTCACGCTTGACTACTCGATTCGGCTGGGTGAGTTCGGTAAGTTGAAAATTCCGATCTATTATCAAGTTGATTCATCTTTTTCAGGAAAATTAATTGATTCGAACGAATGACAGAAACCAATGTCAAAATATTTCCACTTGGAGAACACTTGTAAGGTTGTTTATGTACAACATACTAGTCAATACATAGTTTTTACTTTGTTATTTGATTGCTGAGAAGGAAGAAAAAATGTTACTTTAAAAAATAATAACGAAAGTACTTTTTTTTTTGTTATAAAAGATTGCACCTGGTTCCCAACTTCACATTGTTGTAAAATGGATTATGAACCTTAGACACTTTGTATGTTTGTATTTCACGCGATCGAACGGAAGTTGTTATGGAAGAGTCCTCGATCGTCAAGCTATTTCCATGACAAATCAAGAAAGGTAAAATAATTGTGATTTTATTCGACGAAAAGTGAGCTTCGTTGACGTTTTCAGGTAGTTTTAGAAAAACTCACGAATGCGGAAACTGCTGTCTGGGTCTCTCAGTCCCGGCTGTCTCGTCGAACAAGGTAGTACGGTATACCATTGAGATTTAGAACTCGGGGAACGATCCATACGTTAGGCTGTCGCAACCGCCGCCACATCGGGTTTGGACACCAGGAGCATGGACTTGAATGATCTACGAGGGTTAAACACGCGTTGTTTCTCCCCACATCTCCAACGCCGTATAGGAGAATAACTGTAGGCACGAGTGCACCAGAATGCGATGGCAATCCAGTACAACTGCCGAACGATTTGATTTTCCAGATGGCTATCATTAGCTTCGTTTTGCATCTTTCTATTGTTGGTTTGATGTATTCCAAATGAAAAACGACAATCCATTAGTATAAAGGGAAATGGGTGACATTATTGACAGCAATGGATAGAGTAGAGCAAGACAATATGAACAATTAATAATAAAATGGAAAATACATTTCACAATGAGCGGTTTCACTGGTTGCCTCGAATTCTATGAATTGTACTTAGGTGATTACCTACCCTTACATTTTTTTTCAACTCTCTCTTCACGTTATCAAATAACACGCAAATTGAAAATTCGCGGAATGCACAGGTGCAACCTGCTTTCTTGGAGCTTTAATCAGTGCTCACCGCACTCGAGAAACCGCATATACATATACAGAATATATCGCATGTCTCTGTGAGATGTGAATGGTGATCGTGACACCACGACGAAAAGCGACGATAATATCGATAAGAAGAAAGTTGAATTTACGCCGCGTGCGCTGGAGAGAGCGCGAGCTCACGAGCGGGCGGTTATCTGCGGTAGATAGGCATTTCGGATAAGGCACGCGAGGATTGCGGCGCCAGCGAGAGGTGCCGATACCAATGCCGCGCGTTCTCCCTTCCCCTTTCGGCGCCTTACACACACATACACAAACACACACACAGCCACAAACGAACCCAGCTGCAGACAGCAGGTTGCACCGCGTGCTCCAATGCATCCAACTGCTTCTGCTTCTTGAGATATCCGCAGAGGGCGAGCTAAGCAGTTTTATTTTCTTCAGTGTTGAGCTCCGGAGGATCGGTACGCCGGACGGATTCCTTTCTAATTGGCGCATTTACGGACTCGAAATATGCGAATGGAATTTTCACCTGTGGAAAAACGGCTACGTCGATGCATCCTCGTACGTTCGCACTTTGCCCAACGATCATGATATTACAGTAATACCTCAGTCGAGATTAATTGCTTGTGATTTCACGCAGTAATTAAGAAGGAGGGCTTATAAAAATATTTAGCTATTGGTGATATCGATAGCGGAGTAATAATGATGGGGGGTGCCAATTTTTACCACTTTAATTCATCATTTGAAGATAAATATTATAGAATTAATTTTTTTTTAAATGTTCAATGTTATTAAATAAAAATTTACATAGTTAATAATATCGAAAAGTGGATTGATAATTTCGTATTTGACAGGACTTACGAATAAAAATTAATTGACTACAGCATGTAATCGCTCTCCTGGCGTGCTGGGATCATAGGCATCATAAGCGGATTTGCAACAGGCAATACTCGAGTGAGGCTCATGTTGGTTCGCACCAACATTTTGTGCTTCTACTGTGTTTTTTTAAATATTACTCGGTGTACAGTGTTATCTCGCAATATTTTCTGTACGTAGAGGCAACAATGTAGATTAACGCTCTTGTTGGGAGTCAGTAGGTAAGATGCCTTCCAGACACGTTAAGGTCATAAATTATATCATGGTGATATTTATTATGATTACTACTGGACTTACATTCTGTGTATAATTAATGTATACTGAAATATAATTTTACTGTACAAGTATCAGGCTTAGTACTTCAAATTATACATAAATAGTATTTCATCAACGACCTACGATTAGGATGTTCAAGAAAAAAGATGAAAATGCATCTTTGGTGTGTGTTTTTGCTCGAAATAATATGCCAACCATTGTACACGCAGTACTAACATTACTCCACTCAGAGAAATGATGGTCGTTCTGATAACTATCAATTGTTAGTCCATGCGACTATTTTTATAGTTACATGCACTGTTTTTGTTGTGTAAACATTTAAAGATAGTTACGTAGTGTACTATACAAAAAGTCTCGTACACCAAAGGTTAATAGTTATCAATTTTAATATTAGTTGGCAGTATAATTTTTTTTCTGTCAAACTTGAAATGTTGATCATTCAATTGAAGATTATTTTATTGATAGACATTCAAAAATTTTTAGAAGAATATTTCCGGCTCGTGAACGTAAGTGTGAATCAAGTTGCTATTCATCGTTAATTTTTATCTTATAGCATTAAATTGCTGTACAGACACTTATTATAATTAGGAAGATGTAAACGGCTTTACAATGTATGTTATATAACGCTACCGTATTATATATCACTAGCATATAATACGATATACATATATCGTGTGTGCTCTTGTTTGGCATTTGCAAAGCTGCAAGTCACCTTGTACTTCTCTTCTACACCGAGTCGGGACTTTCTCGTATCCTTTCTCTCTTAAACTCTCATCGAGAACTATTAATCTCCGGTCCCGCAAGCCGAGAGGTGAGAAGCGAACGAGTCTCTTTCCGAGAAGCGCATCGAGTGTACATGCCAGAAAGAAGCGTCGATCGTGTCTCATTCGCAAACGCGCGCTCGCGCCTCCACGTTATCGTCGCGTCGAAGCTGAGGTTACTGTGTGCTTTGCATTGAATTGCAGTGAGCGAGGAACCGAGACCAGGTGCAGAAATGCGTTCATCGCTGTAGTAGTAGTGGTAGTCGAGCAAGTAACACAGTTCGAATGGATAAATTCAGGCTGCAAAATGTGCTTTACTTCATTACGAAGCCTCATTTCGTCCGGGTTTTACCAGTACACCCTTCTACCTTCAATTTGTTACCTTCCATTCCCTCTTGTCGATCGTCTCACTGAACCCAATCGTCCTAGTTCGCGTAATTAACGACAGATTCTATGGAGATCCTATCGATAAATACCTTCATGGAAGCTGGACGATCACTGCATAGCAAATGTATGCGTGGAGCAGGTTTTTTTTAACGGTGAAATAAGATGGTATTGACCTTACGTCGAGAATCAATTACGCTGTGATCAGTGAAGACGAATTGCCACAAATCGGAAGACAAATAAGAACAATTCAATTTCTAAATAATTGTTTAATTTTATAGGTTCCGATACAAGATTCTTGAAAACATGTATTACAGGTGTTATTGAAAATGTATCAATAATATAAAAAACAGAGAAAGAAGAGGAGAGAGAGAGAGAGAGAGAGAGAGAGAGAGAGAGAGAGAGAGAGAGAACTAGAGAACAGTGTGCGCACTTCTGGCCAGCTCCGACTATTAGTCACTGCATCCCCTCGCGTTTTCTACCGACGCTGGGACTTCCGGTTGAAACTGCAGTCACCACCGCCACCAATGTCGGCACCATAGTCGACCAAGTGACCTCGCACGTTTTACGCGGTGCTGAACGAATATACCTACATGCAGAGACTTTCAACATTCCTGCACACATACTCAAACACATACACACAAAGCACCAAGAGCCAACCGCACCCTTATCTCGTCGCAGCTTTCCGCTCTTCTTCCCTCCACCACTTCTGCTTCCAACCGTCCGTTTTCACTTCTTCGCCGTCGTTTATTTTCAGGGGTTCTATTACCTGCACACCGACGCTTACTATCTCTTTTTCGTCTTTCCGAGAATCGCTCATCTCGAAACGTCCGTTTCGTGCTTTTCTACCTGCCAGCAGACCCAAAAAAGTCTTCATTTCTTGCTCGTGGTGTGAGTATCTTGTATCGTTTTCCTTTTCGTTTATCCCACTTTCTACTTCCTCCATTGCACCAAGTCCGACATAGCTTTCTTCTCCTTTTTTCACACTTACCAACCACTCGTGCGACTTTTTTTTACGTCGGCGACAAGCTTCTTCGATCATACACTACAAGGAAAAGAAATGACAAATTCACGTCCGCCCATGCCATCAATGAACTTCCCTTCCCGCTGGGCATTTCATACACACAACATAAAAGGAATACGTTCTGCGCATCCGGCGTCCGATGTCTCCCTCTTGCTACATACAAACATTTTACAAGGGATGATCCTTCTTTTCTTGAAAGTTTTATTCATAAATAAAGTGAATAATGCGGATTGTGGTATCGAATTGAAGAAAAATAAGACGCACGGACGAGAAGATGAGGCGAAATTTCGTGACCCGAGAAACCTCTCGGTGTCATCCGGCTGACAGAGACGGAAGGTGAAGAGGACTTAACTCTTGAGATGGGTGGTTATTCCTGAAAACGCACGCCCAACCGACGAGTCGTGGATTCTGAAGTCTTGCACCTTCCGCGATATCTCCAGGTATTCCAAGCTTTCTTCCTTATTCTTCATGTATATACAGATATATTTCTGTGTCTGTATACGAATACGGAGGTAAAAAGTTCTGTCCTAGAGCGAGTTCGCAACGCCGGCATATTCACTTAAAAAATGTTGGCGTAGACAAAGGTCCAGAGTGAGCCGGGCAACGGGGATGAGGTATGTAGGAAGAGAGATGGGTAGGAAATGAGACTGAATAAAAGAGGAAAAGGAAGAATAAAAGGGCGTTAGTGCGAGAGAGTTAAAGAGATTGAAATAAGGAGAGACGAAGAAAGCAAGATCAGGTAAAACCGGGAAAGAGTCACACAGCTGTCTCACCTCTTTCTTCGTGTCCGCTAAAACTTCTTCCTTCTCTTCTTCTTCTTCTTCCAGCGACAATGTTTCAGAAGTATTCTTCTTTCCCGTACGCTTGGGTTTGGGTGTAGCTAGCTACGATGCGCCAGAGGAAACGGTGTTCGTGCACCGAACGGATTTCCAGGTGTTTTCAGATCCCGGAAAGACAGCGGGTCTACGCTCGTATCTACACCATGAGCCAGCTTCATGGTATTATTATTACGGAAGCATCTTGGGGACGTAGTTCAACCCCCCTTGACTTTGGATTTCTTCGGCTGATGTCACCTCACTTTCTCGATTGAGTCGCACGCGGCAGCAATCACGTTAATCAAGTTAATAAATATTTTATCACAGAGTGAGTGGGTCGGAAAGTTGAACCCCAGACGTTGAGTAAAGCTTTACGTTCAACATAGGATAAGTAGTTCATATGTATGATGACTTTAAACAGGTTTCGCGAATATATCTTGTAGGTATATACGAATCATCTTCTAATCATTTTGAATTGGACTAAGGAGAAACGCTTCAAATGATGTCCATTACCAAATATTTACATTCAAGCTTTCAAACTTGATTTAAAATTCTTCGCCTTGGCACAATATTACTATTGATTTGATCGTCGATCACGGTACCACGTTGTTCATCGATTTTCATGACTGTTGAGTCAGAAAAGGGTCAAACCTTGCACGACTCTATAGTTACATTTGTGAATTTTGTATCAAAGTACAATTTGTACAATTTTGCTTTTTGAGTGCAAGACCCCCTGTCTTTACCGCAGAATACTAATAAATTTCAGCAGCTCGCTCACTCCCGAAGAGATTGAGGATGCCTAACCTCGGTGGAGGGGCCCAAGAGCAAAAACTCCTGTAGAGATGAGGAAAGCAAAGGGATGCGAAGTTGGAGGTTTCGGGTTGCCGGAGGTTTCTCAAGGTGGCGAGGTATCCGCGCCCTCCTTGGTTCCCAAGGCTTCGAGCGTGATCCTACTGAGTCGAGGAGGAAAAACACAAGCAAAGAGAACAGAACGCTAACGTGGCCGAAGGGTGGCCGTAGTAAAGGAGACGACGAAGGAAGAACCAGTGTGGAGAAGCAGGAGGCTCTGTTAGGAGAGATGGGGTAGGTTGTGACGGATGGCATCGGAGTTCCACCCTTTTCGTGCCATCTCTAGTTCTGCTGTGCTGTTCGAGAAGGAGGTGGGGGATGGAAAAGCCGTGCGTTTGGATGATGAACTCGATTTGAACGATGCTTGGAAGCTCGGCCTTAGTGTATTCTTCACCACACCCATTCTCTCTCTCTCTCTCTCTCTCGCTATTTCTCATTTTATTCTTCTTTTTTCATTTCTCTTATTTTTTCCCAGACTTCAATTGAGATTTTGCTGAATAGTCATGAGCCCATTATGATAATTTCGTTGGAAAAGAAAAGAAAGCCGTCAATAAAATAAGCCCATTTGTTGAAGACGGCTTACTAGAGAATGCCCGGAAGCGCCTTATTTTTGTACACAAAACGACGGAAATGCCATTTCGTTTTAATAATACGAGAATAAGGTTGAAATCGTGAAATCCCCAAGTTTCTTGTTCGGTTTTTTTGTATGTATATATCTATATGTATATATCTTGTATGTATATACGCTTATGTATTTTATCTTGTTGATATATGAATTTATGTGTCTATGGTTTTGTAGACATTCGCGACAACTCATGGTTAACTGTAATATACAAAAGTATACCCGGAGTGTCTTATTCCTTCGCATTTCAACCCCGCAGAGTTTTCGCGTGCTGTGCTGTCTTATAGTCTCCGCAAAGACGGAGCATTCGGCCTGCGACTTACCCTGGAATACAAGTATATGTAAGAGTGCCCGACTGTGGAAGCGCGGAGTTCCCGTGGTTCTGCAACTTACGATGAAAAGGGAGAAAATATTCTATTCGCTTGGAAACATGGTAGAAACTCGTGTGGGTGACTCAGGTTTGGTGTCTCTCTCTTTCAGATTCACTGCAGAGGCAAGCACAACTCTCGATGCACATATTACCTACGTACATCTACACAGGAGCTTGCGGCCGTTGACTACGAGACGCTCCCGGCGGTTACATATGTCACCAGGATGATAACATGTTCAAATGCGCTTAGCAAGCAGTGCATAGACTTTTTCTACAACCTTCCACTCTAGCTCTCTCTTTTAGCCGTTGTAGTTTCACCAAAAATCACGAAAAAGCAACAGTTTCATGCTCTGGTTGTTAGGATACGTGACCCGAAATATGTTCGTAAACTCATTGTCATTTTTAATTTTTTCCTACCTTATATGAATGTTTCAGAGTGAATATTGTAATTTAAAACATTAAAATGGAACAACTTTAGCGAATAACTGATTTTTAATCGAACATAAAATCGCGATTACCTTAGAAGGAAAGAAAGTGTGAGATTCTATCTTTCCGAAAATCCTAGATACGACAATTTTTCGCAAACATCTAATTTTTATTGTCTCACAAAAAAAGCTTCTTTCATGAAGCCTCATAGAGATGACTTTGTCAAAGATGGAAAATAACGCAGAAGCAACGTGCAATATTTTACTTTCAACTACTTTTAACGATTTTTCACGATTACCATACCGCATGGTATGATTATTTTTTTAAAATGTCTCTAGCAGCGTTAGAATTTAAAATTCTTCCAATTATTACTGCTTCGCAAATTTATCGAGTTGCACGTAGGTACCTACTACAAAGTACGTACGTACCTACTTATGCACTATACGTAGTACGTACGTTTCTGAGTCCTTTGGGTCGCGTGCACAGAACCTACCCCGTCCACGTGTGCCATCGAATTACGAGACTCTTGGTGGAGCGACCTGGTCGAGTACTACCGGTATGTGCTCTTGCTCTACCCTGGCACGCTGGCACGTGGCTTCGCGAGTACGTAAATTCCTCGTTGGTATCCGCCAGTGCAGCGTCTACTTTACGTAGTGAGATATGAAATTCGTGGAGAAGGAGGTGGAGAACATAGCGAAGTAGTAGCAGGCGGTGAAGTAGCGGAGAGAGAACGTAACCGCGCGTGTTGGTAGTTTCCGTCGGCGTGTAGCAGAACGAGAAGAGACATATAGAACTAAGAAGGAAGAGGTAGTGCTACTAGCAAGGAACGATTCCTCCCGCGAGAGTAACCGTTCCCTGCGTACTTACTGTGCAAATTATTACATTTACCCCCTTCATACACCGGCTTCTTGGCTGGAAGTCTATAATATATCCTCCTCGTTATTTTCACAAATTTATCTCTTTCCCGGGACTGTGGTGAGATTCAAGTAATGAACAAATTTTCTTCGATATACAGACAGTTTTTTTATTGCGTACCATTGGCACATAGACTAAGTGCGTTGTTAGCGAAAGAGAAAGCTAAAAAAAACTGAAATGAAGTATTAGGAGCAGAGGGTGAAAGATATCACATGGAAGCAGCGAGGATATCGAGCGCGAGAGAGCCATCACCTTGGCGCAAGCTTGGGTCTCGAACGTTAAAGCCGAAGTGCTGACGACGACGTAAAAGACTACATGCTAGCTGGTGGTACTTCTGCTGGTGCTTAATGGTCTCTACATACTTGCAGAAACAGAGATCATTCCCGCACAACCAGCGTCTACCACTAACTTAAGAGCCTAGCATTAGGGTGAGAGAAATGGTGAAAGAAAAAGACAGAAAGTGCAAGAAAGATCGGCGTATTCGTCTTCTCGAGAAACGACATCGTTTGAGAGCAAAGCGTCGATGAAATGACGTTCGATGGTGGATAGCTCGGAGATAAAAGCAGCTCTTGCGGTTCTTGTCAGTTTCTATACTTTGTGTGCGAGGTTTGTCGGACGTGGAGATGACCCAAGCTACGCGGGACCTATCGGGTGCTCTGGCATAGACTACTCGGTGGGAGTAGAACGAAATGGAGGAAACGAAGAGAGCTAGATGCTTGGGATTATACCTTCTTCGATGCCATTAATCACGTTACCCGGGAGTCCTCGGTTTTGCCACGTCTCTCGTTCTTCCTCGACGAAGAACAAGAGGAAGAGGGCACGATGAACAACCGAGTTCGACTCAACACCGCCCCGGGTGTGTCTATTCCAACGACCAAGTGGTTTTCGGCGGGTTCTCGGTTATACCATCTTCGTAGCTAGTCCGGGCTTTCGTAAAACCGGGTACTTTGCTTCTTGCGAATACACTCCCCTCCTTGACTGTACGGATGACAACGTTCTACACCGACGTTTTCACCCTTGGCTTACACGTGTACATACCCTGACTCTATTGTCTTTGTTCAATACAAACGGTGGTGGCACTTGACAATTTCGCATTATTGAATGTGTGAAATCTCGTGTCAACATTATCCGTAGATTATTGTTAGCTGGTATCAAACAAATTGGATTAGACAAAGAGGAAATATTACTGATTACTCCGTCCATAACAATGAGGCGACAATAAGTTTAATATAAAAAATTCAAAAGCAGATATACGTGCAAGCGCAATTTTACACGGATCTTAAGCAGCAAGAGCAGCAGTCGTCTCTCAGTGTCTCGTTTTCGATGTGGTGCTGGAACGAGAACGAGAACAAGACGACGATGGCAAGTGGTACGTGGGTGAAGAAGAGCTAACTCGGTTTGATATACGGCTACACGTTTCAAGGGACGAGGAAGTAGCAACATAATCCAGGTGCAATTCACTCCGACTACCGATTTTCAGCCACTCTCACCCGGTTTCTTCATCTCTTTGCTTCCTTGCTTTCTCTGTACTCTCCAGTACGTGTGTCACTTGTCCCGGTCAACAGTACAACTCCTTCTGGAGAACTGGGTGGTGAGATAGCGAACTAAAGACGTAGCGGAAGTTACTACGTGTGAACTGGCAAGACATTTGTACGACGTACGTAGCCAACAAGTTTGTCGGAATGAAACTCTGGTGACTCTTCACCAAGTTTCACCTGAGATAATGCAATATAATAATTCGACATACGATATTTTTCGACGTATACAATAGAACATTTTTAATTCTTGCAGATTGAGTATCACAACATTTATTTTACACCAGGCAAACATTGTTAGTTCACATTGTTAGACACCTATAGGTATGCATCTTGTATAAGAAGACAAAATTGGTGACTCAAAGTTACACCGTTCCCTTTAAGCTCGAAGCGTCCGTCGACTGCACTTCTCTTTGCCGGTAACTTTCTCAACTAAACTAATCTGCCCGGAACTTTTATTAATATGCAACTTTGCGGGTGGTCCGAGTAAACAAACGTTGGTATATACCCGTCCACCAGTCATCCTCGCGACTCGACTCTTTCTTTCTTCTATATTTTCTCTTTAGACACTCAACTAACTTAGCTTCGAAGTCTACCGATCGCGTCATGAATATATATCGAGTCAGGCATCGCTTCTGTAACAAGAGACGCGATTCCTTCTATCGACATTCTAGTTACTCAATAAAAATTTGAATTCTATTTTAAATAAGTAAATTGTTACATTTTCACAGAAAGAATAAAAATATTATCATTTATTATAATTGTATTTATTAATTATTTCTTGCAAATATTTTCCTTGATTCGTATGGTTTGTATTATTACTCTTTTTATGTACCGTCGAATTTATGTTTTACGTACCGTCGAATAGATAGATTCTTAAAAAATCATGCGTACAAATACTATATTGTAACGTCATGAAACATTAATGATACGAGGACAATTTGGATCAAGCGTGGTAAGCAGTTTGGCATAGCGTACAATCAGTGATCAGAGCTGCCGACCGGTAATCGAAAGGTAATGAGTTCGTATCCCGGCTCCGAGCATTGTTTTTCTATTGTTCCTCATATATTGCACTTTTTTCGGGTTATAAAGTGCTACGAGCAACGTGGGGAGACCATCAATTCGTGATATCCACCTGTGTTAATTAACAAAGGTAATAGTTGAGAGGGTATCGAGTGGTTGCATATTCCCTCCCTGAGACCCTCTTTCTGAACTAGCTCCTGCTCCCTCGAATAGAGTTGCAACCCCCCCCCCCCCTACTCCCATCATGCAGTCCCAACCTCTAGTACACGTCCCTCCCATCGATTCGTGTTGTTTCGGTTTGTTTGTATTGTACCGTGTCGTGCTACCGTGTTTGGAGGATATCGAGTGCGACTCGGTCAGAGCCGAAGTCGGCTCTGGCAGGGAAGCTTGTAACGTGGTGGAATATTCAATATATGTATGTGGACAATTCGGATTAAGTGTTATTAAGCGACCTGGCTTAGCTCAGTTGTGAGAGCAGACGACCGGTAATAGAATGGTCCCGGGTTCGAATCCCGACCTTGACGCCCAGTTTTTTTTCGGAGTGTTCTTTATGTATTGCACTTTTTCTGGGCTATAATATATAGTCCCTTAAATCAGAGAAATAATAATAGATGATGTGACAAAATAAACAGAAATAAAACAAAAATAGAACAAATTATAACAACGTCAATATAGTTTATCGAATATTCTACTCAATGAAATAGATGCGCTGAATTATCAAGGTCTTTTCAGGTTGCTGTCATATAAAGCGAGGTGTCAAGAGGCAATGTAATTCTACATGTAATAAATAAATAGGACTACGAAGGTGCAATATGATAATATACTGTGGTGGTCACGAACGTATAACTGCATATAAAGACCAAATTACGAGTGACGTGTAATCTCTGTAGTGCATAAGGCCGTCGAGGAGTCGTGAAGTCCTGCATAAGCCGGTAATTAATTGCCCATAGTGTAAATCGGCGATACAGTACTCCTCTCTTGAGATCGTTTTACTGCTGCCCCTTCTTCTCTCACAGGCAGAAAAAACGTCATTGGCGAGGTAAGCTGGACGTAAACTGCATCGTTTTCTCTTCTATCTCACTCTTTCTTTCCTCATGGCCTGTTGACTTTGTCGCTTACGTCCTTCTTTGCCGATCTCTGTTCTCTGCTTCTTACAATCTTTTTCATCTTTTTTTTCTTCTTGCTCGCACCGCTGCTCTCTTAGCCCCAGCGTATTCCCGTCCGTGGGTGTAAATCTGTCTCCCAGATTAAGTCCAAACCCTGAGTTGTATAAATTGAAGTCGAACCCTCCACCACCATCGGCTTCTCCGCTTCTTCGCCACTGCCGCCACCGCCACAGCAGCAGTAACGGCAGGTCCCCCTTCCTTATTCACTTTATTTTCGTTTATTTGCTGTCGGCAAACATGCCCGGTGTGTCTCTTCTTCTCTGGGCATCTCGCGCATGCTGAGCACAGTGTGTGCCTCTGCGAGTCCTGCCAGGTTAAAATGGCTATAGGTAACGGCAGCAGGAGCCACAACATCCTCGCGCGAGCCTCAGCTCACTCCTTCTTCTTTTACTTTTCCTACACACGGTACGTATCGGGCCGCTACTGTTGCTCTTTTTACCGGCCGTATCTACTGTATGCAACCAATATATACGTCTGCTCCTTCGTATATACGTACTACCTACGCCACCCCCTCACTCCTATCTCTCTCACACACACACACCTCCGCGAAAAAGTGTTGCCACAACCGGAGCAGCGTCTCTGCATACGTGGTGCTCCATAAAATCCATTTTCTTTTATATCGCTCTGCTGTCTCCATTCTCTCTGGGGATCGAAAAAAAGAAATGTGCATCTTATTTACAAATCAGTAAACTGAACGCCGTAAATGACAAGTATTGAAAAATATTTTTATTAAATCAGCGTTACTCTTAGTGTAAAGATAAAATGTCCAAATGACTAACACGAATAATCGAATTCCTTAATGCGTAGGATAGTTTGATATCACATACAAAGTATGTAGTATATGTGAAAGTTATTTCGACTGAAAACGCGAAATTTTATAACTACAATTAAATGTTGGATGGTTTAAAAAAAAAAAGATTCTATCGGTGCAGTCAAGTGGATCGAGTAATACATTTTTTAAATGAGTTTATATAAATGATTCGTTAACTTCAGTGAAGAAAGTATCTTCGATATCAACAAGACAAAAATAATAATAGCAATATAAATACATCGACAACTTGTTTTATTTATTTATGCACAAAAGCTTTGATTGGCATCGATCTAAAATGGCAAAAAATCTAGTATTCAAATCTATCGTCAGAACTTGTCAAACAATGTCACGTAGTTGATCGAATGATTTTAGTGTAACACGATAACCGTGCATACAAGATGAATTGAGAAGTGAAACTATGAGATAGTACGAAACACTTTTCCAGTGTGGCTTCAATATTCCATGTGAGTGTCTGCTGTATGAGAGCACTTTTCCACTTTTCCTCAGCGATCTTCTCTCCTTCGCGTCCTCATCAACAACAGCAACTATAATATTTTTGTTAATTATGCAGATCAGCAACTGCATAATTAACATAATAGACAAGATATAGTCAAAGACAAAAATAATAATAGCAATATAAATATATCGACAACTTGTTTTATTGACTTATGCACAAAAGCATTGATTGGCATCGATCTAAAATGGCAAAAAATCTAGAATTCAAATCTATCGTCAGAACTTGTCAAACAATGTCACGTAGTTGATCGAGTGGTTTTAGTATAACACGATAACTGTGCATACAAGATGAATTGAGAAGGGAAACGATGAGATAGTACGAAACACTTTTCCAGTGTGGCTCCAATATCCCATGTGAGTGTCTGCTGTATGAGAGCACTTTTCCACTTTTCCTTCGCGATCTACTCTCCTTCGCGTCCTCTCTCGATACTACCACCTCAATCGCGTAGCTTTATCGTGCAATAGCGTAACCCAAGCCCTTCCGTCTTCCATTTATTCGAACCGTGCCCGGTTCGACGCCCTCGACGTTTATCAGCTTCCCCGGGAATTTCGTGCTGGAGCGTTTATCGAGAAGAGCTCTACAGACTCGCATCAGCAGGGCGACTACTTGCATTACTGTCTCATACTCTCCGCCACTCCTCAGTATTCCCCCTTCTTCCACTTCCGATCTTCGGCTTGTTCGTTCGATCTCCCGGTATCGCACAGGCAAAACAACAGTCTACCAACGGTAAGTGAGTATAACAGAAAAGACGCCTTAGTTTTCACGTAAATAGATGTTTGCTACTACATCTATTTACGCTACCGAACAGCAAGGTATATATATTTATGTATATAAGGGAAACCAAGAAAAGAACGCTCCAAGATTTTTTCATTTGACTTTCCGAAAGTCTACCAAAGTATCCTGCAGCACAGACATCCAACCGAGCTTTTTCCGTGCCTTGCACCGATCTAAAACAAATTCTCTACGGAGCATTGTGCTTTTACAAATAAAAAGGTTTGATTATACTTCGAAGTCGAGAACTTTCGAAATCTCGAAATATAAATCTCCTAGTTAGAATAAATCATCGAATTACCTCCGAACAAACGACTAGAAATTGACAAACCTAATAATTTCCTTACACGTTTTAGTTCGTTTTTTCTAATAATATTTCCTTCCAGTCTTTCTAAATTATAAAACATCAATAATAATTAAATAAACAAATCGTATTATTCTTTTTAATTTAAACAATAAGGTAATTATGTAGATTAGTGACTTTTGCAAATTTTCAAGTTTAGCATTTGTTTTTGTCGCCAAAGACTCGTGTTTCGGCTTCAACTTAAATTCATTTTTCAATATTAGTCATAAAACAACTTTTTCCAAAGATACAAATTGACAAAAGTTGCTGATCTGCATAATTAACAAAAATATTATAGTTGCTGTTGTTGATGAGGACGCGAAGGAGAGAAGATCGCTAAGGAAAAGTGGAAAAGTGCTCTCATACAGCAGACACTCACATGGAATATTGAAGCCACGCTGGAAAAGTGTTTCGTACTATCTCATCGTTTCACTTCTCAATTCATCTTGTATGCACGGTTATCGTGTTATACAAAACCACTCGATCAATTGCGTGACATTGGTTGACAAGTTCTGACGATAGATTTGAATTCTAGATTTTTTGCCATTTTAGATCGATGCCAATCAAAGCTTTTGTGCATAAGTCAATAAAGCAAGTTGTCGATATATTTATATTGCTATTATTATTTTTGTCTTTGACTATATCTTGTCTATTATGTTAATTATGCAGTTGCTGATCTGCATAATTAACAAAAATATTATAGTTGCTGTTGTTGATGAGGACGCGAAGGAGAGAAGATCGCGAAGGAAAAGTGGAAAAGTGCTCTCATACAGCAGACACTCACATGGAATATTGAAGCCACACTGGAAAAGTGTTTCGTACTATCTCATCGTTTCGCTTCTCAATTCATCTTGTATGCACGGTTATCGTGTTACACTAAAATCATTCGATCAACTACGTGACATTGTTTGACAAGTTCTGACGATAGATTTGAATACTAGATTTTTTGCCATTTCAGATCTATGCCAATCAAAACATTTGTGTATAAGTTAATGAATCATTTGTATAAACTCATTTTTTTAATTTATTACGCGATCTACTTGACTGCACCGATAGAATTTTTTTTTTTTTTAAAGCATCCAACTTTTAATTGTAGTTATAAAATTTCGCGTTTTCAGTTAAAATAACTTTCACATATACTACATACTTGGTATGTGACATCAAACTATGGTATGCATTAAGGAATTCGATTATTGTTATTCACTACTAGAAAGAAAAAATGGAAACTAGATATTCGTTTGAAACAGTCTCGTGTGGAGGTTTCGCCCTCTTTTCCAGGAGAGTCAACTTTCCTTACCCCATCACCCGTCTTCCGGAAATAGTGATTTGACGCCCTCAACCAACCTTCGTGACAAACAAACGACTCGTACAATCGTTTCAGGATTTCCACTCAATTGACCGATTTGACTTCATGGTATATTCAACATTCTTCACTTATGTATGCTCCATTTCTAGATATTTATATGTGAATAGGAGCTTACGTAGGTGAGAAAGTAAACCCCTAAGAGAATGGATAGAGAATATAACTATTGACGGATCGGTATTAGAGTTAGAGTTATCATCAATTTAAATTCGGACAATCGTTGCAGCATCAGCATTTTTCCTCTTGTACCATTGTAGAAATAAATCGAGGCACTGGGTGAGCCTGCAATTTCTACGTGCAAGAACACCAGCAAGGACAATGGAGCATTGTGTATCGCGCCCTGTTTGCCAGAGGCATCGATAAATACAACCTGGGACTGATTATGTTATTGCGGGATTCGTGAATATACAGCACAAGTGCGTGATCTTGGAACTCTCTCGTTATACGTTATTGCAGTTTAACAACGAAATAGAACAATGCGATAATCTCGTTGCGAGTCGGTGCCAATATCTATCGCCACAAGTGAAAAGTGAAAAAGCACTCACGTCGTTCACCTCGATTGTGAACCAGTCAAGAGAATTTTCTTAAGAGTTTTTATGAATTCCGTATGATTTGCAAATTATCTCTATGGTGCTGTATTTACGAGTGGAAATATTTTTTCGTCTTTTACCGTAATTGTATAGCACACGTGTCTCGAAGAGATCTCGCAAAGCACTTTAGCTTTCGTTACGCTCGAGAAAATTATCGAGTTTCGAGTTGCTCACCTTCAAACCGTTCTCTCGCTTCTCTGCTCTTCGACGTTATAGCCACGAACGCTAAAGATCGAATTTTTCGAGTGTGGGCGTGATCGCGAGCGCCATTCACTTGGCCATCGTAATCGGAAGGAAAGCGAGCTTTCCTCTACACTTCCTCTTTTATCCTCTCGAATTCACTTCACTGATATAAAAGTGTCCGATCCTCGAAAGTGAAGAGCACTATATCTATTTTATGTGCTAGAACGACGCACGCGACCTCCCATCAACTGTTGTACCCGTAGTTAAATAACGAATGGACGGTCTACGCATTAAGCATTTATTTGTAGAAATCTAGACAATTACAAAAAATTGTCGTCTCGGGAGTTAACGTAAAATAATATTGTGTTGAGAAGTAATGTTAAAAAAATTATTTTACAGAAATTAAAGAATTTTCGATTTAAAAAGGAATTTTCTAACATCAAATAGATTAAAAAATTATGAAATAATAAAGTAATTGTTGGTATATTATAGTCAGGGAATTGCCACACTTAACGACGATCAAATCTTCCTACTATAATGTGCGAATAATTATTTATTATCTTACTACTTTTTGTTTATCCAATTTATTCATAAAACTTCTTTTTTTAAGAGATGAATTTCTAAACTTTCATGAAATTATTTAAATTTCATTCGGTTTATCGAGCCGTTAGAAATACTCACACAGTTATTGTTAATGTTAGTAGTCAATTCGATATTTACAGGAAAGATTTTTCATACATTTTAAAAAATAATTTATCTTTGAGAAGGTACAATGATTGTCAAAAAAGTATCAACCAAAACCGATGCCTCAGGTCATAGAATCATTATACCGCCATCTATTAAGAGACGTTTTACCGTTTTTAACAAACATCAATAACAAAAGAACGAGGTGAGATCTGTCGGTCGACACTAAACGTCTAATTCTCGTATTTTTGCATGTGTAGCAGTCGGAAATAAAAAATATTTTCTTATTCCCATTCGATTTGAAGATGATCTGTCAAATTTTTATAAATTTTTTCGTACCTTTTGTTTTTAATAACGCGGAAGAAATGTTACGATTGGTGTTTAAAATCACCTTAAAACGGAACGGCTAAGAAACCGAACTTTTCTTACCTGTTTTGTCTCGACCAAAGTATTTTATGGTATATACATTATGATATCTTCCCGATCTATAAAACTCTATAGCCTCACAATTTTCATTGAATCGCTTAATTCCTGAGCATCGAACCATGCGTTGGACGTCGTTGTCGTAAGATATACAACATGGATTATACTATAACGTCGTAGAGCAGGTCCGATGGTAGGTCGTATAGTCAGTCGGTGTGGTCAGCTGGTATTCCGCAAACCGGTCGGTGGTGGTGAGATCGAGAGAGCGAGAGAGACCTCTTTCCTCGCTTCTCTGAGCACTACTCCGATCAGAAGCCGCCGGCGTGGCTGCCAACACTTTCGACCCTTCCTCGAATTGCTGCATGAACGGCTGTACGATCGACGATGTTGCAAACTTTCATGATCCGCATGCGAACGTAACGCGTTCGTGCTGTGCTTCTCCATATAATATTATAGTTGGTAGGACTGTGAAAGCTGAAAAGCCAGCATACCACACCGCGAAGGATCCACCTAACTCGCGCAGTACCGTGTAACTCCTTTCGTATTCATAGGTATACGCAAACTTGGGAAAAAGTACTGGGTAACCGGAGCAATGTACCATCAGACCGTGCAGTTAAAGAGCGTATAGTAGTACAGAAGTAGACGAAACGTAAGGTACGTAGCACCAGCTCGAACAAACTCAAAGTGAGAGGACGTGGAGTAGCGTATTATATAATTTGGGTGGCCCACGATCGGAATTTTCGAGCATGGTCGAAAGGCTATCCGGGTCATAGCGATAGGAGTGAGACTCTTCTACACATCGACGAAGCTTCATGTTGGTGGTGATGTTGGCTATGTACGAATCGCGCGGTAGGAGAGTATATTGCCTTGCGAAGAGCTGCCTGAGCGTGTATCGTGTCGAACTTCCTATCGGGTATTCTCCATGTCGCAAGAACGCCCGGGCTACACCATTTAACTAACCAGCGATCGATCGCGAAACATGCAGCACCAGAAGCAAAAGCAGAGGGAAGCCCAATGCTTGCGAGAGATATACAGGTTTTGCCTTCACACCGCATCCCAACGCAATTCTATGGCATGCACTCTGCATTCTGCATTCAGTATTGTAGTCGGCTTATATCGTGAAGAAACAGAGTGCGTTCCGTTCGCGTTAAACTTACGGACTACTTACACAAATTGCGTTTAAATTTGGAGATTTCCAAGACTCTCTTTACAAGACAGTTTATCCATCGAGTAAAAATTTATTTTCTATCTATTTGGGTTCATATAAGAAATCACTGGTGAAAATGGAAATTTTACATGAGAACGTACTGTGATTTGATATCTTTGTAGGATCCTGCATGCAAATTAATTCATATTTGCGAATTCACGTGAAAAATCTCATTTTACTATGATAAAGTACACGAGAATCATGGTTAAAAAAAATATTTTAAGCTTTCCGAGTACGTAATTCCAAATTCTTATAGTATCCCTCAGGATTCCCAGCTGGCTACTCGCCTGACATTTTTTTTTGTCTACTCCTTTGAATCACTGCTATATATATAATCAACATTTATTATAAAAACAATGAGAAGACTCTGAAAACTTGAACATGTTCACTCGACGTTTTTTTTTTTTTTTGCGAATTAAGACCTGCAAATCGTACCATATGCCACGACATTGTTCCCAGGTGAAACAGGTTGCCCTAGCCGGATGATACAACGTGGCCAGTGGAGTCGCTACTGCACCAACCAAGCAGAAAACGAGTCGGTGCGCGACAGATAGAAATAAAGTGAGACCGAGAAAGGTCTCGCGGTCTTCTTATGTTTTACGGCTTGCCGCTCGCTTCTATATGGTATCTCTCGGCATCTTCGATGCGAGCCTCGTATACAGATATACGACGATGCGATTGTAACGAAGACCAAAGTTGGGTTATCTCTTTCTCTCTAAGGAAGACTCGCGACGCGATGGAATTCGTCCCTGTGCGAACGTATCTCTGCTTGACGCAGCATCTTTTTCTGCACACCTATTCTATCCCCGTTGCTTCTTTTTTCCTCATATTTTTTCACACAACGACTTAAAGCAGCACCTCTTCGGTTTGCTTATATTCCTTGGCTCGTCGCGTCAACTTCTTATCCGTGCCACATCGATGTAGTTCTAGACGATCAAGTAAAGTCGTGCTCTTAATCATACGAAGAAGAAGTTGCTGGAAAACTAGAGAGCCCTCCATCGGTCGGTGCATCAAGAATGACAGCTTTCCACTTGTTTGGATATACAAATAAAAATCTATTCAGTCGATGAACCCTTTTCTGAACCTTAATAAATTGACTTTAAGGCATTCGTGGTCCTTCTTAATCTCCGATTGACTCCTTGACAACTCCTATACTTTGATCCATTCATTGACATCTGTTCTTACTCCATCCTTTTTCAATACAATGATTCTAGGAATAGAACGTCGTGGGGTTAATACATTTTGGTATATAGATCCTCTCATCGATGAATTATCGCTTACACTTAATTCAGTAATCGATCAGAATAATCAGTAACCGACTCGAATGGAATGGTCGGAAGGAAATGCGGGCAAAGACGTCGTTGGAGAGTGGAATCGATATGCGATTTCGAGTGCTAAATTGCTTTCCTGAACTACTTAATCCTCGCACCTCGCTTCCGTTTAGCAAGACGCACGAGCGTTCGATGCCTGAAGAAAGTGCAAGAGGGACAGACTGGGTGGGAAGAACGAACGAGATCGTATAATTTTGCCACACCAAGTTTCCGGACGCGACACTCGCTCGATCGAAGACGCGCACTCTCGCGCTTCTCGTGCTATCCGACTTACACACTCCGCACTGTAACGTTCTCGCTCGGTCGCTCACTCGCCCGCTGATTAATATCCAGGTTTACGGGGGAAAAGTTGGCCGTTAAAACGTGCAACTTCGCCAGAGAGACAAAAGGTCCCGGTCCCGACTATAAGAGGCCGACTACCATGCTTCGGCTGGAAGGGAGAAAAAAAAAACGGGAAAGAGAAGTGAACCCGGGAGCACATCGCCAGGAAAAGGACCAGATGAAGAATGAAAGAAAATTAAAGAAGAGCAGAAAAAAAGAAATAGCGCGATGAAACGAGGAAAAAAGTAAAAGTAAAAGTCTCTCCGTCCCATAATGGACATAATTCTTTTGTGATGGGACGAAGTGAATAATCGATGCAGTGGAACAGTCGTAATCTCAAAGAGCGAAGAGTATTTTTAAAAACTTTTAAAACGTATTAACAAGAAAAATCTGGGGATAAAAGTAAAATGTTGGAAATCGCATAAATTTCAAAACAATAAGAAAAAGAAGTGTCAAAATTTCTCTAATAACAATGATTATTATTTTGAAAAGAATAATTGTCAAACTAAAGTCTTTGAGAACCGCAGAAAATATCTGGAAATAACTTTATAAGAATCTGTGATTGAAATGGAAAATTGTCAGAATTTCGTGATGAGTGAGTTCACTAATATTCATGACTGACTTTTCATCATATTCTCATTGCGATCAAGGAGTCAAAATAGCTTTGCGCTATTCTCACTGCTTGGTCGCACAGGCCCATGTTACACGCTCGTACCAAGACCAGAAACGCGCGAGGGTCTAACGATAAACAGGTTTGCACTCAGCAACGTGCTTATATACTGCGGCAAGGGCGAAGAAATGTCTTGGGCTTAGTCTTCAACTATTAACTACTTCTGCTCTTTGCTATAGGCAAGACGTAGCAAAACTACTCGACACGCAACGAGTCAGCATGAGTATGTACATCATCAACGTGTACTCTGAACCCGTTTCTACTTCTGTTCCTCATAAAACTAGCGACCATATCACACCAGTACTTAGACATTCGAAGAGACCCTTATCATTTATCATATGTACTGCAGTTTGGCGTATAAAGCCATCAACGGTTGATGAAGTATCGAATACATTGAATAAGCCACAGATAACATTTAGCTAGTGCATCATTAATAAAATGAAAGCATACGTGTCCCCAAGGGATTTTGTTATAGATGTAACAAGCATTTATATTTTTCAATGGCTTTGCTGACATCCAAATCTGTGTTAATGGCACGATGTAGACACAGTGTGCGTGACACATTTCGAAAGAATTCCCTCATTGTTAACCTTGGAGTAAAAAGTCGAATTTTCCGTAAAAGAAAAGTCGAAGAATCCATAAGTCAAGCTTCGTGCTTTCTAGTTTCTTAGGAAAGCCGAGTAATAACTACTCAATCAAGTACCCATAGTATGTGAAGAAAGGAGCAGGTTCATTCACACATGGTAGCGGAGCGCATCACTGCATTCTCTCCGCTACTTCCAAGAGCATCGTCCAGTTTCAAGCAGCCATCACCACCACCACCACCACCACCACCACCACCACCACCACCACTTTGGGTCCCTCCTCTAGCTCAAGATCTCTACCTCGTTCATTTTTTTTGTTGCTCTATCATCATCGCTACCTTCTCTTTTTGTCTCGTACTCCATCGCGCACCGAACGTTTGCCAACCGATCGACCCTGTCGTCTCATCGTCGTCGTCGTCGTCGTCGACGTCGTTCGCGATCGAGAGGTAAGGTATGTTGCGCGTGTGTTTGCAGCCCATTCCCTTCCAGGCGATATCTTCGCGGTCAGCGACTTATTTCATTTATTTTCTTTTTTTTTTTATTATCCTCTTCGGCTTTTATTTTCAACCGAAGAGACATCGGCCCTTCTTTCCCCTTTCAGAAGAGAAAGAAGACTGGATCCAAGTGTGTGCAGGTGTCGATCGCGAACGACGAGCGGACTTCCGATAACGATCTCGATGAAGCGTCGGGTATGTCGTTTCATCCGGGTGTTCAGTGTCGAGACAAAGATCGTATGGACTACTCAAGGTGGAGCAAACGAGATACTCCCATTCAGAACCAGAAGTATGCGCGACTTGTGTGTTTTGTCACTTGCGAGAAGCAGCAGCCGACCAGTTCACGACAACGACTCACGTCATGTGAACGTGTTAATATTTTGATCGGATTTTTCGAGATGGCTAACTCACGCGCGTGCTCACAACGGCATTCGCCTTTGACACTCTCATTACGAATTCTCCGATCGTGTAACCGAGATATCGTTGCAGCAGAGCATGGATTGAAAGCTTTCATTAAATTATATTGAAATTTAATGGTGCCACTGACCGGCAATCATCAAAGTCATAAACCTAGATCTTAACACATTGAAGAAACTGCTGTAAACGTCGGAGCTTATGGATTATTTCTTATCATAATGGGATTTTACCATTAGTTTCAATAAACCGAATGGTAGCCATTATATGGATGAATATCCTGAATATGCAAAACAATAAGGAGATCTCAACGCAAACAGGTTTTAGGAATGAGTCCGATTTGAAACGCTAATCTAGTCGGCGAACAAAACCTATTTCGCGGACATCACGACCTAATTCTCACTTATCCAGGCGTAAAAGAAGGAGTTGATCTCCAGTTCGATCCTTGAGTCTTCCCATAATTAAATGTACATCGTCGTCAACCGATGCTGATGCGAGTCGATGAACTTAATTCTAAATCCTGACGCACGGAATTTCGGTGGGAATAAGAACTGGATCTTCGCCTCCTTAGCAAAAGATGTTTCGTCTCCCGATCTTAATTTTATTTACCTTTATTTCGGTACCTCTCTCCCGGTTGCTCGAATCGTAAATCGATCAATCGGCAAATTTGGATTCCGAAGATCGCGGACGTTCCGGTTGCCCGACGGGCGGTGCAGATATATCGACGGTAGACGACACGGAGTATCGATGGTCGAACGTACGGCATCAGACTCGGATCTTCTCTTAACAAGCACCGCCCCGTAAATACAAACGTGTTTCGCACATTAGTCCAATTAATTAAATGCTAATTATGATGGGCCGGTGTTGCGGGATGCATACTGATGCGTTCGTTTCTTTCGGATACTAAACGACGCCCCGTCCTTGCCCTGACATGCCACGTATCTTATTATTTTATCAAGGAACTTCATTTTTCTCATTTATTGCAGCGTCAACAACGTACCCTCCAAGATTTTCGAGGTAGAAATTAATATCACGGCATTAGAAATCATCCTTTATTGATCTCTCATATTTATCATTATTGTTTTTTTTTTTTAAACTTTTGATACGTCAGAGATTTGGCCATCCACGTCGGATACATAAAATGAAATCGGGCAGGCGGAATAATTTCGGACCGACGCAGCGATGCAACGGTGGAAGCCATTGTACGAAAGTTAAATAACACGAACGTGGTCACGACGGTACCTACCAATGTTGAGGTGTACCTGCTGTTAGTCGGCGCGAGGAGGGTTGGTACAGACCGGCGAGAGCGAGCGCCTGTTATCTAGATTCTTGTAATCCGATCGCGAATCCGAACGAACGCGTGCATGCACGCATGGTGAGCAAGACAGTTCGAAGCGGGGATCGGGAGTGCACTCGAGGCGCGGGCACGCACGTATTTCGATATCCGGGCGGTCACGAAACTAACGCATCGAACCGAGCAAAGAAACGGGGTGGGACAGCAGGGCGAGTGGGAGGGGCGGCTCCAGTAGGACGAGTCGAAGGGAATGAAGGGGCTACAGCAGACCCAACAATTACTCGGCCACTCGCATTCGCACCGTAATCACCCTTAATTTACGACAGGGACGTCAGTCCCACTCGCGGCCGATCAGTAATTAAAGTCGATCGGCAGAACCGTGCGGATTTCTCGGCAACGCACAACCAGTGCAAAAGGACTCTCCGAGACCCCGTGTTGCGAGAAAGTTGTGCCGCAAGTCTTTTCTCCCATCACTTTAATAAAACAACTTTGAACGTGTCCCTTCGCATAATTAAAGGGCATTCAATGAACCTCAACCTGAGTAGTTAGAAAAACCATTTTTCAATCAACACTTTTTAACGTTCTTTTACGAAACAACGATTTATTGTATAATGTAAATACAATATTATCAAAACTTTTAAGCATGTTTGTTAAATTCGACAGTTGTATATTATATGTATTAGGTGCTTAATATAAAAGAGCATGAAAGCATTTACTATTTTAGATGTAGGGGTACAGTATATATTCTCAGCTACTGCTAATAATGTACGAGGCATCCCTTTGTACTACGTCTTCCCATTCATCGATCGCGTACAGAGCCTGAACTTGATTAACCGCTATTTGAACAGGAGACCCTCAACGCTCAGTGAAGCTTTATGTCTCAAAGGGAACTTTAGTGCTAAACTCGGCATCGCTCGAATACCATTAATATATTGCTTCGATGCCCTCTACAGAGAGACTTGGAGTATTAGGGCTTATGAAAAAGATTGCTCGACGTTCTCTTGATGGGTGTAGGTTTCAACTTTTTATTACTGAAAATTTTCTTGTATGTCAAGACCACGTTTTCTTTTTTCTCGGAATTCATTCTTTTTTCGGAGCTCATTCTAGGCTTTGAAGGGAAGTATTTTATGAATAAAATATAAGTCTTCCGGATGTCAAAGTATATCTTGAAAGGTAGCTGAAAGATATCCTTTCTTCCTTCTTATCAACTACTATACATATGTATATCATTGATAGTTTAATATATTAATTATTATGTGGCAAGGATTTAATAATTAATAATACAAATATTATTTTTCTTACAATTGAATTAACGACATTGTTCTTAATTCTTTTACGAAATATTATCGCTCACAGACCATGATAATGATTCGAAATAAAATTTGAACAAAGCCGCGTTATTGTATCTTGTGAAATAATTATTCATCGGAATATCTGTAAAATATGAAGAAATTTTAAATAATGCATACGTGAGCGATACGGAACGGTAGAATGAGGGCAATAGAACCAAGTCGATTTCGCAGATGGCAAATTCTGCCTGCTTTGCCACGCCATCGGGCAAGGAGGCCAGTCGTAGTAATGAAACGTAAAAATGTCGTAAAAATTGTAAAACCAATATGAGAGAAGCTCGAAAGATATCTAGGTACTGAGACCAGCGGGTTCACTACTAGGAACTGCAGTCGCAGTAATACGGCCGCCTAGCGGTAATATGGAATATATATAGAGAGTATATGGATAATATATATAGAGTGTATGTGGAGAAAATATCGGAACTGCGTATGGGGGTCATCGTGGTCGTCCGGAGAGAGCAGAGTCCAGGGCAAAAGACCACGGGGCATTCACCGCAATGTGCATTTTCTTCCCGCTGTAGCTGAACTTCGCACGATTCGCCCCTTCAGCCTGCTCCGTCGCAGGATTTAGATTTTTCCAACGCTTATACGAATTCCACGATTTGAACATACGACCGACCACAAAATATTTTACCACCTGTCTGTCCGGAGATAATTATTTATAGTAATATACATTCGTATCAGACTTGAACTGCTAATTACAAAAGTACCTTAATTTGTAATTCCAAAGTGCTTTCATAAAGTCATTCATAAAGTCTATCATCCTTGTACAATACATAAAGAGTTTTGTCCTGTGATCAAAGACACCGTATTTGAAAAAGTTAGAAAATCTAGAAGCTGAGATAGCGAAGCATGAAATTTTATCTTTATTTTATGTTTCGATTTAGTCTCTGTGCCAAGTGCCAGTAAACTTCGTAGCAAGCACGTGTACTCGGAGAAACTTTTAAAAAGTTCGATGTATCCGAAACTATTTCTAGGTGCTGAAGTGGCTGTCCCAAGCATAAGATTGGATTTCAATCTGAATTGACTCACTCAGTAATGTGATACAACGATATTTTTCTTATAACTATCTTACATGGTGACATTTTATCTAAGAGCTTAAAATTTAAAAATTATAATTGTAAATTTAAATGAACACACTTTTCTTACTCGATACAATTTTTGCGTTCTTCAAAGATCAATTATTTTCATTGCTGTACATAATTAAAAAAAAGTTATTTAATGAAACAATTTCTATACGTTGAATGTATAATTATTTCGTCCGGTAAGATTCGATAATATTGTAGTAATGTAGATATTTTGTTACGTATTAAAAATATCAAGATCACGAATGGGCTAATGAAGAAGTCAGAAAATTTAAATTCGTCGTGTATTCAGTGAATCACGCAAACGTCCTCTGAGAACAGCTCGAGTAAACTGGTAAAAGACGTTTGAAGTTTTCGACAAAGTTGTATACGTAGTGTGTGATACGATCGTTCGACTCACAATCCTCTTAAGGACCCAACACTTTTCGCACGAGTAGGTGGAGGTCGTTATACCGTGTTGGTCACTCCGCTGTAGATTCCCGATTCACCGATACAACTACCACGGTATTCGCTACCAGAGGACACAAAGCTCGAGAACCAATAAACTGGAAATGCGAATCACGGAACAGCGTGCAGCGACCGACGAGTGGAAAAGAGTCTGGTAAAGAGGTGCAAGTCGTTTCCTCGGGACAGGTACGACGATTCAAGTTGCAATGTGAACTAGAGAGCGCTTTCCAATCCGTCGACCGGAACATTAAGGATACTTTGATGAGAAAAGTGCGAATGTGAGTTCTGTTGAAAACCATTGTCTTTTCACCTCGTTCATTCTAATGTTTTTTAAAAGAGGAAACGACATCGCACCAACCACAGCAGTGCGAAAGAAATAATTTTACGAGTTGTGTTCGGCCTTTCCAAGCACGTAGGCGGACCATGGACCTCCCATGATTCCTCCTACTCCTCCGCATCCCTAACCGGAATGTGAAATCCTCTTCCACAGAGCGAAGAAAGATAAGAGGAAAAATATAAAGGCAGAGAAAATACACGTGAAAATACGGTTTTGTCTCGATTGTCGTTTAGGCGAAATTGTAGGAGGGGTTTAAAGATGGAAATTAAATGTCAAATGTCATGTGGAGAGATAGAATTTCCAAGATCCACTAGGATCCCTTCGAAATGGCTTATTCTATGTCATGTAAACTATGATCATTGAACCATGATACGCACATTTTGTTAAAAATTAACAATCGAGTTGTATGGATAAGGTTGGATCTCTTCTAATCGAATAACAAATCTCTTACGTTTCTAAGGAAACCGCAGTTATTCCATAATTAAATTATCTATCACCCACGACGTTTCAATCAGACAAAATCATGAAAGCTCCGATTTCAGGCGTACTATGACCTGCAAACAATCGGTGATTCGTCTTTGAGTTTCCCATCAGTGATAGTGATATATTCCAAATAAAGCATGCGACGACTACTAACCATACTCGTGATTATAAATGCAAGTGGTGGTTGGAGTACTGCGACATGTGGTACGAACATTTCATACACGATACAGGGTACACGATGATCAACTTTTCATTTCAAGTCCATCGCGTCCCCTCGTTCATAACTTCTCCACATTGGTGCAATCTCGCGCAGTAATATTGAAAGGTAGTGGCTAGTGTGGTACCTTCAAAGGATGGTGAATGGCCACGCGTTCGCACTGAAATCGTTGGACGACGGGCATTGCGCTAATTACGAGTCCCGACTACGCGGGATGATTATCGAAGTTTGGAAACCGCGACTTTCGCACCCTGTAGCTACTAGCAACATGCCCTTTCACCCTTTCTCATTCGCGTTTCCTGCGATCTACCCAACTAAATAGCTAACTTTCCGTTCCCTTTCATGCTTTACCCTTTCTAATACTGCGCCCCTGAGCTGTGGCTCGTGCTTTCGACAAATTTGGTCTCGCTTCTTCTCTGTGATCGCGCGAAACCTCTGCAGCTCACAACCCTTACGGCCCTTTTCATTCATTATATTGAATATACGTTTTGCATTCGACGACTAACGACTGTTCTCTCTCTCTCGCTCCCTTTTTCTACCGTACTACGTAGGCAAAACCCCGGAGTTTCATTGCTGGCTATCAGGGTGGAACCGGCCAACGACCTCAAATTAATTCGGGACACGTGTAGTTTGCATGACAAACTGCTAGTCCGGCTTTTCCGAGCCAACTATCAGGTACACACGCTACCTGCTCGAGCGTTATTTGACCCCTCACGTACGCACATCCCCGCTTCAACTGGAGGATACGATTTTTCGATCAGCGCGCCTCACTGGTTTTCCAGTCGTTTGTAGATGTAGAGAAACATTTTCGGGATCGAATAGAAATTTTATTCAACCAATTTATTTCTAGTTGCATTAATAGTCTAAATTGGAAATCTCAATATTTAGTTTGCGGTTGAAACTCCTTTTTCAAACATTGATAGAGAAAAATGTTTTGATGAATCGAGTATATCCATGATTTGTATATTGCATTTTGATTCAGCTGGAACATTTTTTCTCCCTTACCGTGTCTTATGATTTGTATTAATTAAAACATACTTGTAACTTAGATTTTATCAATTATTCGGAATTGAAAATGATAATATAAGTTATTCCAGTATCGATATCATTGTGTTTCAGCAGCAGACTGTTTGACCAGTGATTTTTCGTGTTTTACATATTTTTATGTCGACATTCTATCGTGAATCATCAAATTGAAGATTTTCGTTATGTCAGTTTGAATATTTTTTGTAATTTTTGAGAATAATAAAATTAATGTTAATAATTTTTAAGGATTCAAGATGATTGAAATCAAACTTTCTTCTCTGCGCCGAAATAGTAATTTTAGTTATTGTGATAAGCGTTGTCTTGTTTTACTGAATCCCTTGATGGATATGGTCTCCGAGTTCATTTTTTATGTTCACGGAAAACTCATTCTGTCGAATTTTTTGCCAAATGAAAATGATGATAAATGATACTGTTGCCGTACGTTAAATTTGATATTATTGTGCTTCGGCAATAGACGGTAATTATTCCTGTATTGACTGTCACGCGTGTAATATAGAGGAGTCAGAAATATTATTCAAAATCAAACTACCAAAGCCACGACATATGTATAAGTTTCTCGAATTACAATACTCTTGATTGGCTCTCGCACTAGGACAGATGAGTAGCATGATACTAACCGTGTTTCACATGCGGATCAGGTATACAGGTATCACGCATTTTTATAAAACAGTCACACGATGCATGTATATGCACGTAGGAACAACCTTCAAATGCTTTTGAATGGCGTTTTATTATTCATACTCGAGAGTATCCCTTTCACGTAAAATAAAAAAATTGATTTTATAGGTAAAATTTGATATCGTATAATGAAGTATAGATAAATTAAATTGTATAAAAATGATTAATCATTCTCATTAATATATTTGCCAAAATAATGTAGCTAGACCAATGTCCGTCAACTCCAATTCATAATTAATAATAATTTTCTATCTGTGAATTAAAAAAACATCATAAATAGAAAATAATATAAGACATTATGGTCATTTACGTCTTATTATCGAATGAATCACAAATTAAGACATTTATTTTACGCATTTTTCGAGTGCAAAACAATTGCGTACAGAGTGAGAAATAAAAAAATTGTGGACCGAAAAAGCCTTTCGTCTGAAATGAAGGACGACTCGAGAATGACTTTGCGCCTCGTCGACTGTAAAAGCAAAAAGGATAAAATAATACACGGAGGTCAGGAATTTTTACGGAGTCTGGTCTCGTTTCAAATTGCTGTTGGAAAAGACAATGTATTTTCTCTTCTAGCCACGCGCGCGTCTTTATCTCCGTTTTTCTCGCTTGGATACATTTTACCTCGCTCCGCAGCGCGAAAAGAAATCGTTTCTCTTCTTTCGTAATCCCGTTTACCGCGTTGATCTCTCGCGCTATTATATTTACTATCCTTTGCCCGTTGCGTGGCTTCAAAGGCGAATGCCCGTGCCTTTGATATTTTAGTAATAAAAACTAATTTTTAATTAAATCCATTTGTTATATATCGATAATCCAATTTTTATTTCATTTTTTCTTTTTCAGGTGAGTATACACGGGACGCTTCTACTTTAGTACGGGTTCGTGATAAATGCTCAACGCTGCTAATTTCAAATGCAAGGTTAGTTTGCCGATATCTACTATCAAAAGTATGAAAAAGAAACCCTAAAATGTAATAATTCGTCTTTATTAAAACGCCATTTTCTCACAAATGAATATTTTTTACGACTACAAAGTTTCCAGAAAACAGAACTTAATTGTAATGTTTTCATTAAAAATCATTCATCGGTCAGAAAAAAAAAATCGGTTCTTTGATCAGAAGAAATCTGGGATTATTGATGTTTGTTAAATTGTACACGTTTCATCAACATTTTGTCCATGCGATATGCGAGCTGCCATCTGTCAAAATTCTTTTTTCATTCACCGAGTTTCCTTTATTAATTGAATATTGTTTGAATTGCAAGACAAAAAAAATGTTAACCCGAGTATTTTGATTTTACAGCAGATTTTTTTATATCAAAAACGTCTGTTCGTACACGAAATCGTTGTACGCCATATCTGTTGGTATGCGGTACGTATGTGAATTTCATAGCTGCTGGGGTATTGTACAGCCATGACGTACCTCGTTGTTAGTCCTTTTGTGCAGTTCATATGTAGGTGGTACACGTCACAAGAGCATGAAAGAGGGAGAGTGTTGCACAGGATGCATAGTATAGCGTCGTTTCAACCAGACGTACAGCTGCATACTCTATACGCGGTATAGAGTATACACTAGTGCATTGCACCCAATGTGCACGTACGCCATGGGCGCACTCGTCGTAATAGAGATGCTTGCAGGGTTACTGCGAGAACTCTATTATGACAGAATATACAAGCAATGTCTGTTTCCTCTCGTTAATTCACACTATGGCGATGTTTGCTTGCTTGCTTGCTGCGAATCCTAGCTATCCTGAGCTCGTAAAGTTGCTTAGCTTTTCAACCATTCGGTACGTCATTCGGACGGTTGTCATAACTTGGAGAACATTTCTGAGTGGTAAATTTTTTAGGGAGATCACAAAGAGTGATCGAATTGTTATCTTGTTGTTAAAGATTCGCAGGGCTATCGGTTTGTTAAATCGTCAAGAATTAAACTTTTGTTGCATTCGCATCTCGCACGATGTAGGGTTTTCAAAGTTACTTTTGATGGTCATCTCGAAGCGGAAATGGCAACTTAATCTGAACTTAAAAATGATCATTTCACGGAGTGTAAAAAGACTTTTCTGGATTAATATTGGTAGAGCACAAACATTGGCTAAGATCATGATATACGACGAATATTCGCAAAAAAAAAAAGATAAATTACAAGAACCGGTAGAGAGTGATTTGTAATACAACCATCAGCGGGGAGGCATAAGTTCTGAGCGAACAGACTATCTGACTTAACTTTACGTATACAAATGATATGCATTGAGATATATTCGATGGTAAAGGAATATGTATCGGAGATTCCGAGACCGTGGATCGATCGCCCCAGTTATATTTTCGTTCCGGAAGTTGATTTGATCGTAACCGGAGCTTGAAGAATATATTTCTTCGTATATGCGAGAAGGGATATGAGCACGTTTGAAAGGATGATATCTACATATTCGAAAAGAAGCAAGTTCTGGGTCACTTCTTGTTGGAAAGTTCTAGAGTTCGGTGGTTTTCATCGAGGTTATACAGAGAATATATATACTAGGAGCCTCGTGTGAGTTTAATGTTGAAAGAAGCAAACCCCGAGTGGTAATCGATGCGTAAATATATTCGATAAGGGGCAACATCGTCTTGTAATTGCAGAGTCGTGTCTCTCTTTCCGGTAATGGGTTTCCTTCCGATATGTGAAACATTGATACAGCGATGAGTCAGCATGTAGGGGGTGATACGATTTCTTTCAAATGAATTGCTTTTCATTTCATTTTTTCTTTCCCGGCTATTTTATTTCTATATTTCAAAGTGTTTCTCTCGAATTTTCAATTAATTTGTTTTTTTATTATTTGATACAAATAATAAAGGCTCTGATTTGGCATGAAATGCGCCGATCTTTGATCATTCTTGACTTTCAGGACACCCCATAACTTGAAATGTGTTGTGAACACAGGGAAATAAAGATAGCTCGGTGGGGCAGCCTGTGAGTATACCACTTGAGCCTGTGGGTATACCAACGTCTCGCACCAGAACTTGCTGAGCGTTATCTTAACGGGGTCTCGTATTCGTGTGCCCTCGAATATCTCGTATCTTTATGGTGTGTGTGTGTGTGTGTGTATGTGTTTTTCTCTTCGTCGTGATTTACCGGACGTATCCTTTAAACCCGCATACCTCTCGAAACCTCAAGCCTCTCTTTTTCTGTATCCATCTGTATCCGTCGATCTCTTACGGTGACCAAAAATTACTTGAAAATCATGAAAATTCAAACGTACAAATGAAATCCTGCAACTTGAATAAAAATCCCACTTGACAAGACTCTGCCAATTCCGAGTATAGGAATTCTTATTTAAAGCTCTTGCGCATAAGATAAATTCACTTTTGTAGTAAATTTCTCATTACACAGTAATTGTTTACTCAATTCCCTCTGGAATTTCTGCGTAGCAGCTTCAAATTGAAATTCTTATACTCGGATCGCACAGAGTCTTCTTACAAAAATAACCTTGAGACCTTGCAAAACCACTTTGGTCCATCGGTGCAACCTAAACTCTAAAACGAGTATCATTTTTTTTTTCTCATTCAGTAGTAATTTTAATATTGCTGCACGGTTTTATAATAAGGTGACTTGGCTCTCTAAACAACTTGTTTTATTTTCGACGTTGATGAATAATAAATTTATCGGCAAATAAATTAACTACGTTCCTTAAATTTACAGAAATTAATCCAAACAGTAGAATTTTTTACTAAATCATAATAAGTGTTGATTATACGATTAATATCTTCACTTGTTCGATATATCATATGGATCCGCAAGCTTTTACCAATGCATGGGTAAAAATTGAGTTTAATTCTGAGGATTTAGACATTACCAGACTCTGTAAGTGGGGATAAAAGCAATGTAATAATATATAGATACGTACTAATTTGGGGGAAGGGGGGTATTTATATCATTCGAGTGTACCTATAGCAGTCGAACGATTTTCAAGTATAGTAGCCGCCGTCGCATATTTAGTCAACGGAATTACGCATAGTCCCCATACGTTGAGTGGCCATACATGCGATCGATTTTAAACACGTCAATTGGAAATACGCGACGATGAGACACACACAGAACGGAAGAGGACGAGTACCGCTGATAGAGGGTCGTGTTACAATGGCGCGGTCGTGGTGCATAGGCTTTGTCGTTCATTAATTCACAAATGCAATATTAATGGTAAGTAATCAGGCGCATTCTGTATCTCTCTCGCTCTCTTTTACCCTCAGCAACGGAACGAGGTCTCTGTTACGCTACGCAAATCGCCCGAATCACCTATTACAATTACTAATTATTGTTGAACTGCCGGTCGCGTATAATACGACAGGGATTTATGATTATTCGTGAAACGGTCGTTTGCGGTAGTTGCGGATCTCTCACTCGCTGACGATGTTATACTACGTTTTCCATAGACCGCTTATCTCGATTAAAACACCAATCAAACTAGCCACGTACTACCTATTTCCTACTGGAGATATAATTTTATGCAAGTGAAGGATCTGTATAAATTAGCATTCAATATTTGGGCTTGAGTTTCAAAGGATAAATTTCCATCGCTAAGATTCAGACTATCGTCTCACTAGATTGAATAATGTTGCATTGACTCTCTTTTTTATTTAATAAGGATTGTATCTCAATTGCCTTTTCTACATGCAGAATCCACAAGGGGATTGTGAGCCTGACTATTCCGTATTACAATCAAATCAATCCTGTGGTGAGTTACTAGAATGTACTCGTATTTATCTATAGAAGTCATAAGAGAAATCACAGTCTTCAATACTCTTCATAGTCACAAAGAAAAATTTGTTGTCCAGAGTTTTAGATACAATTGTGATATAAAAAATCAAAAACAAAATATGATAACTATTGCTCCCCTCATCATGTTTTATAGCTATTCGACATTTCTGTGACTGATTATTGGAAGCATACCAGACAAATCTGTTATAAAAAATAATCATTATCAATGGCGTTTGGCCAATCGGTTTTTAGGGATCAATTTTGACCAAAAAGGCCAACGACATTCTCTGCAAGTATAGCGGTATTTGTATCTGCAATCTTGGAAAGCGTAAGCTGCACAAGCAGCATCATCTATGAGAATAAATACATTTATCGCGCCATAGTAACTCGGTACTTTTGCTGTTTTAATAGCACCATCAACAAAATCTCTGATATATACAGGAGATGGACCTGAAAGGGTTCATCATTTTATCTCGCTAGATCCAGCAATGATATTTTGCAGTTCATTTCCAACTGATTCCCGAAGGACTTAATCCTCATTGCCGACTGTATCAGCTTTAACGCATGACTAACTTTTGGGGATTGGGCTTTGAAACGTCCGGCGTATGATGAGTTTGATAATGGCATAATACGATTGACATGTGGATTCCCAGGCGCGTTGCCGAACAACATAGCGAGAGTTATAGATGGAAGGGGATGGTACGATTACCGGAGCTCGGTACCAGGTCCCAACCAGCGTCTCAACGGGATTTAGGCTGTTGACTGAAGCATTACCGAGCTCTGAACATACTCAAACGTGTGGCGAAGCTTCGATCTCGATGGAAGGGCAGCGCGGAGTAAGAGCAGTAGGAACAGTATTGAGCAGCGAGAGCCTTCCTCCTATATGTTATCCCTTTGTGAGATTGGCGGCAGTACCGCTAATGAAGCGCGGTAGAGTGTGCGATACATTGAAGACCGCAAATCGACTAGCTGTACGATATAGCACCAACGAAGCTAGAGCCGTGGCTAGAGTAGTATTATCCGAAGCTATATGTTCCGGCACATTGCAGATATTTCAGTAGTTAGCGCGATTGAACCCAGAAGCAAATCCATGCTGAATGTGCGTATACGGTGGTTTTATCGTTCAGACTACTATGTGGAAATCCGAGAACCAAAGGGGACTATATTGCATGGTTGCACACTGGATTCACGTGGACTTTCATATCTGTTCGAATTCTGTTGACGCACATAATCGCCATTGCCATTATATCAATGCTTTATTCAGAAAAGCTGATTTTCATACGATTAATATCAAAAAGATAAACTTAGTTCTCCGAATGTACCCAAGCGCGCAGTATTCTCACTCATCCGCTTTTATCCATTCGATACCATCTAGGAATGCGGGTGTGTTACGGTCAGGGTCATCCGCGACGGAGACACGTGGACATGCGGACTGTTCCAACAGGGTGATCGTCGTCGTGACAGCACACACAGAGGAAAGATTCCGAAAATGCGAAGGCCTCGGCCAGATATTGAAAATACCTCAAGAGCTTCCGCGAGGACAGCGCAAGAACTTCCTCTTACCTTGGTATGTCGGTGGAAGCTTGACTCGAGAGAGCTCGATGAGGAAGACACGAAGGAACTATGAAGACGTTGAAAACTAAAGGGGAGAAAAGAAGACGATACGGAAAGCAAAGGAAAACGCACGGAGGAAAAGAACTTTTCCTATTATCTACTCCGGCTAGACCTCTGCTCTTCGGTCTTCTTGAAAGCAGTGAAGATGCCTTGAAAAGGACCAAACGAATCGAACCCTCGACATTGTTCGAATGCCTTTATAAATTTCTACGTGGCATCGCAAGAGTTATTCGTGAGTTGCACCCGAGCTTTGTCCAGAACGACTTGCAAGCATCGGAGAAATGGATTGTTGGATCGTTTACCTGGCATGGTCGTGGACTCTGCTTTGGATCCACCAGCGGTAGCGACGGTGCGATGACAATGCCAACAGGGAATGCAGAGTTCTCTGCGTAAAGTGCGCTCTATGGGCCGGAGTAAAGGGATGAAGGATAGAACGCACAAGGGATGCCCGATGTACGCACATAGATATAACGCTGTGTTCCTAGCTGGAACGCTCAATGCGTGCAACAGAGACAAAGAGACGACGCAGTAAAACGGTAAACGCTATTAACCCTCGGTAGCTCGATACTCTCCACGTAGTACCACCGCATATATGTATACTTTCACCAAAATGCACTCACACACGAATCTGCGAAGCCACGTTGAACGGACGAGAACTTAATTACAGTTATAACCGTATCGGCCGACAATCATAATAAACGACTTGCCGAGATTTTGTGCGGCTCGCGGTAGTGAAGAGACAACGCCGAGCGATGCTGGGCTCGCTACGCGTTGCTTTTAGGACCGAGGAGGCTGTGAAATAGGGATGCGACAACATCCTCCGAATATACCACGCAGAATAAATGAACAAATTTTAACTGCGATGCGCACAGGCAGGTGCATGCTGCAACATATATATGGAGATATATATATATATATATATAGATAAATGTATGCGGATAGTTTAGTGTACATATCCTTGAAATTTTACGATTAAGCGGTTAGAACAAAGTCGTTTAGAGAACGATGTCCATCTAGACCGTGCAGTTTCAGTCGTTCGTGTACTTTATCTACGTTTCTCGAGATGAGCGAACACTTCGATCCTAGATCTGTCGGAGAGTTGTGGTTACTGCGATTGCTGGAGAAGGAGGGTTCAACCTCACAATTCTGTATCCCTAGATTCGAGAACAATAGGGATCGTGAGATAGCCATAATCCGGCCCGTCAGTCTACGATATATGCTGGCGGATGTACTAACCTACGGGTTCTCTAACCACATAAGTACCGTGTCGAATACTATGGTCATATTTAACTCACCGTTTCTAGGAGTCGAGTAGTATAAGCCAATTGGATATTCCATAGGAATAACAAGTAAATATGTTTAGCTAAGAGATTATGTGCTTCAGTTATAAATATTTCGATGATAGTTATCAGCAACGGGAATGCCTATTTAATAACCCTTTCAGATTGCAATAAGCTTGCTCATTGTTATCCCTGTTTAAATTCAATATTTAACAAAACGTTGATACCCACCGGTTGCATCTCCTTCAAAAGATATTGAAGTCCTCAAAAATTTCTTGAAATGAAAAGCTCCGGTAAAAGTAAGTCATTTTTCTGAAACGTCATCTCAGTTCTTTACCCAGTGTATCAATTTTCAAATCAATTTGACAAGTTACACGCGAATAATGCACATGCTATGTACATATTAGTACGATGCACGAAGTTTATAAAGTCGCGAAGGTTTCTCCTCGTTACAGTCGATCATTAGAATTTATTCGTACATAGTAAAATAATGCATGCACTTAACAATATTTGAAATCAATTGTGTTTCACATCGTATCGACAATTTATACAGCACTCCATATTAAATGCCACATGATTTATGTTCGGTCGTTCAAATATCAACATGCAGAGACAGGCAAAGCCTTTTGACCGATGTTACACAGGTACCGAACCCTACAATACAATAGTACGATTAATCCGTAATACGGTACATACGAGTACGTAGTTTTGTCAAAAGCGCGTTGGGTGCCGGCGATTGAAACGGTGCTATTGATTCGAGAACGGCTGTACTACGGACACGACATTTTGCTCACCAGGTTTCAATGTTGGGTCAGTGAATGATGTGTGCGATGCAAAGCAATGCTGGTGGCCCTTCTGTTACCTGGTTGTGACGTGTGGCATCGCGCTTGTTCACGATGACGGCCTTTGATCGCTTCCCACACGTATTGCAACCGGCCCCTTTCCGTTACCTGTGGCTCTACCAGTTCACCGAGACCATATATCAGTTTAGCTCTGTGCGAGTGCGTCGGAGGTTCGTGAATGTGCAGTTGCCTGCCTACTCGAATCACTATCACGACAGTTAAATCCTGGCTAACGTTTTGACTTGTCGATCTCGTTGGTGTTTATTGTGTCTTTTGCCACACTCACTTTGAGACTCGGAAGTGTTGAACACGACCAGAATGCAGTGGCGCGTGCTGTTTAGAGCTTTGACGACTCGACCCACGCTTGAACCTTTGCTGTTGGATTCAGTACGCAGCCAAACGAATTTAGGAAATTTAGAGACGGAAGCGTTGAATGACCTTTTCTTCATAATTCAACGATCTAAAAGTTTATTGGGGAGCTGGCGTAACCAAGATGTGACCAAAACGTCCGTCTTTTGGCGTATTAATGGGAAGGATACAAATATACCAAAAAAATGTTTAAACTTTAAACATCAAATAAGTATAATGTATCTGTTGCAGTTACGGAGTTTCTGTATCTGAAGAAAATTCGGAATGAAAAGGAGGGATGCGAGCGAGCAATTTGGATCTTTAGCAAAGTAGTTAGTCGATACGATTAGTTTAGGGAGATACACTGTTCTCAGACACAGCGATTGAGCACTGCAGCCTCATTTAGAAAGCTGTATGCAATTTCCTGCATCGGAGTGATCGATTCTGCTACAATAGTTTGAATTCAATCTTAACATGTCCAGCTGTTGAGAGAAAAGCTAATGTGTGCTCCAAGTGTATTGAAGATACGAGTTCACGAGCGCTAAAACCATAATAAAATTAATTCAGATCGTACATAAATATCGGCTATATATGTATAGTCAGAAGTATAATTATTCGAGGAAGGATATAACGAAAGCTTTCGTTAATTAGTCCGCGGTTAATTCCTTATTCACTCGGTAGTTACGCCGTACCCTTACCTGCTCTCTCCGATGAGAGCCGCACGCCTTCCCGAGAGCTCCACCTACATCTCTTCCCGCTTTTCCGATTTCGCTCGTCGTTCTTCCCTCTCTATCTCTCTCTCTCTCGCTTTCGCTCTCGCTCTCCGTCTCAGTTGAGCTCAGCTCAAAGCTCTCGTTGTCTCGATGGGGTTGCATCGAGATTACAATGCTGGGATGAAGTAGGCCACGCCCGGAGAAATTCGAAACTTCCCTTCGCCCGCTTTTGCTCCTGCCGATGCCGAACTGAAGGGGTGCGGGTATAAAGAGGACTGCAACGGTGCCGAAGGGTTATACCTACTGCACAGTTAGTTTCGCAGTTTCCTTCACGCTCGCCCGATTTTCTCACTGCTGCTTCCTCTGCCTTAACCCTGGTGGTGTCGAGTTCGAAGCCATCGTAGTCGCATCGAACTTTTGCCAAATTGGACAGGTAGGTACGATACCGAAACAAGGGTAGTCGAGCACGATTTAGCCAAGTGGCCGAAAACCTCTTCCCGTTGTATGTACAGCCTTCCCGCGCATGCTGAAATAATGTCATCAAGCATGATATTCTTTATTATTATTTTTTCTTTATTAATTGGATTCATCTCCGTTCGCATGACAGTTACCAAAATCCTTCAATTATACGCTATGTGGCTCGGGCAGTCGGCTCACGAAGTTTAGCTCTTGATATAAACCAATCTGTATTTATTGATTTTTACTTAAACTTTTAACGGTTAATCAATTCGATTATAAAGGCCATGCTTTCGATGATTTATAAATGTAACGATTGAATAATTTCTCGTAAGATTTAAAGATGATAGATGTGAAATTAATTTCACAAAAGATTTCTCTGAAGATAAAATGTTACATTTACGTAGAAACTTGATTGAATTTAATCAAATATAACATTTTCAAGCAGATGTGTTTTTCAAAAGGTTAAATATACGATTTTTTATACCGTGGTTGCACCTGTTTAACTTTTACCTCCCTGATAATGATTTAAGGCTGGCTATATTTCTTTAAATAAAAAATAAATCTTACTTTCAGTAGGAAAAGTTTTCAGCACGTTTGGTTATTCTCAACTCGCCATTTCCACTTCTAACTAGTAGTAAAGACCAGCTTCGATCAGACGCTATGTATTATACGGAGCTATATGTTCGTGGTACCATCAATGCCACAGTGTTTCAGGAACCCTCTATTTTCTGGTTACTGGCCCCTAATTTAACCGCCAGCTAGTAGAAAGCACCAGTTACCATCGGACTAACATGGATAACAGTACAAGTAGTCACCGCGGTTTCGCGCACCATATGTTTTCCACTGTCTCCCGTGAACCCGGGGGTACTGAAATTTCCTTGGAAATATGTATACACATTAACTGACCGAGCATTGCACGCGGTATGCGCATAATTCCAAATGTTATTCATGGACGTAAAAAAGACAAAAAAGAGAAAAAAATACACGTAGAGGAGACGCAAATACACGGCACTGAGAGCAGCCCTCATCTAAAAACCGCTGGGCGAGAAATTATTACTAATTTTTTTTTTTTTTTTTCATTGCACGAAAGCAGCGGTTGGCCAGTCGCGAGTTTAGCTTTGCTTCGGATAATATGCAACTCTTTCGCTCGCGCAGCTTTTGCGGCCATAGTTATAAAGGGTGATTTTTTAAGAGCTTGAGAACTTTTTTTTTAAAAAAAACGCATAAAATTTGCAAAATCTCATCGGTTCTTTATTTGAAACGTTAGATTGGTCCATGACATTTACTTTTTGAAGATAATTTCATTTAAATGTTGACCGCGAATGGGCCCTAGAAAAGTTGGCAGAAAATCCGCTTTTTTATCGACAAATTTTGTTCAGCGATGAGGCTCATTTCTGGTTGAATGGCTACGTAAATAGGCAAAATTGCCGCATTTGGAGTGAAGAGCAACCAGAAGCCGTTCAAGAACTGCCCATGCATCCCGAAAAATGCACTGTTTGGTGTGGTTTGTACGCTGGTGGAATCATTGGACCGTATTTTTTCAAAGATGCTGTTGGACGCAACGTTACGGTGAATGGCGATCGCTATCGTTCGATGCTAACAAACTTTTTGTTGCCAAAAATGGAAGAACTGAACTTAGTTGACATGTGGTTTCAACAAGATGGCGCTACATGCCACACAGCTCGCGATTCTATGGCCATTTTGAGCGAAAACTTCGGAGAACAATTCATCTCAAGAAATGGCCCGGTAAGTTGGCCACCAAGATCATGCGATTTGACGCCTTTAGACTATTTTTTGTGGGGCTACGTCAAGTCTAAAGTCTACAGAAATAAGCCAGCAACTATTCCAGTTTTGGAAGACAACATTTCCGAAGAAATTCGGGCTATTCCGGCCGAAATGCTCGAAAAAGTTGCCCAAAATTGGACTTTCCGAATGGACCACCTAAGACGCAGCCGCGGTCAACATTTAAATGAAATTATCTTCAAAAAGTAAATGTCATGGACCAATCTAACGTTTCAAATAAAGAACCGATGAGATTTTGCAAATTTTATGCGTTTTTTTTTAAAAAAAAGTTCTCAAGCTCTTAAAAAATCACCCTTTATATGACGACAACTGTTGTCCTGTGTATGGTATTTGTCTGGCTCTTTCTGACTCTCTCAAACCACCTTTCCACTTTTCGTTACTTTTTCGCACCGTCCCGCACCGGCTATTTCTACACGAGCTTTTGGCTTTCCCTCACTTCACTCCTCTGCTGCTTTATATATATGTATATTCACTGTGAGTACTGTACCGCAGCACATACGCGAAACAAAGTGGTTCGTGGTCCGGACGCTAGAAAGGTCCGGATGGCTCGCTATTCCATCGAGTTAATTCCTTTATAATCCGCGCGAGAAAGTTTCCGCAAACCATGAACGAAGAGGGTGGGTTTTCCGAGAGATCCCGTTTTCTAACGAAATTTATTAACGAAATTAGTGAAATTAGCGGTCACGCAAACGAGTCTTGCACGTTATGCGTCGCTGATTTTTTTATTATATATATTTTTTTTTGTTCTCCTTTACCATCCACGCTTTTTCGTTTTGCTTTCCGGTGCCAGGATGCAAAGGGAGGAGCCTGTGATTAATGTCTTTTAGAAATTTCACGTTGGGGCCAGCATTTGGAGTCGCTTATTCTGCGGAAGCAAACGGTTGGCCCCGCCGACTGTTTGCGGACAGTGTGTTTGACAATTTAAAAAATTATTACTTTCCACGGTTCATTTCGTTTAATTAATTTTCAATTGAACAAGATTTTGAATATTCATTTTTATAGTAATTACCAAAATTGATCTGTTTGACGCTCACGTGAAATAGTAGTGATAAGACCTTACTTATTAAACATTTCTAATATAACAAATTGGCTACAATTGCTGGACCAGTTTAAAATACTTGTTACGCTTGTCAAATATGTGTAATCGTAAACGTATAACTGACAGATATTATTATATTGGAAAGCTTTTTCTACCAGTTGAGATATCTTAATATTTCACTAATTACATTGTATCATTTCCACATAAAACTCTCGTATGCAGTGTAAATATAATTTTTTTCCCGTGTTCTCGGATGAGTAAATATAATAGAAATAACGATGCATGAATTAAAAAAGCGGTTTGATTAATTAATTAATTAATTTGAGTATACCATCGAAATGAAGAAAGAGAAGCGGCAAAAACTAACACTACCAACAGGAGTAGTGATAGCAACACGCCATCATTCTGTGTCGTCCATTGTGTCGAGTTACTGCGGTTTCACTGACAAACAGACTCACTCTCTCCACCGTACTGCACTGTCCGTACCAACCCCAGCACTACGTTTAGGCAGATTATTATACTATAACGATACGTATACTTTGAAGCGTCTGCTACATTTTTCGAGATGGACTTTGCTATTATTTGAACTCGCGTACATCAAGGTAATGAAAAAATCGTTGATCGTAAGTATTTGTGCCTCCCGCACACTCACTTGCCGAGGGGTTTGTACAGTTGGAAATGAAATGATGTTGTAAACATACTCGAAGTTTCAAACTATTTTAAGTATGATGGGTAAAAGTTTTCTAAAAATATATATGATTTTTCAAGTAATCTTGACTCCTTCCTTTAATAACATCGATTTTACATGCACTCGTGAATTTTAGATCAAAACCAATATCATAATAAATAATAAGACTGTTTTAATACCAATGTTTCAACTAAATATAAATTTCTTACAGCCACATGTCACTTTTAACTAAAATGAAATCATATTGTACAAATAAGAGTTTCTTCAATATTTAAATCTTAGAAATGTCTATTTAAATCGGCTTAAAGTAGATACTTAAGCAATTTATTCGTTTGAAATTTGAACCAGTTACATGTATGGCGGTCTTGATTTGCTATTGCTAGCAGTATTAAAAAACATGGATGCAAATTCACAATTTGCACATGCGTTACTCATGATTCCTGGCCACCCCCAGACTCTATGGGTAATGATTATTTTTATTCTGGCTTCCACCTGGAGAATGTGATATTAATATGTTCAGTGGAATAGAAAATTTAGTAAAATTTCAAATTTTATAAAGTTTAAAGCCCTTAATTGATTTTTATGAAAGTTGAAACCAAGTATCCTTGTCCCCTAGCCAATTTATATGCCAAGTTTCAGTTTCATATACGAAATTTTACAAAAGCTAGAGAGTGAACCTCTATATTTAAAAAAATTCAAACAACCATTAAACGAGACATCCGTTAGCGATTTCGCCGAAAATTGCTGCAAACTGACGAAGTTTCGACTCGACCCGTTTGCCAAATTTCAGGATGATCGAGTAACCCGTTCTCGAGATATATTCATTGCAAATTTCTCGACATTTTCGGACTTTTTAAGTACTCTGACATAAAAATCTCGAAAAAAATGTTTTTCACGTAAGCATCGCTTCCTTTATGAGGAAGCAAAAAATAGTAAAAAATTCAGGAGCGATATAGAAGTATGTTTGTATGAAAAGTAGCGAAGAAACCGTAACTGAGCGTTGTAAAGGAACGAGAGTTACTGTTGTCTCGTTATACGAAAAATCCGAAGAGTAACAAGGCTTTTTAAAAAGCTACGATGTCACAGGAGCCTGGTAAACATGGTAGCAGCACGAAATCGGATGGATGAGAGCGAATGCACAACAGTGAACACGCGGTAGACGTCTCGAAGAAGCTTGTGGTCGTCGTCGTCATAGTCCCAGAAATCCCAGAAACTCCTATGGAGCCCTGTGCAAATATTCATCATTGCATGCCAAGGCCCAGTGAGAGGAAAGAAAAAAATGTGGGTGGAATCCCTTTTCGTTCGGGGATGCGGCACACGAGGCCGTTTGCATTAATTTGAATGGGAATTGCCGTGGCTCTCCTCCACGGCGTCCTGTGTGTTCTACCACCAACGTGGGACCGCGTCGTTCTGCTCATTCCCTTCAACAATTCACCACTTTTCGCTGTTTATTATCCAACGTAGGAACTTCTCCGAGCGCAGACTGAGCAAACGAGAACGGGAATATAGAGATAGAGAGCTCGTCTGGCCGTTTCCGGTTGATGCACCTTATACCCATAAGCAGGCAAGCATGGTACCGCACCCTTTCCGGGTATCCAGCCCTCTCTAATTGAACCTTGTACCAAGAAACCTGGGCCGACATCCGAAAACGACGGTCGAACTTTCGTGGGAAATGGAATACGGCGTTCATGGGACCTAAAAGAACATAGAGATTTCTCCCCTAATGCCCTTTATTATTTACTCATCATATATCATGAATTGAACATGCTCGGAAGTTCGGAAACACCCGGTGGAAAAAACGAGACCGCTCGGAAGGGCTTGTGATAATTGATTAAGGATTTTCCGTTAGTGACGGGGAGCTTGGTCCGGCGATGGCATAAAGAAATTGAAGAGAAAGGTAATTCATTCAGGGCAATCTTGATAGTGCGTTAGACCATGGTTCGTGGTGATGGTGAAGTGGAAAGCGCCAGAGATCGGTTTAATAGGAGCCGAGTCGTCCATGCCAACGGCACATTCAGCTAAATCAAAAGCAGAGAGACCCCCTCTGGTCCCCGTTGGCTATGGCTGACAAGTTGGTCACTATTCCTCACTCGGTACGGTGCTAGGCGACGTTGGCTTGGGCGCTGACTCCAGGTTAGAGGCAAATGCTGGATGCAGGCGCACTGGGCATACGTGAATCTGCGTACACGCGTTGGTAATGGAGCTTCGATGGCTTCGACTCACACTCCCACGTCGTCCGCGGGGTCCAGAGGACACACACTTGTGCCGCGGGTGATTTAACTGTGAGGAACAGGAATCTCTCCATGTGCGCACGACGACAGGTAATCCGAGGTCCATTCTACAGACCTCGCTGTGGGCTGATTCCGGGGATGTGTTGGGGGTCTGATGATGATGAATGGCGATTGGTGCGGCGTTGTTCAAAGGGACTAGATTTGAAGGAGCCCAAGGGTGACGACTCCGATTCAACAGCCGCCAAAGGGGATGAATCACTTGAGATTATTGTGTAACACTGAATCCCGTTGACGACCGCAACCAACTTTTTGCGTCGGAGCTTCAGAATCGTCTACGGAAGTGCTCTATAGCGTTGCATATCCGCTACTTTCAGACCAAAGTATAGATGAATCTCATTGTTGGCGGGAAAGGAAGAGAATTGAGCACGCTTCAACTGCAATTGCCTCGAGGCGATAGCCTTTTCATATTTTGAACGAAGAAAAAACACACCGATAAATTGGCGTCGTAAGAGAAATGTTTTTTACGGAAAATTCTTGCTTCTCGCAGGAGAAGAGGCAAGCGCGGTATCGAGTTTGCATATAATATTTGCCTGCATCAAGTACCGGAGCGCTATGAGAAAAAGACGAAGAAGAAAAATACAGTGGCGAATAAAATAGTGGAGGTCGATGAAGAAATCTGATTCTATGAAATCGTGTATCCATATTGTACCTTAGGAATCACATTCATAGCCTTTTAGTATTAGTTGATACGTGTACAAGGAAACCTTGAGGCCCCCCAGGGACTCTCAAGTGTCACAACGATGAAACGAATAACCCCTCGCTCGACCATAAAGGACGATGTTAATTGCCGGCTTATAATACATCGTGGACCTCATCCTCCTTCTCGATGTGCAAGTATATTAAAACAAACGAAGCGTACGTGGTGAAGTATATGGTACGTATAGTATGCCATAGGATACGACAATACAGACAGTGACCTGCTGTTTCAGTAGTGGTGGTACGAGCTGCGAGATAACAACGCACCAACCAAGCGCATATTAATTCTGATCGCTTCGGCTCGGCGTAGGCGCACACCGGCCCAGGAACGATATCTTATGGTACGCGTCGGGGTAGGAAAAGAAGAGGACAGAAACCAAGTGAAAGACAGAGCGAAAGAGTAAGATAGGAAGAGCGGGCAGCCACCGGCTAGCTGTTGTTGGTTCGGTCCCACTCCACTCTTTCGCTTCATCTCTTTCAGCCATGCCAAGCATTAATGAGCGCTCTAATTAAAACAGCGGCTAATGAGAATATATTAGAACGATGTTGCCTGGTTTACACGCACGGGAGGTCCGTCTCAACATACGTATGATGATCATGTGTGGTAACCACGTGCCCCCCGGTATACTCTACGCGAATGTATCTATTTTCCCCAGAATGCTTGGAAACAGGGAAATTCATGCATGCGCAAAGTTTCGTTGCCGGTGTGGCAGACGTATTCCAGTGAGAAGGATTGATGCTCGCATGGATTATCAAAGTAACGACGATCGCAGGAAACACTCGATGGCTCGTCTGTCTATTGATTCTGACGGCACCTTCGTACATCATCGTTTAACATTATGTTTGGAAAAGCTGAATAGAAATATTTGAAAGATTTTGTCCCAACGAAGCTGGGCAGGAGTACAATATTAATTCTACCTCCTTGTTTGTGGAATCTTGATCAATGGATGACTATTTGTTTGATCATTTTCCTAAATGTGATTTATCTAAATATTTACTGACAATTATCTCCTTCAATTAATTGATTAACTCTATAATTTCTATATAATTTCTCTATGATTTCGAAGAACATTGATGATAGCAAAAAATTGCGGTTTCGTCGCGACACCCTATTTATAACAATTTCCTCACGATTTCACCGACGATTGGTTAAACCTCTCACGTCTCTTCTACTCAATGCTTTGATTACTTACTGTATAGAACATTGAGAGACGGTCGACGACCCTGACGGCTTTCTTCGAAGAAACGGACAGTCTCCTAATATACCCTGTACCCTCTTTTGCCGGGTCCCGGGGCAAACCTCTAAAACAGAGAATCTCGATGGCGAAGAAGATTGATAGTCTTCGAACCTAAGAAGGAGGACTACTCGTCCGAGAGACACGGCATCAGTAGCAGTAACAGCAGCGGGACGCGGCGTTTCTTGCTCTCGCGCAAACGTCGGCCCTGTCCAACTTTCGTTCGACGAACGGTGTAATGGTCTTTCTCTCGGGTAAATCGATAAAATTAAATTTGCACGATTAATCATTTACTTTTTTAGCTTCTAATTCTCGAGTCCGCAATCGTATACCCGCCTACCTTAGCATTCAATTAATCTCAAAATCCGGTCTACGCTTCTTTTTTTTGTTGATTAAATTAAAATGCCCGGGATGCGTCGTAGAATGTTGATAGCAATGACTCTTGTATGTACAGAGGCTACTGCGTATATACGTTTAGTGCGCATCGACCAATCAAGTTAATGCGTACGGAGTCGGATGTGTATTCGGTGTGAGTTCGCTCCGCTCGCTCGTTGTAAAGTGCGATCGTAACGCGACAGCCACTTTATTACGATTTAGCGGGTAGGTAGAGAACCTATCCTAAATCGTCACAACTATATCTATATATATCTCAGAGATCTGAAACCTCGCACTCTCGCATGTACATTCGCCCCAAGTCATTTCTTGCCATTCTCGCCTACCGTCCTTGCCACTGGTCCTCCTCTCTGTGTAAACATATACGCGCACACTTATCTCCCACTGAACACACATTTTGTGGCCAGCACGCATATGACTGTCCAAACAAGTCGCGTGTGCATGAGGTAGCAAGAGCGGAGCCAGAAGAAAAATTCGTCCGCGAGTCTCATACTTTCTTTGGGCCCACGTCATTTCGTAATGAAGTCACGCGAGAAGCAGTGGCGGCATGCGGCGGCAGCTCGTCGGTACACTATACTACCTGGTCGCTAGTTGGCCGGGCAAGAACGGCGGAAGAAGAGAGAGATATAAAGAAGTACATAAGAAATAATAAGGAACTCGCCGGCAGCGTCGCGCGAGCCAGCCACACGAGGCAAGGTGTCCCGCTGTTCGCTTCCCGCTGACAATTCTAGCGCCTTCCCTCTTGCGGTCAAAACTGTGAGCGGCCTCATGTACAGCCAGCAAGTATAGATATTATTGCCGTGCTTGCAACAGACCACTTAGCTCGTACACCAGCAGCAGTGTCTGCGAGTAAAAGCTACTTTCTTCCTCACCCTTCGTGTATGCCACCGGTAAACAAATATAATGGCGGAGTTTACGATGGTCTCGGCCAGCTTCATCGCCCCATTAAGCTTTCGTATTATCCTTTTGTTTGTCTCTTCGATGCACGTGGAATATGCAAGTGTAGCTTCCGAAACGTTACCCCTGCAAGATATATTGATTTTGAGATGTGACAATAAAACTTTGTACAACGATTAATTACGATTCAATGATTTTATGTATATATTTATAGGCAAGGATCGACTAAGAATTTTAGATTTGTTGAAATAACAACTAATTATTCCCTCGTTGATACAGTCTATCGAATATTTCATTAGAGTTGGATCATCGATATTTTATTAACATTCGCCTAAAGTTCCTCTTCCGTACTTGACGGAAAGTTTGCGAACATCGCTTCATGGATAACCTCAATGATCGCAATGGTCTCAGTCAATTGTCCCGAAAGGGGACTATTTTCGCCAAGTTTTTCTCTACTGCGCTCTGAAAAGTTCGGTTTTCCTTGAGGAAAATGACAGTCGGTGTAGTACGAGCATCTTATGTCCTTTTCTCTGCTTTTCATGACAGAGACATGAAAGACAGCCACGCTGTCTTTCGCTCTTCTTCTCGTGGATTCTTTTTCTCGCATCTGTATATACTAAAGTATATGTGCACATATGATCATTGTAGAAGAATAATTATATGATCTCGCATTGCGAATCATTTAATTTAACAGTTGTAACAATTATTCCTGCTGTGTTATTGCTTTTCAAGATTTTATGACTCAAGAAATTTCCTTCCGTCCACAAGAAAAGTTGTTCTCTGTTTTCAAGACGCTCATTTCTACTTTTTTCAAACTCGCATTCTACAAAGACAAAGCTCGTTAAATGAAATGCAATCGCGATCATTCATGCAAACAAGGTGAAAAAAGGACAACGAGAGAAAGAAGAATGAGAAAAAGCTGTTTCTACTGGATGGCGCCATCTTCGCAACCCCTCTTTATGGCATTATCTGTACATGCAATTGATCTGGTCCCTGCTCTTACATACTCATTCGCTTTTTCACTCAATTCTATAGCTGTCCTCTTTGTACATCTGTACGCTACCAGCACTTGTTCCGCTCTCTTTCTCACGTTGCAGTCAAGCATTTTCTCCGAACTTGCTTGACTCTTATCCCCTTGTCGTACAAATCGTAAGTGTCCTGTAGAGACTTAGAAAAGAAATTATCTAGTATCACTTTTTTATATCTTCTTCACATCTGTGTCAAGATGAGATTATAGTGATTTTTAAAATATTTTTCTGAATATTTCTTGTCATATGTCCAAATTATTAACAAATATGGAAATCGTTTTTTTCTCAATGGAAATAACAGTCCAAACACTGAACATTTGTAAGGTCGAAAGGAAATATCAGTGTAAACGGTGATCATAGGTAATGCTAGAAGGAAATAACTATGCGAACGGCATGATATTCCTCATATATTTGTCCGACAGATAAATTGTTGTTTCTGAAAACTTTAATTTTTATTACTAAAACACTGTCTTGCGCAATATCTTTTTGTATATTGGCCTGCAGTATGACACATATCATCACAAGCATCTTTTCTATATTACCAGATGTTCAATATTCATTAAAGTATTAACCATACTGATCAAGGTATATCGGGTTGGTATACACATATAAATTACAGAATTGAAAAGAAAAATTGTACAACATTTTAGTATGAAAAGAATATTTCTATATGAAGTATTAAAATCCGGTAATACAATTGGTAGATAATGATTTAAAGAAAACCGTCATGCAGATCTAAGACAGTATTTTTTTTAATTTATGCTTTTTTTTTTGCTTCATACGTGGAAATCTTAACAAATAATGGTTAAAACGCTTTAAAAATTTCCGAGTTTTGGATGAAACAATCTAAACCGAATGTGCGTGTTTAGTGGATAATGTAACTGTACTTCACAACTGTAGATATTCCAAAAGAATTATCGACTGGAAGTTCATTGTATTTAGAAAAAAAAAGCTTTAAAAAGAATAATATCCTTCTTTCAAGCTGATAATAGCTCATCATAACGATCCAAATATTTGTTTTGAATGATATAATTAATTTGTAACGCAAAGGATTAAATGGTTCATAATTGGTGAATTATTATTAATAACATCTATATCTAAATTTATGGTCCAGTTAATCGATTGTAGGTGAATAATAGTACACGGAATCAGAGATGGAGAAGGAGTAATAGAGAACTATTCGGTAAACGGTTGCCATGGGAATTCACGTAACGCATTGTAGTTATCGCTATGGTATAGTAATATAATACAATAACCGTGGAAATTCTGAACTCTGGATAGTACAGAGTTGAACGGTGACGCCGCTTACGAACTTTCTCGTCGTAATTCATAGAAGGGATTCATCCGGTTGGAAACGTTGTGACGTTGGGTGCGAGACAGTCTTGATGCTGTACCTCTCTCAAGGTAATACCGATGTAAACCCCAGATTCGGAGTCGACCGACACTTGTCACGTGCACCCTGACTTTCATTGCCTCGATCTACAGCTTCGAAAGATATTTTCGTACATAGTTCACGCAAATATGCTAGCAATTCAACAAGAATGGAATTTCGGACTGAAACTTCATCACTGGTTTTACGATAGTTTTTTTAAATTTCAGATCTTATCATGAAGAATTAACTCGTTTTTGTTTCTACGAGGAGGTTTAGAAGATACAAATTGAAGATGTCTGTACTAGAACTTAAAAAATCAATAAAAAAAATCAATTTAAAAAATCATTAAAAAAACAATTATAACGATTGAATGATTTACAATTTTCACAATAAGATTAAAACAAAAAGGAATATTTCATTGTGTCAAGTTATCTTTATTTTGTAGATGTAAAAACATAGAAATCTTGAGAAGGATATTATCGCATATTTTGAAATGACATACAGAAAATGTGATGTTGAATTAAAGTATTATTCGGAACGCAGCAAACCGAGATTTCTACGTTCTCTGCGCATTGTATTAAGATAAGACTATCATCCTAGTAATCTCGTTGTTGAACCTGCACGGATACACTCGTCGGATATCGATGGGCCACGATTGGTGCGGTGGTTCTGCTAAACCCACAATGAAGCGTTGGGTTCACCGCTCGGAGATGCTAAAGCAACGATAATCCTGTCGTTCGATGCGTATTTAGCAGTCCGGATGATCGTGTCCGTGGCGGTGCTCTCTCAGTGTACATAGAAACTTTTGTTCCGCGTTTCCACGGTATATATCGAGGATTCCGGAGTCGCACGATCACTTCTGTTCAAGCTCCGGTTGAATAATGTAATGCAATCAAACGGTTGAAAGCGTTACTGACAACTTTGTCTTTACCGGATTTTGAACCCCCCCAGCAAAACTCGACTCACCGTTTTCTACTCTCCGAACACCCTCCCTGGCAATCCGGTCTCGTCTGGAATCCGGGCTAGTGGCTTGAAGAAATTTAGACGCCCTCAAGGAATTCCGAAAGCTCGAGTGTATCGCAGCTTCATTCGGTTAATCGATATTGGAGTTTAACTTGTATCCTTTTCCTCGTAGAAAAAAAGTTAGTTTTTTCTATCTAAATATTTAGAGCCACTTTGGTTTCATCTTTAAAGGTATTGGATCAATAAATATTCTCCCAAAGTTAGTAAAAATGATTATTTATCGATTTGTCTGAGTGATTCTAATGAATTTCAAATTAATTGTCATTACTTTATAGAATTATTAGATTTCTCTGCAGTTGAACATTGATTTTAGTTCAAATTATCATCATCGTATACCCACGTCTCTCGTACTTCCCGGCTTCCTGACAAATACAGATATTCTCCTATCCGAAAATCCACGCGACTACGATATTATATTTACGTATACTCACAGAAAGCTTTGAACAATCGAGCAAGTAAATAGAGATGTACGGAAATTAAGTGAGGTGGGATAGAGAATGAGGAAATCGAGAGTCTGTGAAACGTCCAGGATCGAGAATACACCGCCAGTTGCTTATCACGTGAAGCGCATTGTTGTAACTATCCATTTCAACATTGATGCCTACCTGTACTTCGGATATATTGATATTGCATATCGAAGTTAAACAATTACCTGGCTTAGCACCGGGTATACGCGGATCGCGTTGATGTTCCCGCTGCTGTTGCTGCGCTCTACTTCGCTACTGTTGCAGGGATCGCTTGATGAGCCGTACGTATATACACCAGCGCACAACAGTAATTTGTCGTTCCGTCGTAATCCCGCTATAAACTGGGGCAATAATTTTAAATCAAACAGGCAGCCCTGCGGGATTAATTCGTCGCGCGTGTCGCGCTGCGGCCCGTTCTGATCGGGAAGGTCGAGTGAACCAGCGCTTGCTCTGCGCCTCTATGCACTTGCGACGTGTCTATCTCTTGTTAGTTAAACGAATTGGCCAACAATCTCCGGATTTTGGCAAGAACTCTTGGCCATTCGTTAAATCTGTAAAAACTGTTGTCATTATTAATTACAAATTGGATAAGCTTTTGTTAATCAAGTTTTTCTTGCGAATTATAATAATTCACTGGCGTCAACTTGAGATATAACAAATTATTTAAACAAAAATTTAATTGCATCTGAATTACAAATAACAAAATATACGCAAAGTTCAAGTTGTGCTTGATAAATTTTGAAGAAGCGTTATTAGGTCATTCCCAACTCACGGCAAGTTTGCCATATGCGCAGTGTGGTATGTAGGCCGAACTCTTTTTGTTTGTAAAGCTCTCTCGGCTGCCTTTCTCGTTCGTGGGGCTTCCGGATTCGGTAGAATCTCACGTGAATTTTCCCAACTTTTTCTACCGCCGTTCACGTTCCCTCAGTCTCGCTATCTCTATCCAGCAAAACTCTGTAAGTCACAGTTAGAATATTTGGGCCAAACTTACCGTTATGGGCTTATAGCACACGCGCTTCTCGTACTCAGACACACGCCGGAGATGATTCCATTCGCTCGCTCGAAATAAGTGTTCGCGACACTTTTATATTGTTGAGGAATGGCGAGCGACCAACCCGCGAGGAGCTGCAAAACTTTTTCCCGCACCACTCACCGATGCACATCGCTACCTGCTGGCTCTCCAGTTCCGTGGCCTCTCGATGTACCGAATTTATTCGTATGTACGAACTTTCCCGAGAGAAACTTGGGCAGCAAACATTTCTAAATGGTACCGAAATCTGTCGATATCATAACAGTTCGACGCTTTAATTATAGATAATAATCTATGTGCTTAAAACGTAAGAATATCTTGACACGAGTGACATTAAAATAAAGGGTGACTCTAGTGACTTTTAACATATGAAACGACACAATTTGCTATAATTCATAAATCAAGTAAAGGCGTCCGAAAGAAGAAAAAAATAATGAAAGCTTTTATACAATCCCGTTATTTCGACGGTTCTCGCGAGGGATAACGACGAGAAGATCCAAAGTGAAAGTATGTCTGACGTCTCGCAAAATAACAATTGTTTTCCTACTTAATTGTTTAAAAGCTGGGCAAACGTTGTTGGAACTTCGAGAAGAACCGAGAGTACGTTAGACTCTACCGGTTTTCCGTCATCGAAGTGGCAAAAGAAACCAGGTGGAAGGTCTTTCGTTGGCGTAGTCAGAAGCTCCGCGTGAGTCAATATTGAATTATGAATTTATCAACTTCGCGTCTACAATGGTGTGCGATTGTGTCTTCCGTATGACGGGGTAGATACGGTTTGAAGGGAGTGCTAAGGCTTCTTCGTCAAATAGTTGGAAATTCTATCGCACTTTGGTATGTAGATGTATAAATATATATCTCAAGTATAATTTTATCGACCTGGCATATTACTATTGGCTGCCGCTGGCTCACGTCGATAGAAATCCACGAGAAATCTTTTCCTTTCTTCCGCGAATCGGCGATGGTAATAACCACGTCGGCAACTATGCAAGCAACGAACCAGCAGTAGTTTCTCGCTTCTCAACCAAGTTCAGAGCCCCCGTGGTATCGAGCGAAATGTAGTGTAGTGTAGGAATCGCGGTTAGGGTATGGTGAAAGCTTTCGTGCTTTAGCTCGTCTCTGTACCTTCTCGTCAACAACCTCGTAATTTCAGGACCGGCCGCGGACTTCCCGCAAAGTTATTTCCCCCTAACAGTGCTACTTCTCCTATTGCTTACTCTATACAATGATACTTCGGGCATTCTTTTATATTGCGCACTATTTGCTGCAGTGTGTATACAATTTTGTTTTCACAACAACTTTCTCCAAGTTGTGTTGCACGAAAAAAAAATATATATATTGAATGGATTTAAATTAAAAAAAAAAAAAAAAAAAAAAACAATACATTCAATTGATTTAATAGTATACGATGGAAGAATTGTCATTGGTAATTCAATGATAATTTGTTTTGTAATTAACCGTTGTATATGTTTTCAATGATAACGCAACAGTCATTCTTTCTTAACACGATGATATCGTGCCCGCACAAAGCTATCTTTCGATTTAGAAAGCTATACCGATATCTTACTAAAACAGAAGGTGTTCGAGAGGTCAATGGCCGTTTGAATATTATATTTCAACTGTAGGTTATGTGCGAGAATCGAGAGAAACGAGAAAAAGTTTTAACTCATCTATACTTGGTTCCCGATTCACGTCTATAACTCTCTGTCTCTCTGCCTCTGTCTCATTCGTTCGTTTGAAGCAGCGCAATAATACATTTCCTACATTTTTATCGGATCGAACGATTTGCGATTCGATTTCAGTGGAGCGTTAGTCGAGGGACACGGCCACGCACTCAGCCCACCGAATAGTGTGACCGAGCGGCTTGCATTTATTCTCAGGTGAATCCAATTGCGGCGAGGGACCTTCGCTAGTTCGGATAAATAGGTCAACCAGAGACGCTAGAATATAATGTCTGTATGACAGTAGTGGCAGCAGTTGATTATGTACGTTGTACATTGCGTGAATTCGCCGACTCGACTGTTTTACTATTTATAAACTCTCGTTTACGCATGCACGAGGTACCCAGATGTGATAATATAAAATTTTGAAGCTTTGACGCTCAGAAAAATATTACAATTTATTATCAACGTAAAGGTTGAACGACTTTTTTTTCATATTTCGCGCTGTGAGAAACAAGGGCTGAAATCGAAAAAGAGCTGAATTTCATAGAACATAATATGGAAATGTTGTTCAGTTCTCATCAGAGACAATAGAATGAACAGCGAAGCGTACGGAATCAAAAGTAAGCAAATTACTCTTTCAATGTAGGTTGATGTAACGAACGAACAATGGCGGTAGACGTGGTTATAATATAATTACGTACTGTATTCGCATCTGGTGGACGGTATCAAGCCTTTAACAATGTTAACAAACAGAAGGCGGCGTGGTCGTGTACGCGTTTTTTTTTTTCAATTGTTGGTCGGTTTTCGTTTGGCTTTTGTTTATCGAATTCTGCATTGCTCCATGGTATTCGCTCATGTAAATAATACATTTTCATTGTATTAAGGCAGTTGGCGAAAATTTGTTCAATAACAGGTACGGTACAATAAAAATAAACACAGAATGACCGTTTCCCCTCCTTCTGCCACAGAGTTTAGAGTCGAGGGTTAAAATACACCGAAATGTTATAATAATTTTTGCGTAATTCCAGAGTTCTCTGACTTTCGTCGTAGTCTGCTATGTTGGAAAACGTATGAGCGAGTTGTGAGCTCGTTAAACGTCTATCGTCTATCCAGCTCAATTTACGTAAATGATACTGTACATTAAGAAATCTTGTATAAACTTAAATGGAAATGGATAAAAAATGGTGACGTTAGAGAACTATCTAAACACCGTTGGAAGGTTAAAGACTGTTGGTTCGATATTTCCATAAAAAAGAAACTGTCGCAAAGATTGCTTCAAGGAGCAAAATAAAGAAAGATATGTGTGGTCTGTTCCTTGATTAAACCAGGCAGAAGCCAAATGTTTCCAAGAATCTCGGCGTCCTTTCGAAATTCTAATGATTCTTCCTCTTGCTACAGTTTTGCTACAGAAAGAATAAAAGAAAAAAAAGCGAAACGTTTCTCTGGGAAAGACCCGGACACAAACGTGCAAACGAGGATGCTTTAAATCTGGAAAACCGTGGAATCAGCAAAGAGATTGTAGAAAAGTAATAGTCTCGTTGCGTTTCTTATGTCCTACAAACGAATGGATGTACTTTATATGACAAGATTGTTACTGTGGATAGTCTGTCGAGACCAAGTGCCTTAAATCCGGTTCGCGTTAGTCGCGTCCACGCATTTAGGAAGTCCAGCCAAATGGTCTTGTGCGAGCGAGCTTGGGAATTGCATTTCCAAAAAATAAATGTCAGGAAATGTACAATTGCGATGTATAAATAATGCTGCATACTCGTTGTACGGATTAACTTTCAATATCGTGTTTCGGCGTTTATTATGCGCATGCGCACACTTTAGATCGGGTAAATACATGGAAGTGCGGCTCTACCTGACTTGAACGACGTGCCTGATAGAAAAAAGTGTCTCGACTATGACGAGAAACAGACGAAAATCGTGAAAACGATAAATAAAAAGAATTAATACATTTTTTTATCTCCGTGTAAGATATTGGTAACGGTCAGTCTGCTTCGAGGCACCGACGAGGTACCTCGAGTTGGTAATCGCACTCGCGTGTTGACAGTTTGTTTTTTGCCTACGTTCGATCGTGATTACTAGATCGGTTCTCGAGATCGTGTTTACTAGTGCGGTTTTCGCGATCGTGTTTACTAGTTCGATTCTCGCGATCGCGTATACTCGTTACAACTTATACTTGCCATTCCAGTGCTTCCCTCTCGTACCATTCACGAATAATACTTTCATTTCTCGCGAGTGTCATTTGTTACAAGTGTATCGGTGCTGGTTCATTGTTTGGATGCTATTTTTGCCCTCCTCGAACTACCGGGATCCACGTTGGCGAGTCATTCAAAGTTCATTTAACGGTGTGACGGTTTCGCGAATTCAATTGGATATAGATCTCGCGTTACGAAATACTCGTGCAGCAACCGATGCGTTTGCAACATAAATACGTGCTGTCACGTAGGTTATCGTGTTAGTTAAATTTTTCAATGCGTTCTCGCTAGCTCTCGCGAATTATTCCGATAATGCAAATTAATTTTGTTCTGCTCTCGCTTATTCTGAGTATTATAGTAAAGCTTCCGTTTGATTAATATTTTATAAAAATGTGCTGATCACCGGATCATAATTCGAACCCTCTTTACCATATTTTATAATCTGAGTGATCGTGTATTTCCGCAACCGTTGTTGCGTCTTGCTCAGGCATCCAGTTTGTCAATTTTACGCTACTCCAGAGATTGCCTTTCAATCTTTTTCCTTTCCTTTGTAGTTTATTTATTTATTTAATTTTTTTCGAATATTATTACGTGATTCCAATTTCATATTTATTTATTTTTTCTAGAGTCGTGCCGGTTCCACTCTACTCTCGGGGCATATCGGTTTGTTAGTTCCGGTGATACAAAATTTAATTAACGCCCACACCCGGCTTGCGTATGCGTAAACGTCGGTGGTTGACCGACGGTGACGTTCTCTCGATCGCGTTTGAACGCTTTGACGAAAAATACGTCACGCACTTGATAAAACATGTCATGGATTCATCTACGCACTAATTTATAAAATAATAAGACCGAAAAAACAAGGAGAATATTTACTTATATTGAAGTAACGGTGTCTGGTAACGTCATCCATAATTTTATCATTTAAACGATAGCAAATTGCACCTTACCGACTGACGTAAAAGTTCTGAAAAATGTATTTCCTTATTTATATTTATTTCCTCATGAAAATTCCCTTTGGCTCAGATACCTAAATATAAACAAGCTAATATACATATATGTGTTTGTGGCAGTAGTAGTATAACGTCAAGGATAAAAATCACCAGGCCTTATTGAATTTCAGATCGTATAGACTGCTGTTTGTCGTTTCCACAATTTTTCATCAACCCTCGAGATCTGGTATTTAAATTTATCGAGTAGCTCTCTAGCGGAGAGATATAGAGAACTCTGCTCGATACTTGAAATGAATCTTTTGCCGGTAACGTTTCAAGGCGGCAAAGTGAAGAGAGCACAAGTGGAGATCAATTTCCTGTCGAGAGTTCTCTCTTTGCTTTACCTAATCACTATTTGAATGTTTGCCTCAGATTGCACGAATTCAATGACCTACAGACACTAAAAAACTATTGGAATGGGTACATGATTCCAATCCGACAATGAATTTCTTTTTAATCCAACGAATATCAGATAAAATAAAATAAAATTACAAAACGTTAACCGATAATTGATTTTTATCGAATATGATGATTAGATTTCCTGCGCGGGCAAAAACGTTAAACAGCTGCACTCAAATGGGTTTTAATTAAATCTGATAAACAACGCGTTTACATCGAACACTTACAAATTTTATCAATTTCAATAATTAGTGAAAGCAACGAATGAAACAATTTTACAAAATACTTCCTCCCACTGTCGTTAACGGATTAGTGTATGTCTTCGATAAAGTAAACTAAAAACGTTTTAACATAAAATGCAAGATAAATGATAAAAAATTACGCAAGATTGTTTTAATCCTTTAGACGTACACTCTTGCTTTCACGTCCCTAATCGGATACTCTCAAGTCTTTAATTTTTTTCTTTCAAGTCGTTATTTTGAATCAGTTGGAGTGTAATTAGAATGAAAAATGTCACTTGTCTAAGATTCGAATAACGAAAAGGGATATCCTGGTTAACTAGGGCTCCCTCGTTCCTTGCAGTCTCGGTGACGAATCAAACTCTACTCCCGTAATATGGATAGATCGATCTCTCCGTTGTATCCAATAGTAGATCAACTAATAGAAATTGCCTGGTCATGAATTGTGGTCATTCATGCGCAGGTGTTCATCTGGGGTTAATAATAAGATTTTTTTGGAAACTCACAAATGGATACCGTTGTCAACTGTAATAAAGTTATTAAAAAATTACGTAACATCTACGTTAGAATTCACTCTGTCCAGTAAAAATAGGCCACAAAGTAAAGAATGTCGTTAGTGCGCTCATCGTCAGAAAAAACAGTGGCGTTATTAGTTTGAGTGTTGTTAGGGCAATTGAAAAAAAAAAAGTGATAAAATATCACGTAACATTATGATGAAATCACAGGGCTGTATAAAGTGTTCGTGTAAAAGTGATCCAACTTTATATTTCAACACCTTCACCAGACGGTATACTTGCGGGACGGGACGCGCGGTGTACTCTCATCGTGAAGTGGGCGCCAGGCAGTTCCCGTGAAAACGATGGCGATAAAAATTAGCTAAAGTCAACGCAGACATCTCCATCGTGGGTTGGACTCTTCGTTCGTTTTACTTCCTTTATTATTCGTTTTTTCTCCGTTTTCAACCTCTATTCTACTTTTGGTAGCCCATGCGCACCTCGCCTACGGGCAACGTTTCGCTTAATGCGGCAATGAATTCGTATTTGCGTAGGGTGCAACTGCGAGCCCTCGCGTACTCCGAGAGGGTGCTGCTGGCTCCTGGGGCGTGGGATCTATACGCCACGGTAGAGCGAATTATAAAAGGTACTCGTCACTATAAAAATTCAACTACGTCAGGATAGTTATGCTTTTCTAATTCAAATTACAATTGAAAAAATTTAATTACCAATAGAGACTTTAGTTAACAACACTGGAAGAAGGAAATACAATATAAAAAGCTTCCGAAACTATCTCTGGTTGGATTATCGATGAGCTATTAATAAGGCTCGTTAAATGATAAAACAGCGATGCTGGAGTCGAAAGCCCGAGAGATAAAGAGAAGAAAAAAAATATTACGCTCACCAGGAATTTTCCGATTGTCGTTAAGTCCTACGCGCGGCGCACTTATAACGTCGCTGCCACGAGCTCACGATCCACGAATTTCCTCGGTCGGCAGTGGCACCGGAGCGTAGGAATTTTCATTACGATCTGGAAACGAGCGTCCTTACGACCTAATCTTGTGAAGTAACGTTCTCTGCAATTCTTACTATAAGGTCGTAACGTTTGCCGTTTTTTTTTCTTCTCGTTTCAGGTAAGTACACGTCGCTAAGCGAGCTCAGGAAGCATGCTGATCTCAGCGAGGCATTCCTATATGCCGAATACTAGACGACGTCATCGAAACGGTAAATGCTTAAGATACAGGTGCACTATCCAGAGCGATAATTTATCGTTCCCGTAAGCCACAGGCTCAACGAATATTAGTATTAATTTAAGAAGCTTAAAGGGAATCAAAGGATTTCAGTTAAAAATATAATATCTCATATATAGTATTATTTGTATCGATAAAAAAAATTGCGATCAAAGTACATAAAAAATTTAAGTAGGGTCAGTTTAATTTTTTCAAAATAGAAAATAGTATTTAAAAAAAGAACTTGTTTTACTTTTCGATATTTTCGAATTTGATGGTTTTTATACATAATTGTTATATCGTTCTGAATAATCGAATGCATGGAAATCTTAATACATAAGATTTTATTCTAAAAAAAATATATAAAACACGTTTTTTTTTACGGAAATTGGCAACTCCCTCCATCCTCTAAAATGTGAAAAGTCATTTTAGTAACTTTCTAAATCATTATTTTAGGATTGAAGTGAATGAATGCAACTTTTTAAAACTTTGGTAATCGTTTTAAAATTGATAAACAATTTTATTTTCGTGGTGTTTGAAGGGTCAACGTATTTTCATATTCTACGGTTAACGAAGGGACATTTACCTCAGGTTTAGTAATAATGGGTTATAATAATACTGTATTACATCGTCTTCATCTTCCAGATTTGCATGCTCGCGAAAAGGTTTGTTTGACAAGGAACACTTCGTCTAACTTTAGAGCTTAAGCTGTATACATTCGATGCACGAGCATGCTGTCTTAAATAACTTCCTTCACGGATCGAAAATCCAGGTCATTTCCTATTCGCCTGGAAAGTTACTGTACTCATCAACGGATTAAAGTCTCGTAGTCCCGGGTTAACCCAAATACGGCCAGGCAAGAGTTTCGAGGCGCAAGCATCCCATACTATTTTTTTTTTTTTTGAGATTAGCTATCAAATAATTTTCAATACACAAAACTAAAACGTTCTTGAAGCTGATCATGGTTCGGAAAAATTGCCAGTTGACCTGGTGAAGTGAAATAGGAGATCGTTGGAACGTCCGAAACGACCGTTGGGTCTGATTAAGCAAGAAGTTCGATATCGTTAAAAACAAACTATTTCATCAAATTACAAGGCAGCGCGTAAAATGGGTCAACGTTTATTTTTATTTTTATTTTTTCCGATAAATCAGAGTCCCGTTGACGTCGAATAAGCCTGACCATATATTCACCAACGTTACCTTTTCAATCGATCGATATTTCCGTTTTATAGTTAACTAGTATCGTACCCGGCTTCGCCCAGGTTTATTTTTAGTATCGTTACCTTAAATAAAACCAAATGCTATGATTTTCAAATAGAATTTGTATTTATTGAACGTTTAAAGATTATCATTGAAGTATAGTTTACCAAAGTCAATCGTTCAACACCTGTGTATAAACAATATTTTTTGTTGACTTATTTTCATCTGCCAGCACATATAAGTTTTTAGGTGTCTCCGCCCGTGACATTGCCTTGACTTTTTACTGCTTCACTAAAATGTGAATTGCATTTGAAAATTCATGTCAAACAAAAACAGACATTTCCGTTCACGGTATCATAACCTTTTCTTTTTTTAAAAAGCGCAAGCTATACCTACTACGAAGAATAACTTTGCTTTTTTTGAAATTAAAATTATACGTAAAAATTCAATAATACTCTTAGAAAATTCAAATGTCCGTAACTCCTTAAGGACTCAACTTGAAGAGCTGAAAATAGTTGCGTTGACCTAGAAATCAGGAGACCTTTTCAAAATGTCCAAGATCACCTTCCTTGCACGCTCCGTCTAGGAGTTTAAGGGGCGGAATCCACACATTAAGAATTATAGTATAGATACCCAACAGGGAGCGATTTTACTATTTTCGTTCAGACACCTCGCAAATTTTTTTCTTCTAATATCATCGTACGTAGAAGATTAAGACCGATTTCTTCAGAATAAAGATTTCACCATTAAGATGATGGAGTGTAAGTTATTGAATATGGATTAAAGCCAGAACACATAGTTCGTGTTCGCAATTGGTGCCTTGTTGTTCGTTTCCCTTCGGTGTAATTATGATTTTTCATAAATTAAAAAAAAAAAACGTAAAATCTGCCACTTTTGGAGATCCAATGGTCTTCTTCGATTTCAACGATAGAAAAAGTTCAATAAAAACTTGTTTTATCGTGTAACGAACTACCATATCCGTTATTCGTTGTTCGACGAAAAATATTTTTATTTGTTCAAATCCTTAGATTTTCTATTATTCGTCTCTTCAGAGGATGTTTTTGTCAAAGTGATGACTGATTTTCCATTATACGATGATATAGATATGATTGATGACTATTCTGCAACCGTAGTATCCATTTTGCGTTGGTTAAGCCTCACACTGCTGCAGTATTTGAAGTATCAGCGACTGATGGATGCGAGGATATTATACGCGATCAATAAAAAGTAATACCAATTGATCAGGATTGAAGCCCTCTTTGATGGCCTTGATTCAAATTGATTTTCATGGTACACCAGAGTGATTCAGGGAAACGGTATATACTACCAGGTTCTCGCGTAGTAGCGTCTGGAGAAAGGGAAAGTTTCAACTATTTGGGATTCGCCTCACGCCGCGAAACGTAAACCTAATGCAAATCAATTGGTACTCAGGGCGGGTTGCACACAGTAGATTCTAGTTACCGAGTGAAATCAAAGTTCAATTAACTTTTCCGGCCAAACAATCGAGAGCTGATGAACCGTTGGGTGGGTTACCACCGTCACATCGTATCTCTTCCCCCCGAATATACCGATCTCTCCCTACTATAAAAACGAAAATACTTGTTATACATCGCCATCTACTCGAAACCTTAAACGTTTTTGTAGTTAACATAGCCGTACATTTACACTTCTTGTTAAGTGAACTAAATTTTAACTGGCGTGCATAATTTTCCGTGCGTGACATTTATAATGTCATACTACCTTTTGTCATTCGGCGATGTTCTCCACGATGGTCTTTTCAAACGATGTTTGCAAATAGTTTGTACCAATCAATAATTCCTTTGAACCAATGAAAAACTTATTTATATTAACAGCATTAATATTAAAAATCAATTACTATTTTACATTGTATGGCATAGAACGTGCATCAGCCAAGTAATACGCGATTTTATTTAGTGGCCAATGATTCCTAATACCGAAAGATCATTCTGTTTCTTTCACCTTTCCTGATTATCTGTGTCCATAGAAATATTGCAAAACTACTGACACAATTTTCCTGTAGATTATCCGAGCTCACTCTCGTGACGTAATATCTCCGTTGTTTAAGGGGGATTTACTTAGCGCCCCGTAGAAAGTAGAAAAAGGTGGTGTTGGACTGGCAGGCAGGTTTTATTTAAACTTTACTCTCCCTTCCATCTGCACGTCTCCTCTTCTTTCGTCTGGGGACTCTCTTGCTCGTGACAAATGTCTCGGCGTTAAGGCATAATAGGGGTCGTGAGAAAGCCCAGCCACTAGCCGTTGTTTTGCCGTAATTGAAGAGCAACTGTGCGGTTGCTGAATGAAATTAATTATTGTGGCGGGGCCTCTACCACCCCTCTGCATAGTGTTATACGTAAACTGAAATGGAGATGTATATATATATATATATATACACGAAGTCTTCTGTATTGTATTTATACTGCATAACAAACCCGAACCGAATTTCGAGCTCTTCTATCGCCAAATGTATCATTTACCTCCCCGTTCGTAACGTTTATGGCTTCCTTCACATAAATAATATCATAATGAAATTTTTTATTTGAAATGGTTAACGAATATTCCGTTTTATTAATTCGTGAATGCTCGTCATTGATTTTGCTTAGAATTCGGTTTCTCTCGGGTTCATATATGTCTATGGTTTTTTCAAGTGTTGTTTGCAGTTTTTTATTCGGATAATTGATTTTTAATAAGTTTACGATACAAATCATTGTCGAATAGAAAGTCAGTTCCGTCGATATAGAAGAAGTACAGCGATATAGTTGGCGATAATGTAGGGGTTAAATATATAAAATTTCCGTTGCGGGGTTCCTCCGCTACAAGCACGGCCCTGACCGGAGGAGAGGTGAGAAAGACAATGGGAGTCTATGAGGGAGAGCTGTCGCTAAACAAACGCACGTAATGAAATCGCTGAGACGAAAAACGTTGCTCTACACTTTATAATAAAGGTACGTTCTATTAATCCTGTTCCATCTTGAGAATAATGTTATTTATCTGAGACATCGAAGAGGAGAAGCCTTCTTGCAATAAGAGGTATCACGACGTGTCTCAAGACCTATAGGATAGAAAATCTAAACGATAAGTGCTGTCGATAAAGGATTGTTGCCGGGCAATTACCCTGGGTAAAGTCTTCCGAATGCAGCAGGGGGGAGGTTTCGAGCGGCGATCGAACATCCACAGGACGAGAGTATCAGGTAAACTTTGTGGCCACGAATCGCTCGTAAACTCGTAGAGTCGTTAAAAGATAACCCGCATTCGTGTCGTGCTTAAAGAGACCGCGGCTTGTGTTTGAACCGCGCGGTGTTTCACTTCGCCTTGGCATTTTGCGATCGAGCAATGTTTGTGGTGGTGGCGTCTCCTGATCGACCGGACGTTGCAAGCACATCCGAAGCTTTTGGAATTTATTGCGTCTAACAGCTGGTCACCCTTATATAAACCCGTGTTCACGATCGTTAATATGTCGTACAGTAACCTCGGTTTTACGTCACGTTGTTACCCTGTATTTTTCGCTGATACATTAATCGATAATTATTTTCCAGCGTGTAGGACGCTGCTTGGGGTCTACCGTTAAAGATTATCGTCAGAAGAAGTAGATAAAACAAGCTTTACCAGCTTGATTTTTTGTCCTCGTTTCAGGTCAATGGTCACGCTTGTCGCTCACATACCAACTGAAGAAATATAGGTATGACGTTTTAGAAGTTGCGAATAACTCTCGGTTAGAAAGAGGGAGCGAGAGAGAGAGACCTCAGTCGTGCCAGGTGTCCCGTTGGTGTCGGGAGTTCCGTACGTCCGGGCTTTTCCGCTAAACCGCAATTCTCGAAACGTCCGGTCGCCAGAACCCTATCCACAACTGTCATTCCGTTCTCTCTCGAGTCGAAGCCCTTGTACTACATAGCAGCACTTGTGCTATGGTCCTAGTACTGTTGCTACTGCTTGCTCTCCGGGGTTGGAACACATCAGCATCCGGGGTTAGACCATGAAAACTTTTTACTCCCATGGACCCTATCTAGCCTCTCCGATGTACTGCCAACTGCCAACTCCTCTCGAATACGCAAAGTACAGGGATGTGTGGAATGGCACAAACTCTATATCATGGCTATGTGTGGCAAAACATGATGGAACCCCTTGCACTTATTTTCTCGGTAGGAGAGTCTCAACTACGGGAACTTTGTGGATTTTTTTGTATTACAATACAACGAGAGACACGATAAAGTAATTTTGCAGCATGAGAATGCTCGACCTCGTGTTGCGAAACTGGTCAAGACATACTTCGAAACGTTGAAATAGGAAGTCTTACGCCACTCGCCGTATCCTCCAGACGTTGCTTCGTCTGACTATCACTTGTTTCGATCAATGGCACACGACCTGTCCGACCATCACTTCCGGTCTTCTGAAGAAGTAAAAAATTGGATCGATTCATGGATCGCTTCAAAAGATGACCAGTTTTTTCAACCCAGGATTCGTACGCTTACCGAAAGTAGTGGCCAACGATGGACAATACTTTGAATCATAAATGTATAACCAGTTTTTTACAATAAAGCCTCGAATTTCGGGAAAAAACGTCGGATGCAAAGTTGTACACCTAATATTTTTTAATTATTGCTCTCCTCAATTTAAATATGTATATGAGAATTTGGTTCGAGAAAGACTTAACAAAACCGTAACTTCTTCAATTTGACTTCTTTTTGTTTCCTCTTATAGGTTTTGTTTTCGTGAAAAAAATATTCGAGAGTTTCATGTCTGAATACTCAAAATGGCCTAAACTGTCGAGACCAGTGGTTTGGAGTTAAATGTCTGTATGTATTTTCGTTGTTCTTGTAATTGTTTACATACTCGATCCAAATTTGGTTCACAAATAAACTGTTATTGAGCAAAATATGATGAAAATCGGTCAAGAGGTTGAAATTTTATGGCATTACGAATTTGTTTAAAAACTTCTGTTCGCACTTTAGTTTTCGTAATTTTTGAGACATTGTCTCAACATTGTTTTGAGACATGAAAAAAAATTCAAATTTGGTTTACATGTAGCTTATCATTGAACAACGTGTGGAACCAAATTTGACGCGAATCGCTCAAGAGTATCGAATTTTATGGTATTTTGAATTGTTTGAAAAAAATATTGTTTACACTGTAGCTCACGTACCAAGATATCGGGCTGAAATATTCTGTAAACAAACACGAGAATCGATGGAGTGTTTCAAATTTGATGAGATTTTTTTCAAATTAAAAAAAAATGGCTGGTCTACTGATTTTTACAAATTTCATGCCTCTAAGCGAGTATCTACAATATTCAAACAAGCTTACAAAGTAGAATTTTGTACATGGGATTTCTTATTATTTTTTACATTTTACATAGCTTTTCTATGTAGAATCCAAAATCGATACACATACTTCCACATAGAGTTGACGGTGTGAAAAGAGAAAAATAATGTTGCAGTTGTAAATGGTCGATTACATTTAGGAGTCCAAAATATTTTTTATGAATTTGCGCTTTCACGAATAGCTACTCAATAGTCAGTGTAGTGTAGTACTGAAGAGTTTCCGTTTCACGTAGGTCACATTCGTCTCTACCCTCAACAGAATACAATGACGTTGGTTCGTTCCCACTCCCGATATATCGATCGAAAATTGTACGTTGTGTCAATAATTTACCGTGGCACGAGGGATACGTATATAATACACGATGTATGGACTTGGAGGGGGGGGGGGGGGGGCAAGAGCACTTTCTCGGTTCCACTTCGACTTCCATCTTCTCCGCGGTACCCGACCATTAGAGGACAATAGATACCCACGGTTGGTCTAGGACCGCGAACTACTCACAACCAGTAGCTCATGCGCAGGAGTAGCGGAAGCTATAGAAGCAGCGAGGACTCACAAGGGTTGCCCATACAATCTCATGTGACAAACCTTGTAGCTCTACTATCTGACACGCGAAGGAGGGAGCAAGTGAGAACTGTATATGTTCTACACGTACCCTCTACCAGTGTACACTATGGGACACACTAGGCTTGGGCACACCTACTTACTATTTGCGCACACAGTGTAGCGACAATTACAATGTCACTCCGATGTCTGCAGCTTGGTATACCGGAGTACCGCGCCAAGCCGGATAAGTGTTTCCATCACGTGTGACATCAACGGGCGCCTCTCGCAACGGGACTTTCCGTGCCACGTTTAAAGCAACTACGCGAACGACATTACGTTATACGACCTCAAATGAACACCCTTTATTTTCCCTTTGTGCATATGGAAAAACCGAAGTAGCGAAAATATGTCCTAATGTCACGTTGTGACATTGTCGTTTTACACCTATGAATACACGAACACGAGTCATCTGCACGAATGTAACTTAATGGTACATAATTGAGAGCCTTAAGGGAGGTGACATTTTCTAAGGCTATAATTTAGCTTCGGACCTTTCCAACACACATCTACTAATATTGTACGTGCTTCGACCACGTATGGGGGAGGTTGTGAGTTAGGGATGCGATACCACATCTATTAGTTGAAAGTAAAGTTTCTTATTCCCCTCGAAATTGTCGACGCAATATTCGCTACGAACACTACTTTGGGAATTTGTGCGGCTACACTTGCCTAATGCACTCATTTATCGTAAAAAAAACGTGCAAAGCAGAATTGCTCCCTCGTTATTTTCCACTTTTAACAGACCCAACTCTATGAGGAATTATATGTTGGTCGAGTTTGGCTTCCTCGAAAAAAAAGTTTTGTGTGAAAGATAATGTGGACGCGAGTGGCAAGGTTTTACTTTTCTACCTCGTTTAAATACAGTGTACACCAGCTTATCTGCTCATAATTTGGATATTTCAAGATGTGTAGACTCAAGATCTTTATAGAAATTGTTTGAAAAATAAAAGAAAACATCCAAGACCTCGTAACATTTTTATGACCATACCGTTTGCCACAATATACGATCCTAGTAGTCTTTTTAGTCTTTTAGACATTTGTACAAAGTTTCAGTTCGATAACTTAAGATTTGGTTAACATTTTTTTCTAAACATTATTTTAGGTTACTTTGAAAGATTCTAGACGCGATAATATAACAATTACGAGAAAACAAGAAAAAACTTTCCGGTTTGAGAAAGCAAAAGGAAAGGTGGATTAGATGAACAGCTGAAAAAGCGTAAAAACATGACACAACTCGATAGTCTGCGATTAACAGGAATAATTTTTATTTTGCAAATGGATGCTTTCAGAAAGCGTTAACGAATGCGTCAGTAAGATGATGTGTGAGTGAGTCTGCATGCATAGAGCACAAGGTAAGCTGGTCTAGTCTCGTCAGCGATGCAGCAGCAGAGAAAATTAGATCAAATCTCAAGGGGTTGTAGAGGCTGAGATCTATCGGTAGAGACAGCTGCAATGTTGAAGAGAACACATCATAATCCTCTGATCACCGAACGCCCATAATATCAAACGGTTTATTACATAGCCACATGTTAATACGAATAGAGAGAGAGAGAGAGAGAGAGTGAGATATATAGTAATAGGCAATAAGGGGTCAAAGGACTCGTGTGCATGAAAGGAACTTGGGGTGGACATTTCTCTCATTAATAGGAATGCTCGTCGCCTCGAAACATTCATCTTGCGTCGACGGTGCTGCTTCTGCTGCTGCTGCTGCTGCTAGGAGTGAAAGTGCAAAACTTTGTCATTTTATCGAAACGTCTATACCTTACAGTATACCAAGCGGGGCTGGAGGGAAGGCGAAGGGCTCGGTCGCTTGAATGCCATTGAGAAAAGGGTTTTCCTTGGAGAGAGGGATGGTGTTTGCTGAAAGTTTCGCACCTTGAGGGAAACGACTAAGAGCAAGGGATCTCTCGTCGGGTCGTACGAAATACCCAAGTTTTCGACAAAGAGCCTTCTAACTTATATCGCCCGCTCGCTGTCACGCTGGTAAATGTTTGAGTATTATTAATGAGTGTTTCGAGATAATTAATTATGTGGGCGAGAAAAGGGATAAGGTGCAAACATATTAGAGATCTCTGGTTCAGCGGTCGGTTTTTATACTTTTCCGGTTTATTACGTGATATTTTCTTGAGGTTTACTTGTCCTGTTGATAAAATACCATGAAAATTCTTTCATACTTGGTTTGTCAATAAAAATTTCCATAAGGTTATCTAACATGGCTGTAACTTTGTTTTTCGTTCGAGCTGCGACTATATTCGGTACTCAGTCTCAACCAACTAGACGAAAATTTTGTGTTGTCCTCATTCTACTGTTCACCTCGATATAACTGATTCGCAAATATCGAGCATTTTGTTCCGTACAAAAAATGTTATATATATGGTTTTGTCAATTGAAGTGTCGAGAATAGATTATCTAGCGATGACTTTGCAGATAGTACTATTACGCGACTACTATTATATTTGTAAAAAAAAATATATTCGTCCGCTTTTTTCAGGATATTTAACGGTAGCGAAACAATCGAAAACGCTGTAGCAGCGTTCCGCGGGCTTATGCCCGACCCTCGTGCATATAAAATACTCCTTATCTGAAGGGTGGAAAAGGGCGGGGTAGCATTAGCTTCGCAATGAGTACGTCTGAATAACAATGGAAAAAGGCATTACGTTTCCGCGTACTTTCTCGTTGCTTATCCAGCAAACTCGATTGCGGTACTTTCTTGGAAAACGTTATCATTTCTTTTTCTTCTTCTTATTTTTCCTGCTTCGCAAACTTTACCGGTTTCCAATAAAAAAAATCTTTTTTCTTCTTCTTCTACCAGAAAATTATTAAATTTGTAGTAAATGTTATTATATTTGTATATTAGATTTGTAGATAGTGATGACACCTTAATTGAGGTTATATATTCTAGTTGTCAAATTTTCCAGTGGAAACGGCTGTCGTATCGGATTTACGAAGTCTCTAGAGCGAAAGTTTGGGAATATACGAGATGTCGTTGGTATTACATGCATCAGTGACAACTAGTAAGGTAGGATTGGTGGTAGAGGGTAAAAGATCGCCTTGTGTTCAAGCGGTGATAGAGAATCGTGACAACTCCATCCTCATAGCCGTCATTTCAATTTGTGCGCGGGATAGACTTGACAAATATTGCACTAGCGAAGGGATGAGGAAAAGGGTAGGGGGATGAACGCGGGGGGGGCGAGTACTCACTCGCGTTCGCCAACCCTCTAAGCGGCCATCTCGGCGAAATTGCTCGAGAGATACTCAGCCCCCGAGGACACTCTTATTGTTTCGAGACCGACAGGTTTATTTGCTGCCCGAATAACTACATGGAGTGAGTACGACGCTTCTACTGGTTCCGCCTGACGTCTCTCGCGCGGATTCCCGCGAGATGTGTGTGTGTGTATGTGTGTGTGTGCGCGTGTGTGCGTGTGTGGGTGTACACATCCTCGGATAGTATACCAAGCGAAATTCCGGTCTAGCACGCGGATTCTCGTACATTTATGATTTTATTATTCTTTTTCGCTTGTACACCGCTCGCACAATCCGGACTTGGCTTGATTGGTTGTCACAGTCACAATCACAGCTTTTCCTTTACCGCTGCACGGTAGGAAGCAGAGCAGAAGGTAGAATGCAATCATGGAGTCTGACCATTTTTTGACATTTATACCTATTCATCCGACGAAAAATGTCGGATATTCTAGAGAATCTTCGCTCAACTATCTCGACCATCTCTATCCACGGACATACTGGCGGACGTACTCATCGTTGGCGGTGAAGGAAAAATATGCTGGAGATAAACGGTTCGTGCGGCGACCCAATGATTCTAGAATATAAGGCGCTGATTCTATCTGGGTCAGGACCATTAGGGATTGCCTTTTGTCACTCGAGAAACATAGGATCCGCTTCTATTTGAAGCCGTTTTTATTCAGCCAGTATATGACAACTCCAAGGAATATGATACTCCACCTGGTGCTAGGTCATCCAAGTCAATACCTCGAGCGTTCCCAATTATTCATCCCTCGTACTGCCTTCGGTCGAGGTTGAGGGGCCGGCGCGGAAAAGAACTCGAAGTTTTCATTGCAATGTTTCTTGAAGGCGTTTTCTTGCCCGACTCTGTTCTTCCTCTCTTAATTTCCTTACTGCCCGTCATGCCTCTCTCGAACGTACTATATATAATGTACATTCGATTTTATCTTATTCTTTCGCGCCATCCGTCGTTGCGATTCCCCCTCAGCCACCCATCGGAAGAGAGACTGGGTCACTGCTACTCGCCATTATATTCGCGGAAGAAACAGTTTTCAAGCGGCACTTTCATTTATGATTTATTTTTCAACAGCCACTTCAGGATTTTCTTAGCTTCCCTGCTATCCTCACTGTTTTATGACTTTTCACTGTTTCCGCAGAAACTTTGCTCTATCTTTCTTCAATCTCTTTCGCTGCTAGCACTTGAACGTAAAGCTAATCGGCTTGGACTCTATGTATTTATTATTACCGACTTTTTCGGCTACTTGGCGGTAATTCTTCCTACCAACTGTATTTCGCACTATTAAGAAACCGACTATGACAACTTTTGATAATGAAGACTGAGAACTTACCCAGATGGAATTATTTAGCTTTCTTTAATTTGTAAATGCGAAGCATAGAGTTGCTGATGGTTAATTACGTATGACACGCATGTCTTCTGAGTTTTAGTGTTCGAATCATTGAATGAACTATCTTTAGATTTAATGAAAGTCTGACAAAAGTTCGTAACATTTGATCATTCAAAAAAAATTGTATTAATAACACCCTTGTTTCTTTTGCCAAATTATTTTTTAACTCTGTCAATGACATTTTCGCAAACGGCTTTTGTTTGATCTAGGTACAGTGGAGTTTTGAAAATTTTACAGTTTAATTAACGCACTTCATAATTTTGTTGCCTTCCCTGTGAAATCTCTGGTTCAAACAAAAATAAATAAAACAAAATAAAAATCGTCACCATGTGTCAGGTGCACAGTTGTCCATCGCAGATCTCCGAAAAATATATTATTTTACTATATTTCGTGCCAGGGATACGCAGTAATGAGGTCCAATGTTGCGCATCTATAATTTCGCTCTGAAATGACTTTCTGCTGTTCTGAATACGCGCAACTGTGAAATCACGCAAAAACAGAAAAGTATTAATATTATCATATTTCACAGCAGAACATTACACAACATGCCTTTTTTCACTTTTCTTTCTCTTTTTACAAGCTCCTTTCGTAATAACCTGTATTCAAAATGGCTCAAAGTTCATTCTTTATGAGAAAGTTTTGCCACAAATAATTATTCTGCACCGTTTTGTATGCAGCACCGATTTTTTTTCTTGATTGCTATTCAACACAATTGATATTGAATCAATAGAAAATTAGTAAAATAAAAAATTACTAATGATCATCTTCATCGAGAGGATCTCGGAAACGTAAAAAAAAAAGATGGAATTCCATAAACCACTTTGTTACAAGAATGTTTCCTTTGCTTGGGACGAGGCCATAATCACTAGACTTCCATGGATCCTACTAGTGCAGGCCCCGGAGGCGTTGAATTCTTGGTGACTCGCGTGGGACCAATGAATTTAATCGCAGCTCATATTTATCGGTGCCTGGAACGCTATTACTACTGGTGCTACCTCGGCTTGAGCTGGTTGGCTTCCTTATATCCCGGGAAACTGCTCATCGTCTTCCGAAGCAGAGATAACACCCGGAGGCTTGCGTCGTCATGATAGCTATACACACTTTCAACCTAGTGCGAGGTAATGCGAACGTCGGCGAATCTTTGCCGTTGGAAAGAACAGCTTCGAGGCTCTTCTACTCTCGTAAAGCTTCTATGCCTCGGAAATAGCAGAAACCGTTGGCCTGGCTTACGTGATCACGATCCACAAACGCCCGGGAGAAGTGCATCGGGATCGAGCGTTTTCGCTGCGTATATTACACCGTACGTTTACAACGTTTATCATACAAAGCGGAGTACTATGCGCTACCCGTTGTACTTCACGAGTATTATCTGGTAAAGCAAATGAGAGTTACTCAAATGCCGTGTGCGATGCGGTTACCCTTCATTCTTCTCCAGAGTTCAGCTATATCGTGAAGTACTCGTACATTAATCGATAAATACTTGCGACAAGACGAAAAATCCGTATCTTACCACTCGTATAGTGAAATACGGATGTTACCGTAGTTATTTATTAGAATTACAATACAAGCTCGTTAAGGTTCTTCCGTAATGCACACTCCTAGTCTCGAAATTACTTAGCATGTAACGAATAACAAATTCACTAGTAAAAGTATGCCAAGGGAAATAAAATACCACAGAGAATAGTAAGCCTGTTGAAATGGGTACACGTATATATACATGCAGTACGATGATAAATTGATGGTAGAATAGAGCAGAGAGAGTTGAGGTATCCGGGCGATGCTCAGGCTCTATTAACCTGGGGATGCATGTCCCTTCATCGAGAAGACAGCGCCTCACCCTCTGCGAGAGCCATGGCCTCAGTTCATATCAACATTGAATGTGTGTGTGTGTGTGTGTGTGTGTATTTGCGGGTGCATCAGTAGTAGTTATAGCACTGGCTCTTGGTTCACTCTCTCTAATGGATTAAAAAAAGGAAAAATCGTCAATGACAGTAGGGTATAGAATTGCAGTTGCAAGTAATCGGAGCCAAAAGAGAAAAATCGAAGAAAAAGAAGAAGAAATGTTTGTGAGGTATATGTATATGCGAATGAGGAACAGCTCCGAAGAGGGCGAGCGAGTAAAAAGGGGTTGCAAAAGGGCCAAACGCAAAAAAAGCAGATTAAGAAAGCAGTACGATGAGTTTTCACGGTTCTTTGATCCACTCGCGTCCTTGGCTGCTCAACAAGCGTATAAATAGCGTATACGCGAGACTAGAAATGCTATAAATAAATACGAGAGAAGAGCTAACGCGAAATCAAAAGTTTCGTTATCCATTTGTGTTGAATGAATCCTCAGAATTAAAAAAAAAATTATATAAGAAACGACCGAGATTCATGGACATTGTTCGAACTTTTATGATTGCAGCTCGATCATCATGGAGCCTCACTTACAGTGCTGAGAAAAATAACATTAAAATACTGGTTGGTAATAAACATTCTTCTTTACCAACAAATTCTTCCTAGCGAAAGAATCAGACTTTTATTTGAAAAAAAAAAGTATTTCCAAGTTACTCTCGTGAAATTGAAGATACACGGAAAAAAGAACTTGGTTATGACTACCAAATGCTTGGTTATATTTATATATGCGCCAGCTGATTATTTGGTTAAACCAGCCAAAGTATTGGCTATCAAGACCAAGTACTTGGTTTCAAGTACATTATGGTGGTAACCGATATCTTTGTTTGTCCAATCATTCAATCGGTTGCGCATAATTAACTAAACGGTTGGCAGTCATAACTAAACCTTTTTTCCCCTTGTAATCTGTCATTTCTGTAATATCAATGTTTTTATTTCTTATCACTAGCTATCCTATGATCTATGATATTTATACAGAAATCATCGCGCTATCATAAATATTGATGGAGAGTAAAAAATAGATTTCCTTTATTTAACCGACACGAATGCTTTTCTCGTTCAATATTTATCTCGTATATTTTCAATACCCTATCAATAACTATATGCTCTACATTCGTCAAAGATTTAATTTGATTAAGGGCCCTCGCGTTAAATCTTCCGAGAATCAATGATCGAGATGAAAATTCGACACGATGCCTGCAATACCCATCGTCTCAATCATACACCAGACTAACAATGGGATGCAAAACAGGAGGCTGTCTTTCGATCGTACACGTATTCGATAATTGAAGGATTCTATCGGAGATGAAAGGAAGATTAGTCCTAGTAATAGGAAAATGTACGAATGTAGATTGAATGATAAACATAGAGCTCCGCGAGTTCACCTTTCGCGATGATTTATATTTCTCTCTGTAGACTTATCGACGTTAATACCTTCAGAGTATTCGTACAACAATAATTATGCTGTCACTCAGGAAAACCTGAAGCAGCACTGGCAGCTTGCGTAATACCCGTGTGCAATTCGAGACTACGTCATTCCACAATAGCACCGACACACGGAACAGAACTTGGAATAACACGTCCGGGTATTCGTGATGTTTCTTACTCATCCCCACCAGTTCCAGTTTCCGACCCTTCATCGTTGAATGAATTATTGGATGCTGGAGTACGTGAAACATCAATATTGAACTTGCCATGTTTTTGCATCACGATTATAATATAATTTTAGCTGGATTCTTCAACACATTTTCAATGACGAATTAATATCGTATTCCAAGACATGAAAAATAATAATTTCCTGTCTAAATAATGATGATTTTTTGTTTTGTTTTAAATTAATTCCTAAGGCTAGAGAAGAGGATAGAAATCCAATATAAAATGTGCTATTCCGTCGTTGTCGACGTGGTATGAAAGAAAAATAGATGATTTCGGGCAAAAAACTTTGTCAGTTTTCTGGGCCGCTTTGGCATCTAGGAAAATGAGACGAGACTCGTCGTCGTTGTATCGCTCGACGAATTATACCAAGCGGTGTGTGACTGGCAACGGTGCGAGACAAGTAGACAACGTAATTAAAACTGCCGTTCCCGATTAGACCAACTAATTTCGCAGAGCTCAGGACGCTTATTAAATTTTTTTCAACCCTTCCTGCGCGGTTCCAACCTCAAAAACTGTGAATAACCTTGCCAACGCACGTTGTCGTCGTCTCTTTTTCGTTCTCTCTCACCGTGTCCTCGTCGTTGGACACCACGAGCGGAAACGTGGGCGTGAAAACTTTTACGACTTTTCTCGGTGGTCCAAAGGGTTTGTGTCCTGCATAGCTCGCGCCCTCTCTGTGTGTGATCCGGCAGCTATAGATATCGTTGACGCTCAGCAGACGCCGCACATACGTATTTCTCCCCTCACCTCTTTGTGAGTGGACGAGATGTTCTAACAGAATAGCGTACGGTTCTATACGTATGTATAGGTTAACACATGTACTCTACGCACTACCTACATCCCTCAGTCGACTTTTTACGGGCTAATTTGTTGAGCGACGTTAGTAACGACATCCTGTAGTAAAAAGAACGCCGAGCTCGACGGATTATCTTTCTCACTCTTGTACATAATTTTTATTTTTTTTTATCACCTTCTTTCTCTTCATCACTCACACTCATTTGCCCCTTGCGACTAACCATACCTACCCTGTTGTAGTTCGTGACTCATTGCATTTTTTAGCTCCCGTGCTGTAACGACTCTCGCGTCAAGCTCACCCTTAGTGCGTTCTGGCGTTATTACTACCGGCGACGAATTTATTATTTTTATGAAATATTGTCGATGGTCACTGGCACCGACAGTTTTGCTCGTGTGAACGGGCAATTGCTATTTTTGAAAGCTTACGTTGCATCGAATACAAAGGTAGTACAAAAGGCATTAATTGTCTAGCTCTCTGCAGGGTAAATGTATCATTTGTGGCCACTTTAAGCATTTCCGTTTTATTCATTTAACAATGAGATTTTAAATAAAATTACATGGAAAGGTTAAAAGTTTATCAATATCATTTTAAAGGCATATGTAATGTAATAATTATGAATTAGAATATATTTTGACCATAATTAATCGGGGAGGGGGGAGGGCACAGAATAATAACACAATACATTTATTCACCATTGGTGATCGCTAATGTCCTATTTTTGGCTAGTCAAGTTACTATTTGTGGCAACTAGAAACGAAAACAAGTACCAAGATCATCGATACTTGAGATTAAATGTGGCCCGAATCGATTAAGACGTTCAAATTTTATAGCATTTTGAATAATTTGAAAAATAGCTGTAATAGCACTTCACCTCTTGAAAACATGGAGACATTGGACTAACATTTCCTAAGATGAACGATCAACATTGAAAAATGTTTACAACAGTATTTGGCGAAAGTAAATCCTTCAAATTTAGACAGAATAAAAATTTTATAATCAAAAAATGACTTTATACGTAATTAATGTCACAAATCCCTCAAAAAAAAAATCTTTCCCTACGATTTCAACTCAAAAATACTTAATATATACATTTAATTAAGTGACTGACCATAAACGCAGTTCAGTGGCTACAATGGTACATCTGCTCTTTTGTAGACCAACACATTTTGTTAACAATTTAGTAACAATGTCGTCACGTGATGGCATAATCAGCGTAAACGGTAATAGGTAAATAGTTAAAACAACAATGGAAATTTGAACTTATACATGTTGCAAAGTTTGACGATGAATAAATATATTGAATGAATTGTATTGAAAAAGTCGTGTTCAAGTGGTGCCATTGAGTTACCGTGGTACCGCTTCTGGTATCAGGAACGAAACGAGTGGCGCACCCTTTTACATTTCATGCATATGCAGTACAATACACGTCTACACGAAGGTACGTAAAAATTGAGTAGTAAACGAAACGAATGTGAGTTTGTGAAGATTAAGGACATATTAATGGCCCTTTACTGTCGTGCTCATCCTTTCCAACTTGCTCCTCCCCCTCCCTTAGGCGAAACGTATAACGCGTAAAAATTATTGCTAGTCGTAACCATCTACCTCGTCATTCTCCCGCGAAAAACCGTACACAGGTACGCCCTTTTATATTGCCTAGGCAACGCTAGAGAAGAACACCCCCAAAGCTTTATCAAAGTTATCCCAAGTAGTAGATTTGGTCAACCAAAACTGTCAACCGTTAAATGTCGTATAAGTACAGCAAGTAGCTACTTATCTATCGTCAGATTTTAACTTCTCGTTTCGTATATATGTATGCTGCTGGTAAACGAAGAAAAAATAATTCGCAAAAAAAATTTCCTCATCTTCTAGCATCAAATAACCGAATAATATAATTGTTATCGGAAGGTTATCGTGAATATCCAATTGCGAGCATAAATGTTAACGAAACGGTAATAATTTTTAGTCGAAATAACAAATTGTATGTCATATTTGCTGGTAACATATAGCGAAGCAGAGCTTTTGCCAGTACAGTGGGGTAAATATAAAGTCCGGTCGAGAGGATGCGGAAAGCGAAACGAATCTTGGACGCGGTGCGTACCGTGCTTTACTCGAATAATTACTGGAGTTCAATTGGAATTCCACGGGGGCGTGGTTTAATTTCCATGGCACAACGGGCGGTCGAAACCTCGCACCGCCGTGTGCACACCCTTTGTGCTCTCGCTCAGTTTCGCTACCATACATTCTATCTCCCTCTGGGTTGCTGTTTCTGGCGCTACTGTCCGTCGTGCATCTCTTCTCTCCACTTTCCAGGAAGCAAATTGATTTACAACGTCGCCTTTATTGCCATACGTGGTGATGCTGGCGGTGCTTTGCACTTGCTACCATGGCCTCCGGTGAAGACCATCCTCACCAGCAGAAACTACATCACCGGTGCACAACGGTACCAGCGGCGACAGAGACGACGTAGTACTGAGACTCGTCCAGATATCGTTCAGGGGCTCTCGCTATATGGTTTTCAACCTGTGAGTGCGCGGTAGATGCGTTTACGAGGATCACTTTTTAACATTCTCAGCTCGTTTATCAATCTTCAACATCGTCGTTATTGCGTTATATTTTGTGGTTCTGTTCTTATTTGCGTTTCATCCAAGGTAAGTAAAGTAGGTAAACATTCGACCGTTAGGGAATATTCGACCGTTAGGTTAGAGAGTAGTAAAATGATTTTTTTAACCCTTTTAATTGAAATTTCGACCTAACATACGTGGGCGTGCATCATCAGGCAGCGATTTCACTGGGTTCTTTACATTTTTTTCTTACATTTTGATTAGCCAGGAAGTGAGGATATTGTTCTATCACTCGTTATTGGTAAACTGGGTCGAGGGTACGTCCCATGTACATTTATTATCGTAAAATATCTAAAAAGTATCATAGCATAGGATTTTTTTAACTTCGTTTCTCCATGTCGAACATACGAGTAGATGAAAGTTTTCATCATACTCTTATTTGCATAATAATATTATTTTCTTAACTTCCTTGCTATCTTATGAGTAATATATCAATAAACAATAATATTATGGGATTTTTTAAAAAAATTTTAATCAAACCTATGCGTCATAATGCAATACACCGTTTTCAATTCTGCCGTTTCGTTAAATATTTTTGTTCAATATTCATACAATTTTTTCCATATAATAGTTCCATAAAGAAAAATTCGGCAAAGCAGAGTAGGAGTAATGCGTTCTTATGGTAGAGCCGTGGAGTTGAGATATTCTTGTGACTTATAAAGGGTTAACAGAAAGGAGATAATAAATAATCGATTTTCCGTCGGTCTCCATTAAAAATCGTTTCGTTTCAAGGCTGGCTTAGTCATTCGTATTAATGATAATATCTTAAATTATAATATCGGAGATATAACAGGGATGTACTCGTATGCACACGGTGATGATCAACTTTCACTGACAGCGCTAAAGATTGATATCTGCTCTCAGCAACAACAAATAAAAACGTTTACCCATCTATTCTCTTAATTCATATCGAACATATAGAAAATTCGCGGTCTCATAAATTGGCACAGAGCTTTCATGCGTATGCATGTATTTTGATTCTCGTATACGCACATTTATGTTATTCCTGGATACAGGATCATAGACTCTCAACGCAACATGAAACTTTGGCATAGACGCGCACGTGTACGTAGAACATAGCCACGATCTGGTTTGCCAATGGAGAATGATAAATGGCTTTGCGGCAAATATCACCCTCGCCTGCTGGCTACTCAAAAAAGTAAAAAGGAGAAGAAACAACGACAGAAACCTGCTAAAATCACTGGGTGATGATGCACGCCTACAATATGAGAAAAATAATGTATTGCGCCTCGCGTCCAATTTTTCGTTAGACCTGGAATGTTACATTTTTTATATCTTCACTCAACCTTTCGATGCGAAAAACTATTTGTCCTTTCATTTTGTAGTTCGAAAATAATCAAATGAAAAAGATTTTAATAAAAAAATATTAAAGTTAATAAGATATGATGGGCAGAAAGTGTTTTTATCGCATGAAACAAAATTGTTTACCTTCATTTGAGAATAGTCATATTTTCTCTAAGAAATGTGACGCATTTATTAAGCTATCTAGATTATCATTGCTTTCATACTCCATTAATCTTAGAGATATGCTTCATTGATGGTCATTAACGAGCCAAAGTCATTGTGTGTGTGTGGTCGTGAATTGAATGCCTTCCTCATCTACTTACTGGATGAAAAATTGATTGGGGCGAAACGAGCGAAAGAGTGCGATTTCAAGAACTCACGGATAACGACAACCCGGAAGAAGTGTGTATGACGAGGGGACTAAGAGTTTAAGAGTACCAACTGAAAGAGATCTCCCTCACTGAAGCACACACTTTGCGCATACTGCAAACGACGTGAAAAATCGAATTGATCGACGTTACAAAAGGGTCAAACCCTGTCGCTTTTTGGTCTCGCTCTTTTTTCGATATGCGTTGGGCACAAACTCAATCGCGACCGGTTCGGCCAACTGTCAAATTATTTTTTCGTTCCTCTTGGTACATGCATAGACGTCATTAGCGAGAACCACTACAGGCTGTTTACACTGCAACAACCGCGCACTCAATGTCATATAGGTATATCAACCGCATCAACGGACCGGAAGTATATGTAATCGACATTTCGCGGTATTCTAGATGCGAAGTAACGCTATTGGTCATATTGCCAAAGCCGCATAATAAAAGCAAACATACATCCACTTGGAGCAGAATATATTATAATTCTGTGATATTGAATGCCTTGGAGGCTCTAAACGTCATTATACACAAATCGAAATTCATCGTTGAACTATTCATTTAAAGTTCATGCTTACGGTTGGCAATTCATACCTGTAATTAATACACATTTAAACTGATCGATTGTGTGCTTGTTGTTTAGGTTAATAGTATATCGTAGTCAGTGATCGAGAGCACTTAATATTTGAAAAAATTAAATAAAAAATAAATATCGCTCGATTGAGAACAGGTTTCGATCTCGCGATTTCGACCGCGCCATTATTATTAATATTCAATGGCTTCTCTCGGTCTATCGCCTCAATTCAATACCAAAGAAACCCTATTTACCCGATCGTTGAGGCGATTAGCCTCATTGGCGGGACTCGAGGGTTGCTTATGCTTTTGGTGCTGCTGGCAAGCGAACGTAAGAGCACGCTTTTGTACCTAGCAAGCACCGTTAGCTCGCGGTCTTTCACTCAAGATGCTTTCACGTCGTTTCATTTGATTAATGAGCACGCGATACGATTATGTCAGCATTACACAGTGTGCCGCATGGAAATGAGCGGTTCGCGTCGAATAGGGTGGTAAGCCTTGGACAGTATTACCTACTTAGCTTTCTTTAAAAAATCCTACCATTAAAGTTTTAAATATTCTGCCCGATATAATCAATAATACGAAATTATTAGAACGTGAGAGAATCGAAGTACTTTAGATTCATGGGAGGCAACTTTTGTAATACGATCATTTGAAGAAACGAAATTATAAATTTTGTAGAATGTGTCTTTCATCCGTTTGGTGTTATTTAAGAAATATTACCACGTAGGGTAACCGTTGTCAATATGGCGTAACGCGGTAAAATGAACCAGTGGTTGTTAACATATATGCTTGCTCTTAAAAATGTAGCGCTTCACGTGCTACATGGGTGGGGGGGGGGGGGGGAGTATTCGACGTGCTAACTGAATGCAATACATTTCCGCAGATATACTCTTCTACATGGAAGTCGTATCCTTATAATCGCATATCTCAGAGATTCCGTGTTATTCTCGTTAGAAAATAAATAAACGTATTGTCGGCTAGAGTTGGTCTTCTGGAGTCTTCGAACCTTTCGAATATTCTTTCTTTCTCATGTACGACCTTCCCGGAGTACAGCCTTCTCGAGCCATTTGAGGGTGGTACAGATAAGCCAACCCCTATGTTTCATATTTCTAAACATGCAAAAAACAAAAAATGCTAGTAAGTTAAATCACCACGCAGGGTGTATAAAAAAATCCTAAAAGTATTGCAATTCCAGGACTATATAAAGTGTGCTTTTGAGAGCCTATTGCGCCAAAGTGTGTTTTTACTACTGAGAGTAAGAGATATAGGTTGAAGCTTTTATTTTGTCATATTCACCGTTTTTACGTTGAGAATGGAATTAAAAAAATTACATTAAAAAAAAGGTCAACATTTATCCACCATTTTTTTTCTTATAGCTTTGCAGTAATTTTTTTTATCACGCGACACAACTTCGAAAACTGTAATCGGTACCAAAAGCTGTAATCCAATTCACTCAGGATCAGTTAATATTTTAGACAAAAGATATTTGGTTTCACTTCGTATGTCTATTCGACAGTGGAAGCAAATTTTCTTTTTTTCTCAAACATCAACCGTCTCTGAGTAAATTGGATTAAAGATCGTATTACCGATTACAGTTGCTGCAGGTGTGTCACGTCATATTCATGTTAGTTAAAAATGCTCTATGCTTGATTACTTTTGCAACTAATATCCTAATTGATATGTCTGTGATATAGCAAAAATTACGAACTGACGAATCATCCTGTTTTTATTTATAATTTCCGTATAATACCAGTAACGTAATTTCGTTACCCTCATTGAATAAATAAGTATGTCTGGCGGTGATAGGGCAGCAAAGATCTCTCGCACGTCACCGATACGAGATGCGTCGCAGAACTTAACAAGGGTTCTTTGGTTTGATCGTACCGGCGCGACAATTGCCGTACGCACCGGGACGATCGCGGAGCTCATGTTCTGCTCGGCTGTACGCACCGCTGCCGTTTAAGCTCCGGCAGTACCTCCCGACGTTGACGTTCCTCGTTCCTCTCTTACCAATTATCGTCGTTGCGGCCGTTCGCAAACGAGGTAACGCGCCTCACTCGTCGGCATCCAACTACCTTTTTTAATTGACACCTGTTTCGCCTCCATGAATATTCCACTTGATCGTATGCTATACTATTCCACACCAATGTAAAGCAGAACACCATAACGACGTTCAAGAACAGAAATTTCATGGATATAAGTAGATTATAACCGAATTTCGTCTGACATTGAGTACCAGTGAAATTCGCTATTTTTCAGAAGTCCCTTCGTCATGGAGAATGAGAAACGTTTAATTTCTCTGGTGTCGTGTAGCTTCGGACATCGTTATCATTTTATTTTTCTGAATTTAGAGTGAACTTTTTTCGTCCAGATCGCTTTGTATTTCGGAATCTATGCATTTCAACAGAATTTTTAACCAACGATTTGTCCATAAAATAAAAGTCTGGTCCGATTACGTTTTATTGGTGTACATTAAAATCGAGAAAAAAAACCTACTTGACCCCTGAAACCGCCTAAAGAACAAATAAACGTGAATCGCGTTCCCGATGTAGGTTTATCAAATTTTATTATTGTAGTGCATTTCTATTATTTTTCTATATTTTATATGTATCTGTATAGACTCCAGGTAGGGAACTGATCGGGCACTTGAAATGTATTTTATGATCGATTCCACGGTTACGTTGAAATATCGGTTATTCACGAAGAATACATATGTCGTCAGAGTATCACTTCATTTACAGCGGGTGAACACCAAATCGATAAACCTCTCGCACCGAGACCGCAATTGCAGAGAATGTAAGCCGATTGTGCTGAGCGTTGTCTCATGCTGCAATACGCGGGAGATGATACTACACGAAACCACAGCGCATGAATGCAATAGGAGGAGCAGCACTGCCCAAATCTGAAGGCATAAGAACTTTATCTCTCGAGTCCTCCCACCGTGATCTCTCTCTCTCTCTCTCTCTCTCTCTCTCTTCTCCCACCCGTGCTCAGACCAATCTGGCCCGATGGAACGATCCAATACGTTTTATCGTAGCGACGTGAAATCGTACCGGGCTCACTGATCCGAGCACCATGGTGCGCACCATCATTTTCACGTCTGCACGATTAGCATAATTGAACGTTGTACCGTGTGCAGAGAGCCCGTGAGTAAGAAAGAAAGATGGAAAGAATGAACGAGAGATAGGTGAACTGGACTACCTACCTTGCATACACACGGGATTGAACCAAGGGTAATTACGTCTTGCCAAGAAAGTAGAGTGCCGGCATCATGCTGCTAATTATACGTCCGCGATATATCTTTCTCTTCGTTTCTCACTTGCTCTTATAATGGTTGACTTGTCCATGGAGCTTATATACCCTTGTCTCCTCCGTCCTCCGTGGTGGAAATGAAAAACGGGTGTTGATCAGGATCACACGATTTGCAAGGTTTTCGATTTGGCCTCGATCTGGCAAGTCGGCCGGGGCCACGTCACGGCTGCGTATATCATTTCTAGACGCAGATCCATAGAGATATATTCATAGTAACTGTCTTACAGTCTCCATTTTTGTAAGGCTATCAATGGGTCCTCGATTTTTATTTGTTTTGTCACTGCTCTGCCTCTCGTAACTCTGCGATCGATACTTTTCCATCAACTACTCTCTTGTACATTAAAAAAAAAAACAAAGAAAGGAAAATTGTCAATTCGTCGGGTGGATTAGCTTTTACATCCGTGTTACCAGTGTCAGATAGAAAAAAGTATGTATGTATAACCATATAGGTTGTCGTTATTCGGTCCGCGCTCGGACTACCTTTCCCGGTTATTTTCACGCTTTCGAATAGCTGGTAGCTATCCCCGACTCCGGATGTGAATCTCCCCCGAGTTGATATGGGTTTTCAAGCGCAATCCTGCTAGCCGAATGATACGCTAGTGAATCGTAGGTGGGAGAGTAGATCCGGTTGCAGGGCAAATATACAATGATATCTGACTCAACTGCAGCCAGCTAGATCGCCACGTGCCCTGTAATCACCGTTACAATAAAATCGCGGAGTAGGTTCAAAGAAAAAAAAGAAAAAGATAATATTGTACGAAAAAGTGCTACCAGCGAATGTAGAGTAACGGAAATGACCTAGTTTCTGAATCGATCACATTTAAAAAATGAAATACTTAATGAAATAATGTTTTTCTTTTTCTTACATTTTTTTTTAGCAATAAGAGCGATTAAAAATTATGAAATAATCTTAGTTTATACAAAAAAAAAAGTGAAAAAAGCGATCAAACTTCTTAAAATATAAATTAAAATTTGTTGAAAAAAAAAATTATACATAGTCTGATTGTCCATGTCAGCGTACACAACGAGTCGAGATAATTGAACACTTCTTGTCTGCTACCGCGAGTGTAGCTGGATATACTTGTCTCTCTCGATAAAGTGTGCCAGCTGAAAGACTGTTGGGAGCCGCGAGCTTATCGAGACTCGGAAATCGAGATTCGATCTTTCGATTGACGACAGATTTTATTTTCCAACCATGAGTGCGGTAGAACGACCGAAGGGTTGAGGGTAAAGTGGCTAGGGGTATCCCGTGTAACTTGTCCCGTGCTCTGCTTACTCGTGATGCCTGTACATATCCCCGATACGAAAAGACTCGCGCGCGCGTGCGTTCAGTGGAAACCAACAGAGATTCACGAGAGAGCGAGATGTCAGCTCGTAGTATACAAGCAAGCAAGCAAGCGAGCACAAATCACGCCTGGACAACGACCACGGGGATGCAATAAAATTCGTTGCAGGTTCAAAGAGCCGCGCGATGCGGGCCGAGATCGTTTGAAACGGTCGTTTGCGTGACAGCCGGTGATTCGCCGATATGCCAATAAGGAAGGGCACATTGGCAGACGTTATCGAGATAACGGGGGGTCCCGCCACAGGAGAAGCACATGGTGAGAGAGGTAGTCGATGAGTTTAGCCTTGGGAGTTGGAAAGAGACTACGAAAATAAAAGAGAGGGAGAGAGAGAGAGAGAGAGAGAGAGAGAGAGAGAGAGAGAGAGAGAGAGAGAGAGGGAGAGAAGAGTTCCAGTGCACCTTATCAGCAGAAAAATCCGTTGATCTCATCCCTCTCTCGCTTTCTCCTTCCATGTTCGTAGTTCTTCTCGAACTTTCTCATTGGCTCCGATCGACCTGTAACTCGTGATCACCCTAGTTCCGACAGCGAATGAAATAAAATTGGTCCTTGTATCTTACTGGCCCATTGACGTGTCGAGCTCTCTGTATCCTTCGTGTTTTCATTGCTCTTGCAGCTGTAAGAGATATTACCGGGAGCAATTTGTGCAAGTAAATGAGTCTAAACAGCAGAATTTTTACAGGAAATTTACCTTGTCTATGTATATGTAACCATATATAGTATCTGAAGGTACTGTAAAGTATATGTCACTAACTATGTATCCCGAGGTAGGCGAGGGTCGAGAGAAAAGTGAGGGAAGTTTACGAGCTGGCTGATCGCCATCGGATCGTTATCTCGATACTCGATACTTGCCGCGATTGTGGAAGAGATGTGCTTTCTCTTTCCCTCTCTTTCTCCCTTCCTCCCATTGATCGCTGGAAGTAGAAATGAAGGAGAGAACAAGACCTAACGGATCGTTGATACGCGAGACTGAGACAACTGAACTTAGTTTGTTCCTGATTCTGTATCCAACCTTTTGCGATTATCCTCGAAGGAGAGACAGCAAGATAGGAAATAAATAAACGAGGGAAACCGATGATACTTCTGTACGAGACAAGAATTTTGAATTAATACCAGTAAACGAGAAAAGCGTGCTATCAACGAAGTAGTAGGTTTAACAAATCAAAGAAGACACGTGAGTAATGCATCGTTCGATCCAGATGGTACTTTCGTTCAGTTGATAGTAGGAGAAAATACAGATTCGAGGGAAAAAGCTTGATTCCCTCTTCCGTCGAATGCACTGTCGTTATACACTCTACGAGTGGTTTCCTCTTTCGTCTAAAAGAGTTTGCGTAAAAGCTTTCCGTGCCTGTAATATCCCTCATGCTCTTCTATCTCCTGACACCTATATCATGACCTCCCGATGTTGCTTGGAAATTCGATAGCTATTCACTTCACTTAGGAACGAGCTTTATGATTTGTTGCACTTTGTGAATTTCGTAACAATGCTTTTGTTCCGGGTGAACTTTCGGATGAGTGGACGGTAATCTGAGTGTAAAGCGATATACAGCGGAAGAAGCTTGTGGAAGATGATACGAGCTATCAAAACAATAGTTCGACGAAGATGGTGAGGATGAACAACGAAACAGACTAATGGCCCGGTCAACTGCTGGAAATAGGATCACTTCGATCAGGCGATCCTTTTTTTTCCTCGAGAATTTCCTTGTAGAGTGGATGATGGAAGACATTCCTTGGGCTATTTGTCAGTCCTGGTCGTATAGATCCCGGGAGAGTTTCCAAACCAAT